>BJBW01000161.1:78778-304447 GCA_004320125.1 Scolopax mira
TCCCTGGAGGTATTTAAGAAACGTATAGACATGGCTCTTCAAGGCATGCTCTAGTCCCCAAGAATATTGGTCTGTGGTGGGGTGTGGGTGTGGGGTTTAATTGGTGGGTGCTTCTTTTTTTTTTTTTTTTTTTTTTATGTGGTTGGACTCGATGATCTCAAAGGTCCCTTCCAACCACTAAGATTCTGTGATTCTGTGATTCTGTAATCAAAGCCTGAATTACATAAGACAATGTAGGGATGTCACTATTTTCAAATGTGTTGTCAAATATACCATAGGCCAAGCAAGGAATGGAATAGGACAACTATGAATCATAACTTGGTTTTGAGATATCTCATAAAACTAACATAAAATATTGTAGAATCCTATAATGATACAGAATATATATAGATACAGTATTAATTGTGGACCAAACTGTCCATCTTTGGAGCATCTTTGTTTTGTTTAGTCTAAGTGTTTTCAGCTCAGTCACATGACAGTCTGGAAATCACTTTACCCTTGCCAGTGTATACAGTATCTGTTTCTGGGTTTTATTGCATTTCCTTTGCAGCTGTGATTTGTGGCCATTTGCATTTTTGCTGACAGATACTAAGAGTAAGTCAATATTTATAAAGTACTTCTTCTATGCCTTCCTT
The DNA here is from genome assembly GCA_004320125.1 of Scolopax mira. Taxonomy (NCBI): domain Eukaryota; kingdom Metazoa; phylum Chordata; class Aves; order Charadriiformes; family Scolopacidae; genus Scolopax; species Scolopax mira. The sequence continues at coordinate 79,414 of BJBW01000161.1, forward strand.
TTACTGGAGACTTCCCTAGTTGTAATGAGCTGCATCTTCAGAAAATGAAATACAATTTGGGTGCACATGCCAACAATAATTGTACTTGTCAAAAGAAACAGATAATATTATAACTACTCAAAATTTAATCACAGGAAACGTGATAATTCATACGGGAAATCGTGTTTTACAATTTCTTTCATTTCATGGGGTTCAGAGTAGATCAGGAAAAAAAAAAGTATACTGCTTATGCAAAGTGTTCAGAATAGTATAGAAAGGTGATTACATGGAAAGCTTTTAAAATGTCTTGGTGTTTGCTGATGATGGAAACATACCTGGGTCTTCAACAATAAAACACTCTATGAGAAGTTGGGAAACAGTTAATTGTCACATAATATACTTCATTTGATTTAGTTACAAACTATTTTAGGATTTTTCTGGCAATGCTGCTGGGACCAAATAAAATGTAACTTATAAAAGAACCTCTCAGCTGTGGAGGGTGTGTTTCCGTTCTGTCAGTAGTGTAATTCTGGGATAATTTGTCAAATTAGATCTGTTCCATATTGATAGTCATAGAAATAAACTCTGAATCTGGGCCGGATCTTGTATACTAAAAGTCACTATATTTTTAAGTTCCGATTTATAATAACAATCAAAGAATATCAGCTTGTTGCTCTAAAAGCAAACAAAACCCCACCACAAATCAAAAACCCAACAAAACCAATCAACCAGTAAAAATCAGCTAATCAATGAAAAAGTTATTAACTGAAGATTCTTTTTTTCTTTTTAACATTTTTGACTGGCATTTTCATACCAACCACGATGTGTTCTTCTTATGTTGCTTGGAGAAATCTATACATTTTATGAAGCCAGACCTTTAGAGACCAACTTCAGATGTGTGAGCCTGGATGGCTGGAAGCAGAGAGAGGTCCTGTGCTTTGATACTGTACAGAAAGTTGAGCCAGAGTTCAGGCGAGGGTCAGGCACAGCAGCTTGTCTCTGAGCCTTAACTTGCATGCTGGCTTCTCCCAGTGAACATCTTTGTGATCCATCCTCTGGTGGTATCTTGAGAGCTTGTGGTATCCTAGCTTACTAGAGGCATCTTGGTTAGCAACACTGGGTGACTGATTCCCTTGAGATATGTCTAAAAACTACAAGCGGTATGGGAATAGTATGTAAATATAAATTCACTACTTGGGGACATGTCCAGCCATCGCAAGAATACAGTCAGGATGAGAGCTTGCATTCTGATTTTTTTTTTTTTTTTTTGTCTGGTTTGCTTTTTACTCCAAGTTCTGCAAAACAATTCTCTTATTGTATGAACCAAATTAAATATCACAGAATCACCTAGGTTGGAAGGGACCTTTTAAGATCATCTAGTCCAACCAATGAAAATATAGAAGGGGAGTCCATAAGTTGTTTGTCATAGTGTTCCTCTTGAAATACAAAGAAAATTAATCCATTGTTTTGCCCTGTAACGTTCTCCTTGAATTTGGTCAATGCGTTATAGAGGTAGTATATGTGGCCTGGAACTGAGAAGAGACTCTGCCTGTTTTGTTTCATACATACTGATTTCAGGATTTTGTCCTGCAAAAGGGGAAGCTTATCAATTCAACAGTCTCTTGAGATTTTTATAACTGCAATGTTCCCTGCCTAAAAATGGAGTTCTGCAGCAGAGTGAGGAAATAAGCAACAACATGAGGCTTTAAAGAAAATAGGCCATGGCAAAGAAGAACAGGAAGTTTAAAATGAAGATGATGATAAATGCAGTTCAGAATAATGACTACATACTTTTCATCAAGCCTGATAGAGATTCCTTTGCTCAGCAAGGAAACTTATCAACAGTGTGATCTAACAATCATGGCAGGAGATTCTTCGTACTCAATACGTTTTAATGTGTGAAGGAAAAAAATAGCTTGTGGGTTAAGGCTTATCAAAGTCAGCTATAAGCTCTTGTTTTTATGCAATACTATGAAAACTCAGAAGACATAGATTTTCTACACTTTCTTTTTTATTTTCTGATATAAAATGTGAGTGGTTATACATGAAAACATTTCTTCTGACTGGTGTATTTAAATGTTAGTATGACCATAGTAACCCACCCTATTTTATATTTCACGGACACTCTTCTAAGAACAGAGTAAGTTTCCTCCACCAGAAAGGTCTCAACCGGTATACGGTGACTTAAAGTTGATATGGTAATATATCCCTGAAGAATTCAGCGAAAAAATTTGAAGAAACCTGCTCTTTTTACTTAAATATCATGTAGCAAGATCTCTGGAGATGTAATGCAAGAGTTTAGAGCTCTGTAAGAGTACTAATCATCAGAAGAGTTTGACAGCTCTGTAATTTTGCTCTCTGTGGGTTTCTGTGGTATGTTAGTAAGGTGATTCATAGAACAAGTCAGCTACAGATTTAGGATTAGAAATATATGGACTAAAAGAAAATAACTTTTATTTATTTTTTTTTTACATTGAGCCAGATTTGCTATTGTATTTGAGGACTATATACCCAGAGATCAGTATCCTCTGTACACTACAGGCAATCTGATTTATCACCAATACATTTTGCAATGTTATAGAATAACATATATAGCTAACTACATTAGAATGTAGTTTTAAGCGAAGGCAAAGTGAAACCTCCTTTGGTCCTGCAAAAGTGCATAGGAAGAGGGTAGAAAAATTAAGCTTTTGACATTTTATTACTCTTTGGGTTCTTAAGAACTCATTTTTGCTTTACGTTTAAGATCCCATTTTGAAAAGAGATGTCCATATTGCTCTGTGATATTTTGTTTAAAAAATAATTTATTTAGCATTTGAGGTACCAGTAAGTTTTGCTTTTATTTTGATAGATAACATCATAATTATTTTTTCTTTCATCATTTTACTAGTATTAATGACTCACAAAATAACTTCAAGTGATGCATCTGATGCTGCCCCACTGTTGGCAGTGTTCATCTACCACCACTTTGGGTGTGGATGCCAAGGGCGTAACAAGAGTTTCTAAGAGAAAAGGGTTGAGATTGGGTATGTATGTGTCTTCTGAATGCATCATTTGTTTCCTGAACTGTGCCCTATGCTTTTTAAATGGTGACACAATTCTAGACAGACACTACAGGAAATAATGAAGAAATCCACAATGAAAGCATTTTGATTACAAATTTCTCCTTCACTTCCCAGGTGGGAGAAAGGTTTCTGTCCTACTTGTTTCCCAGCTGGTTTGGGAGAGCAAATAAGAACTCATCAAAAACTGCTAGAGATAGCTTAGAGAGCTATCAAAATTGATTTTTAAACTATCTTGACAGTTTGGAAATACATTCAGCTGTATCACTAGGAGACTAAATGAATTTGGGACATCATCAGTAAGTCCATTAAAATTTCCCCATCTATTACATAAAGCAACAGGGAGCAAGAGCAGCTCATTTGGAAACATATCTTTCAAATTCAGCAATAAAAAGTGAAAGACCATTTTTTTCCATTCCTAATGTCTGCAGGAAGTAGATAGGGGGAGAGCTTCACGTCTTCTCCATCCATTTCTATTCCCTCCTCTTATTACCTTTTAGTTGCTTTTGTACTTCAGGATATTGTGTTGCATTAAATAGCAGGTCTTTCCATTGTATAACCTTCACAAGGGTTATACAGTGTTATACAGCCTCTTTAGTAGGTGGACCAGATTAAATAAGAGGGGGTCTTTCTCTGGAGAATAACATATTGCTAAATGGCAGTGAATGATGTATGAACTGTTCCCCAAGGAATTGAGGTAGGTAGAAGAGTGTAGTGCTTGACATGAATGATTAGCTTACGGAAGCTGGAAAAATGAAGAGGCTTGAAGCTAGTTGGTTTTGTGTATGAGGGTCAATGGGGTTTCTTCAACTTATTTGGCAAATTAAAATAGATTATTTTTTTCCCCTCCATGGAATAAAGGTATAAATCTCCTTCCTCAGAGAAAGTGGTGAAAGAAGCAAGATGCGCATTTTGAGCATGCAAGAGATGTGTAAATCAAGTCAATAGTTGGTGTGTGCATATGCATGAAGATGAGGGAGACCAGGGTATGCACTCATTTTTTCCTCCAGCATTTGGGAGATGGTGAATATTAGTTAAAGAAACATTGTAGCCTGCATATCTAATAGATAACCCTTCATGTCTTTAAATTAAAATGTTTAGAATAAAACCAGAGGTCCAAATATTCTTATACAATTTAGAAATTCAGAATCTAATCCAATGCAATCTGATGTAGTATTAAGACTTTTAACTGTCCTTAAATGCCTAATCATCATTGATAAAAGAGAAAAATCTCTCAATCTATGTGATTAATTCATGTAGTAAACACCAAATAACTAACTACGTAAAAATAAATGAAAGAAGTAAAAATCATTTGGGTAGAATAATCATTTGTTGGATGAATGATTAAAGAATTTTAAATTAAAATTTAAAATAATTAGAGTTTTAAATAGCAAACAGAACCCCTGAGGAAAAGAGGGAAAACTCACACTTCAAGATTATGGTTTAGAACCTTTTCTTTTAGTGATGGAAAACCAAGCAAGATAAAGCAAATTTTATGGCATTTACTGGGATAAATTCTTTGCAGTCAATATGAACCTGAATGAAGTACAGCTATATGCAATTTTAATTAAGCAAATGCATCGGTGCCTTCTAGTTTAAAAGTGGAATAAGCCGCCTACCTCAACATAGTGACAGAAGCAGTGCACAAAATTATAACACTATCATGTTATGATGGTAAGTGGCTAGCAATATCAGGCACTGACTCTGAACAGGACCTTTTGAGAAGAGCTGTGGGAAACTTTGGTATTAGAACCATGTGAAATGATAACTAGATTTGAGTAGAAAAGCAGATGTCTTAGTTTTGCACTGACCCAGGACAAGCAAGGGCAACCTATTGGTGACAAATACGGTGAGCTGTCCCATTCCCATAGGCCATTTGCTAATGGGGTATAATCTGATGACACACTCATTTCTTCAAGGCACAGGTTGATAAGATCACCATTTATCTCTTCAGCTATTTTGAGGGAAATAACCGGTTAACAAACTTCAAGTTATATTTTTATCCTATCTTACATGTATGATTGGAAAAAAAAATAAAGTTTGGTTGGTGCTTGGATAAGTATCGAAATATTTCAGGGTTCAGTTGTAAGCATGGAACTAACAGAAACTCACTTTTGCAACTTTTCTTCCCAATGACTATTACATATTACATATTACTCATAGTGATACTCTACTTCAACTATTTTTGTTTTGATATAGAAGGAGGTGGTGAAAGGCTATCTGAATATTTCAAAGACCTTTTTTCCTTAGTTCCTCTTATCTATATTGATAGTTACATCTTCAAAGAACTCAAACAGGAATGTATTACCTGTCCATTCTGAACTCATCCTTAGGCATGCTAGTTTTTTCAGTTTCCATTCCTTAACATAGCTATAGTCTCATTTCCAATAATTCTCTAAAATTGTTGGAAAACTCATAGGTTTATGCCATTCTTGAACTTAAGAATACTCATTTAGAAGTTTAATTTTAAATGAGTTAAGTAGATTACTTTTCTTTCTTGCTAAAAGAAACCTTGTCCCCCTCCACCTCTTCAGTGTAGTCTTCCATTGAAGATTTGTAAGAAAAAGATGTTTTACTGGCTTAAACATGGGTATTAATTGTGAACTGGTAAATTATGACTATAGACCTTCCTCATCAGAGCTATGTGTTAGATGCTGTTAAATCATGGGCTAAGAGAGGGATTTGCTAGCTTCAGGCGCTTAAAATGGAAAGCTAGGACCAGAATAAGATAGAACAGTAGATGTGATTGATCTTTAAAAATATATCAGTTTATTGCATGTGAAGGTTCACTGATTCACTTGGAGTCCCTTCTGCTTAGATATACAGCAGTGTATGGAAATTAGAAATGGGAGTCAAATGTTTCCTTTCACATTCTTGGGAGGGTTTATTTGTTAACTGAAGGGAATGAAAAGAAGTCATAAGTAGAGTAAGACAAAGTAAAAAGTGAAGTAGTAAATAAAAGACAAAATCATATTAAAGACTCTATGCACTATTATCTTCTTATTGTCTTGTAAGAAAGGAACTAAAGCAAAGAAAAATAAGCTGTAAAAAAGCAGAAAGCACATAAAGTCAAAATATCACGGCTCATAAAGAAGTGGTGCACAGTCAGGTAACTTTCTGTATTGGAAATTGCTACACAATATCACTTTTCAGTATTGTATTTCCAAACATTGTGATAAACATCCCTGTATAGAACACCATTCCACAACTATTTATTAAACAAAACCTTTGGGATCAAATTGTTAGCTTAAATTCTATTATGAATGAAGAAAGATGGAACTATTTACTCTGCAAATCATAGCTCTTTCCCTACCTGCCTTCTAGTTCCTGGAAGGAAAGTAAATTGCTTTGGATATAGCCTGCCTCCACATCTTGAGTGGACCAATTCAGAGTGATTTACTGATCTAACTGCTAGTTTGTTCTCGTCGGCTAAACTTAATGTTTGTTTGCCTTGGTGAAAAATTCCACATGCTTTCTGCTGCAGACTTTCAGGGACTATGACCTACTCACCAGGTATTCCAAGAACTATCTCAAAATGAGTTTTCCGGGTGGGCATGAAATAACAGTATTCATTGTTTCCTGGACCATGGGATATCATCACAACCCGTATAACAATAAAACGAAACATTCAACTACAGGAAGAATGAAATCTGACCTATATTCCCCACAACTTGGGGAGAAAAAATCTGAGAGCATATTCTCTCACTATGAAATAATATGCTGAAGCTCTTTTTTTAATTTTCTCAGAATAATCTGATTCTCTCCAAAGTGGTGCTATTTCATTATGCAGCCATCTCAGTTTTCATCTTAAAGAGTTCATTTACACAGAAATATTTTCAGTTCTCTCACTGATTCAGTTTTGTTGTAGGGAAGGCTATCTCCTTTGATGTTGTGCATGTTCTGAAAGTTTCATGAGGCACTTCAAATACTCAACATGCAACTTTTTCAAGGAGCCTATTGCAGACAAAAAATTATTGATTAAACTTCTGTTTATTTCTTTCTGAAATCTGAATAATGCACTTCCTGCTTACTTTGGTGATTTTCTTGCACTAGTATTTAATAGATTCCCTTTTGCTAACAAATCATATTTTAAGACTGACAAAGTACTCATTTTTTTCATAATAGTTCTTGTTATTGTTTAGAGTCCTATCAATTGAAAGGATAGAGAAGGAAGTGAAATACTATGGCTAATAAGAAAATATGTCATAAAAGAAAAAATAATGTAATGTTCTACTAAAAACAACATCATTGCATCAGAGTTAATAAACATTTGGAGATTAATACAGTAGTTAAAAGTATTTTGTATGAGATTTTTAATTTTAAAACCTAGGTTCTAAAGAAACTAAAGAAAAGAGCAAACAAAATATACCAGTCTGACAGTTTGTGCATGGGCACATCTATCAATATATGCCCATTAAGTAGAGAAATATTGGATTCATTTTCCTAAATAGGGTAATGAACTAGTCTTTCCAGAAGAAATAATCATCACAAAAAGACTACTGCCATGAAAGCATCCTTTAGTAATAATTATCTTATTCAGTCAGAAATTAAATAGCCTTAGTAATAGAATTTAGATTCTATTCTATAAATTACTGCTACTCTTGCCTACTATTTGTCTTTCAAAATATCATTGTATATTAATTCCATACCGCTGTATTATCACCTCATATTAATTCTGATAAAACAAGAGTACCAACTTTCATGCCTCCCTCTTAATTACATGTACGTAGAAAATTACTGAAGATGAAAATAAATATATGTGACTTTTGAAACTGACTGGTATTTCTAGTGAAAAGGTGGTTGTTACCATGGAAATGAACTCTTGAGTTTTCTACTTGCTGTACTTAAAAAAGTCATTGCTCACATAAACATCCCAGTAGAAGAGGAACAACAAAAAAATACCCTGAAGAGTGGAACTGATCTAGCAGCATTCAGTGTGCTTTAATCATACAACATGTTGGATGAATGGCCAAACCATATATTTTCCAGCTTTTACCATACATTATGTTTACCAGTGTGTGACTAAGAAAACATATACCTAGTTCTCAACCAAAACTTATACTTTTTTTAGTTCTGCTTTATGTGATAAATTTATTGGTGAAACAGATATGCAAATATTAGAATAAAAAAGAGTAAGTGTTATGGTATTACAAAAAAAAAGAAAAATATTAATTTGTACATTGTGAGATTCCACTAATTTTATGCTCAAAACTTTTTTTTTAAAAGTCTATTTTGATGGGGAGAGCATGCAGCATTGATTTGAGAAGCACTGTTGTAAGCTGGAAAACCTGAGCATCTTTTTGTAATATGCATATAGTGCACATTATTATTATTATTATTGCATTTTATATATTGTATAATGTGTACATTATTAACTTCATATTGAATTACAAATTTGAAACATCTAAATCTGTACTATGACTATGAGATAAGTTTATATATTGTTAAAAAAAATGTCACAACACGTTTCGAAACATGAAATACTGACATTGAAGGAGGAAATTTATCCAAACTAGGAAATCAAACTGGTTAACCATGTTTATAATAGCATTAAGCCATTTGCAAACACCACACAGATAATTAAAATTGCAATTAAATTTAAATATTAGTCATTGTAGTGTAATGCTGTTTCAATTTCACCATTGGACTAAGTAAAATTTTTCCAATTACAGTAAGAAAAAGAACCAGATGTCTTATTTCTGCTGATAACTTTCAGACTTCCCTTCTTCTAGCTCCACCCCGCTGTCTCTTAAAGAAGATATCTTGCATTGTCCTTACCTTACCTTACCTCCATTATCTCAAGCAATGACATTCATGGGACTGTCTATGAAAGGAAAGATTACTCCTCCTTAACTGGATGGTAAAATGGAATTCCTTCATTTTAAAATGAGAGTTCCTCAGAGTGAGGAAAAATTAAGCAAGCCAATAGTAAAGAAGAGAGTATGATGAAAGATGAAATGATGAGTAATCATTAAAAATAAAATAGTACAGCCTTTCTCTAAGTTGACATACGTTTGCAAGGTATTTTTTCCCCCTTTTTTTACAATCTTGATGTGGCACACCTTATTTGACAATCAGGGGCAAGAAACTGCTGAAGGCCAGGTCTTTGGGTGCTGAAAATGATCTTACAGGAAGACTAATTGAAAGAAGGCTAAATACTCTTGCAGAGGATGAGTACTTCTGGGGATTTGCTGCTTTTCAGTTCTTCTAGGTCAAATTTGGGACCATCAGTTAAACCATAAGTCTTGATTAATGGAAAGTTTTGAAGATCCAGTACTTTGGCGCAAACACGTTTTAATAATATTTCTCCAAAAGTCTTTAATTCATCTTTCACTTCAAGAAATCTGACTGAAATAAGGTCTTATTACTCACAAATGATTGTGCCCTGCAAAGTTTTGTTGATGTTCATTTGCAAGAAATGTTCATAAAGTTCAATCAACAAAGACTGCATTAGGTGGAACAATGAAGGGATTAGGGGAACAGAGAGGAGTATGTATAGCATACATACATTTTGGGAGACAAAAAGCACCTTAGTGATGCTGATGTATTTTTTCTCCAGAAGCTGTTTGAGACCAATAGCTATGGACAGAAGTTCAACAAGAAGCCAACACTTTCCTGTGCCTGAGCACAGAAACCCAGGTCCACTCAATCTGATTGTATCACAAATCTCTTTCTACAAGATAAGCTCAGTCTGTTATGAACTGTTTCCAGTAGCTGTATTCTGTTCTAGGGGGATGGAGCTTGATATTTATGTGCTTAATACTGCCTCCAGAATATGCAGAAGATATATTTAGCATTGCCCATTTGAAGTCTTGGGTTTTGATTGGTGTTTTTTACTGGCAAGAAAGAAAAACTTATACCATTAAAAATACATACTTTATAAACAGTGTTATGTTTGTAGAATCAGAGTCTATTTTATACACAATTTAGCAGAGCTTCTTGAAAATGTTATATAAGTCTCCAAAGGCAAAATTTAGAATACTTTATGTAACAAAAATAAATCACACACTTATAGCGAATGTTTTGCATTTTGTGATTGGTTTGAAGGAAAAGTTTTTTCTCGAGGACCATTCAAAGTTTTTGAATGTTTTGTTGCAATCTTAGAAACTCTGTGAAGTGTGCAATTCTTGAGGCAAAGAATAGGCCATAGGAGGAAGGACATGTCGCCTCTTTTTGCACTGTAGTACTGTCCAGTAGAGCTTGGGAAAAGTGTGCCCTAATAATAAAGTCACTGAATATTTGGGAGAGGTATGACTTTATCTGATGCAATGAAAAGTGCAAGAGGATAGTATGTCATTTTCAGGCAGCAAACACAACTGCTTTAAAAATACCCTCAAAACCTCCACATCTGTGGAAATGTTTACATTGAGCTGCTTAGGAAGTGTATCTCAAAGCAGCAAAGCCATCCATCCAAGCCAAGCCAACAGTCACAGCACTGTCTCTGCCACTTAGAAAATAGCACTAAAGTTCAGAAATAGTGAAAGGTTTAGTGGAAAGCCCATACAACTTTTTTAAAATATGAAATTTAATTATGACTACTTTTTATAAGCTTTGAATGTTATTGTTTGTGTGTTTGGTTTTTGTTAAAATGTTCTAACAGATCTAATATGTTAGATCTAATATGTTAAAATGTTCCAACAGTAGATCTAATAATAGACTGCACCAGAGCCCTAATTTAAAATGGGCTTTTGCAGAGCATCTACTATGTAGATGATATTTTGAGCCAACTACAGCAAACAATTACAATTATTACTGATGTTTTGACTCTGCTAGAGCTGCATTACAGTATAGGATGGATGTCTGGCACTCAAAGATATTCTTTTAAGTCTCACTCAGCCAAGCGCTCCAAATGAAAGGCTTTTGTAACTTCTTTTGTCTATCTGTTGAACGAAGAGCTTGCTCTCAACTTTTTCTTTCTTTTTTTATATTTATTCTTTCCACTTAACATTTTAAACTTTTTTTTTTTTTTAAACAGTGCAATATTCCAGAGTTGGAGAGCAGCAGACATATTCTATGAAACCGGTATTAGAGTAGTCCCAAAGATACTTTGTACACACTGACAGCGTTAGGGAATGACACGTTGAGGCTATCTATCAACACAGTTCTGATATCTTGGGATGTGTTATCTCTTGTTTTCTGCACTGTTTAGAATTACCTTTCTGTAAGATTCAGTGTCCCAATCTGCATAACTATCATCCCTGTTGTAAAACGCTTGCACACTGACACATATCAGCAGGGAGATGCATGTTTCCTTTATACTTTCAAAGAAGCTCTCATATTTTAGTGTTTCCATGCTGAGAGCCTCAGAAGAGGCAAGCTCACTACCTGGAAGTTTTGTTATAATTGTTATAACAGTTATAACTGTTAACACAGTTAATTATATTATATCTATATATCATAATGGAGACAAGCTGTTTTTCAGAAATTTAGAAGTACCACCTCTCAGGGTGCACAACTAGTTGGCAAGCATCTGACAGACCCTCAAACAATTGTGTGTTTTCATTACCTTCAAGTTTCTTATTTTCAAGGTAACACATAGTGTTTCAGTAGCTGAAAAGCTATAGAAACCATGCATGTTGTTTCTAAAACAGAGATGGCAACACTCTTAGCTGCACAGGATCTACATTTGAGAGGAGAGTAAGACCAAAGAGTGGCCTTGGAGGACCAAGGGATTGGGTGGCAAGGCCCAGATGATATGGAATAAGATCATAATAAAAAAAAGGAACTACAACTCCTTGCATTTGAGCACCCTGAATTTTCCTGAATTCTGTTTCTACTCTACAATGAGCTTGGTATGGGAGGCACAGGAGTATCCACCCATTTGCAGACATAATTTCTCATTTTTAACAAGGAGAGAAATGAAATATAGCATCTAGATCAGAACGTCTTGCTGTTAGAATTCTCCAGTACAGATGTGTGTGTAAAAAGAGAATTTGTAGAACCTGATTCCTGCGTGGTTTTCTTTGGCTGAAGGACATAGGTTCTGACAGAGAAAATAGCAAATTCATATGTACTACATTCTGTTGTACTGCATTTATGTTTTTTTTAAAAAAAAAACTGTGGACTTCTTATCACAAGAAGCTGTTAGTGTAACATAGTTGTCCTTCAGGCTGCCAGAAAAATATGAGTCTTGGAAAAGTGTACCTCTGGGCTGGGCTATTTTCTTCAGGAAGCATTTCTTTTGATCTTGCCTCCTTTGCTATGTCAGAATTATGAATTTTCCTTTTGTTTTTCTGAAATTGGATTTATGATGAACAATGAATTTGGCTTAAATCTTTATGCATAAAATATTGTCTGTAGGAAATAGTAGTAAAAAATGTTCAGCCATTTTGCTTAATGGAAAGCAGCCTTCCCCTTGCCAAAGAATCTAGTTTACTACACATACATACATAGATCTATTAATTTGAGACAGACTTACACTTTGAAAAATTGTTAGATTTTCTTTGTATCCATGCAACCATAGCAGATATTCTTAAAGCACCCTAGGAAGGTGGTCAGCTGCTCATGTCACAGTATTTTAATTCCAGTGTCTGTTGTCTTCTAAGCAAGCTTGCAATTGCAAGAAAGGCTATGGGACTCGCATGTCTAGTGTAGTGTTAGTGGAATGTGACAGCACTACTTGCCTTCTTGCTGCAGTTCTGTAGTAGGGAAATCACATGCTGAGAGGAAATACAAATGATTCTAAAGGCAGACCTACAGAAGATAACTTCTATGGACATTAAAACGCTGGCCACTATATGAATTGCAAGGGTGCATGGGTCTTATTGACCTTCTTTCATTAGCTTTTCAGAGAACAGAAGTCATAAAACTTGTGCAATCACATTGGGTTGCCAGAAAAGCTTAGGATAACTGTAAAGGCCTGAGTTCTAGTATCTGCAAGCAAAGTTTCCAGGATCAAGAATTTTTATAACTAGTTATAGTGGAGGGACAAAGATAAACACTTCTACTGTCAAGTAATATCCATTTTATTTAAATAACTATTTAACAAAGGAAATAAAATATTTTAATTAAAATTAAATTAGGAACGTAAAAATTATTGCTAGGACGACGTGCAAATACAAGAACTGTGATAAGTCAGCCTGCATCTCTAAAACACATCTTGGCTGATGTTCAATAAAAACAAATGTGATTTTCAGTTATCACTAGGGGGCACTCCTCTCCTAAATACATTAAGCAAAAGGCATATTCCTATAAATAGGTTTTCCCAGTGAGATATTAAGAACAGGCATATGTGTCTATTTAAAGAGTTTTCTATGTTTCTAGATGTAAATGCTAAAAGGTAAGAATATGTTGGTAATTAACCTTTTGTCACACTCTTTGAATTTGTGAATCTTTGACTAAATTAAATTTAAATATGAGTTTTAAAACACTGGTTTTTATTTTTAAAAGATGACTGTGTCTTGTGGAACTGGTTTTAATGTATTCTCCTTGATTTGTGTCAGTTCGTGAAGATTATTATTAAATATCTTATTCCTGCTTAGAACTCAAAGACACTCTCATAAGACTGTCATGTTCTTAATCTTCATTGTCAGTTTAAATCATTAATTTAACATTAGTTAATACATCCCTATTCATTATCTATATAATTTTGAAGAAATTTATAATTTAATACTCTTGGACTTAAAAGAACAAAAGATAAAAGCTTTGCAAATGTTCACTGTATGTAAATTGTAAACTATCAGCACTCTTCAGACCTTTAGCCAAAGTGCATTTGATTCCCTGCAAGTACATTGGTACTATATACAGGACAAAACAACTTCATTTCCAGCTGCAAAGTGACTAGATCTGAATAGGACCAGATAAATGGAGAAATGAAAAAGAAGGGAAAGATTTGCCATTAAAAAGAAAAAATATGGAGTAGTGGCACTATAAAAGGTGAAATATAAAAGAAACCTCATAATTTCAGCATCCACTTTTCAATTTAGTTTACTATAACTTTTAGAAAAAACTCACTTGAAAATATAATGAAGGATTAGAACAAGAGGCACTTTAATCTATATGTATACATGCTTTTTCAGGCTGGGAAAAATACAGTGAACAAGTTTTGAAAAGGACAGTTGTATTTTAAATACCAAATTTATTATTATGAGAAAAACATTAATTGCATGCTCTGTAACTGCCCATCTTTCGATATGCTCTGTGTACATGGCCTAGGATCAGGGATAATCAGATTCAAACATAATTTCAAGTCTTCAGTGATTAGTGCAGACTTCTGGCACATAATATGACCTGGTATATATTGATCAATGCAGTCTATTAATTTAATATTCTATATGGAAGATACAATTTACTTCTGTTGTTCTAATACCATGAACTGTTTTTAGACCAACTTCTGAGAGGAGGCATCAAACCAAAAATTTCTTATGCACAAGTTTTATGACTATCTAAAACTGCCTGCCATGTCCATCAAAATATTACCTATCACCATAGCTTCTATTTTGGTATGAGAACTAATATTGATTCAAAAATGGTGGAGCTTATTTTCATACTACTGAGATAGTTACAGGTTGATGCACAAAATCAAAAAGTTCCATGTCATTCACTCACTGCTGATGTTCAAGTTTCTCTTGGTGTGCATGATTCCCTCCCTCTTCCAGGAGCACCTTAGATGAAAATGGAATTGTTTACTGTGCGTCTCTCTCAAAAAGAAAGGATTGAGCCACCCCAGCATTATGACTCTGATATGTGGTCAGCAATATAAAAATTATGGAATGATGAAGAATGGGGATGTTCATCCTTGATTAGAAGGAGGTACTCTATCATGGGGCAAAAACTGTTCCTATTTTGTAACCCTGAATCTCTGAGACAGACCCTGTTATTTGGAAAAGGTGTTCCTTTAATAGGGTTCTGATAAACACGAGGCTGGATACTATGCTGTACTTTGGAAAAACTGGAATTGATTTCTTAGAAATTGTCTGGATTTGTATAGTTTAATGAATGCAATGTAATCCCTCCTTCAGAGGTGTCTGGGGTTTGGATTCTCAAAGACGCTGGCAATCAGCAACTTCTGTGTTCTTGACTCTCCCTTTTGCTATTGAGTGTATGAATCAGAGTGGCATGTGAAACGTAAATTCCTGTATAGAGTCCAGAGCTGTGCTTATACAAACAAGTAAAAAATCCTGGAAGGACCAGCCTTCTTTCTCTCTTATATTTCAGTGATAACTTATTTTTGGTGTTTGGAGAAACTATGCTGAGCATAATATGTTTCTCTGAAACACAACCAGCCTCCTTGAGATGCATGCTGGAGCTTGGAAGAGGCACTCTAGGTTATTGATTTTAATCTATGATATAGGTAAGGTGTGTGGCTTGCACAATGTTTGAAGGCAAAAAGAAGTTCTGATATCCTTGGTGTTGATCTTGATGACCTGAAGTAGATGGGGGAAAAAACCCACCCCACTCCCCTCCCCACAGAAAAACCCAACCCAAGCCACACAAAAGATCAGCATTACTTGCTGTTGTGCTGTCATGGGTTGGTGTAGTTAAGATAGGTGTGATGTATGTTAATATAATAAAAAGATAAATCATAATAATTGACTATGGGGATATAGAAAAATCTTTTTAAAAATTAGGAAGTACTATGTTGTGTATTAACATACTATTATTTAACTCTGATAAACTGGGAGACTGTTTGGCGCCTACTGTTTTAAACTACCTCCAAAAAAGGACTCCTGGGAGAGCTATTACAGTCTATTGCAGTCAACTTACAGTCTATTATATACCTAGACGCTTGTGAAGAGAGAGAAAGGGAAGGAGGAAGTTTCACCAACTGGGTCAATACATTTCTGCATTTCTGCTGATCTTTATAGGTGTCTCTAGAGGAACTGAGGTCTACTGGTGGGGTTCCATGTGCTGAATCTTGAGTGTCTCAGTGGGTTATTATCACCCTGATGCTAGCATTTTCACTGGTGTTCGCAAGGGCAACATCGAATACCAAACTATACTGTAGAAAAACAGGTGGTCCCCATTCAAGACCAGAAAACTTCAGCAGACCTGTTAAATCTGTGACCTGACTAGTCAAACCTAGCTGGATTAAAGTCTGGATGTGGAGGGGCAATCAGGCTGAGCAATGTCTCGTTCCCCTCCCCCCCCCCCCCCCCCCCCCCCCCCTATACGCACAGCTATTTGGTGTAGTATTGGTCTGTGAGGGAAGAAATTGTTTGCAAAGAGTGGGGGAAAATTGCCTTTGCAGAGGGATTTAGATTTGAGATTGGATTTACGGTAATTCTCACAGTGGTATCTTGTGCCCTTTGAGCCATATCATCCTAAGAAAATCATCATTATGTGAAGGGATGCAAGTTTCCAATGGGTTTATAAACAGCTTTCCAAGCAAAATTTAGTTCCTGGATGTCCCAATTAAGACAAGCTGCCAAGTGTGACACACACACTGCTGCCAATTCAAAATGACCAGCTCAGGATAGAGAGATTTGGCTGGACATTGCAATAATTTATAAATTTGTACCAATCTACTCCCAAAAGCTTCATCAACGTTAATAATCTGGAAGGCCAACTGTACTCTACAGCAGTGTTGGTTTTGTTGTGTTCTTGTTCCACAACAATACTCAACTTCTGAAATAGACCACACATGTGGTTATTTATTAAGTTAAAAATAAGCCAAACCAGTCCACTGAAGAAAGTGAGAGCATGAGGGAAAGAAGAAAATGATGGAAAGGAATAAGTAAAAGAGAAACTAGGTATTTGTATTCTGAAAGTCATAGAAAAGGAAATTAATTGTAAGGAAGTGATTTTGAAAGACAGCAAGTGACGGAAAGATGAAAAAGGTATAGGTGGTTTTAATAAATGAAGTTTATGTAAACTGTTATGTTTACATAAATCACTGTTATGTGAAGCAACGTATCATTGAAAGGTTTTTTCCTGCAGCAAATTTCATATTTTCATATTTAAAATTGGACAGAAATGGTCAGAGCCTCTTCTGAGTCATATGCTAAAAACCCTACCTTCTTTTTTGCAAGATTTATGATGAATTTAATTTACTTTTAAATCACACAGAAAGCTTAATGATTACAGAACAAATTTATTTTTAAAAAAAAACAGACCTAGACTACATATCAAGGTTGCTTGTAAAGAAATTGTATGCAATTGTGTAGCCTTCTCTTGCCTCTAAATTATTTGATAACAAGGTAAGAGACACAGCATGTGCAACAATGCCTACAGGCCCAGAACAAATTAATGTAATGGGCACAAATGTGTACTCTTGCCAAATTACGTATTTGATTAGCAATGGACTTGAGTTCCACAGAAGATGTGGTTTTAAAGAAGAAAAATATGTCAGTAAAGTAAAACCATGTAATTCTGAAATGTCTTAGGTACATATAAAAACAGAACCAAGGAATAGATGGCATTTGTGAACTGACTGTAAAAGTAAGATTCCTCTTCTCCTGTTGCTTTTAATGCTTGCACTTTGCTCCAAGATCTCACATGAGAACTAAACAAAGGCATCATTTGCTTTTCAATCATGGTTGTATCAATAAATCTTAATACTGATTGTCCTCAAGCCCCCATGATTTTCATAGCAAAACTCTCCTGAATATGTGAAGTCCTCTAGATTTACATCACGGTAAAAACTTCCTTTAGGTGATTGATGCATGGTGGGTTCAACCAAATTCTAAAAATTGAATCACTATGCAGCTAATTCCATAAGTTAATTCATCAGCCTACAGTTAGTCAATAAAGTACTGCAGCCTTCACTATAAGATACAGGTACCTTTGTCCAGTTGCTGACAGAAGAAGGGGGCAAGATGGTTCTTATATTTAGCTTTTGTTTTTGTGAAGATTTTGGTTCCCTTAAATAGTTATGCTACCTGAGTTTGGAAAGATTTCCACTTTCAGAAACATGAGATATCTCCAAAAACATATGCCTAGTTTCTTTTATTTCTCACATTAAATATTTTGATAAAGAATAACTTCTTTCATAAATTACAGTTAATTATGAATATTTTAGACATCATTATTAGAATTTTTTACATTTTGTAACAGTCTCAATAGCATGTCACTGAATGCATTAAAAGTGTGTCATAATATGTGTTATGTTCAGAAGATATAGTTTGATAAATAGCATTGTCCAACAGATAATAACCAAATATGTTGTGTTATATCCAGTGCTTTGGATATCACGCATAAAACATTTTACGGGAAAGCATTCATTTCTCAATAAATGATATTTCAAAAAAGCCTAAAATATGAACTGATATAAAGCAAATTACCTCTGCATTTAATATTAAAAATTGGTTTAATTACTTAAGTAGACTTTGCCATTTTGATTAGTATTTTGGTTAAATAGAAAAAATAAAACTCAGTTTTGCACAAAAAAAAAAAAGCAAAAAGCAGAGCCATGTAGAATATTGAAAAATGAAAAATGTTTTAATGTTAGAATTTTATTTGTCATTAAATAATTTGCGTCCAATTTTCTTGCTTGACACATTATGTATAGGCTAGAGCTACTGTTAAAAGAGACATTCAACAATTTCAAGAACCCTGTCTTTTGAAAATAAGACGTAAAAGCAGACAATGGCTTGTGGTCAGGGAGAGTAAATATTAGAAAGGAGATTAATTAGCATGCCAAAAGAACTTTACTAAGATGAGGAGGCTGCAATGGAGCTGAAAATGTCCAGCTGTGCAGAACTATCAAGAAGGAGGAAAAAGTGGTAAACGAAGAATCAGAAAAGACCCCTACCTGTTTAATCAACTGCAATGATTAGAATAATTTTTCAAACTGTATAATGAACAGATATTTTTTAAGCAATGCTGGTGATCTCCACAATAAGGAAAAAAGGAGACCTTGTTTCAGAGAGAAAATTTAAAAAATCCATTTATCAGCAGATATGTAACATGGATTTTTTCATGTTATTTTCATTCTTATTCAGAAGAATGAAGAGCTAACATGCATAGTAACTATCTGAGTTGAGAATTGTTAAAAAAATACCATTACATACTTAATTCTATAGCTTTATCTGGGTTAGAAGCACTTGCTTTGATAAGTTATACAAGTGGATTTGCAAAATTATTCTTATAACTTATTTCAGACCTCAGAATCCATAACAAAATAAGGTCACCCAACAACAATACACTTTTCACATCATAGTGTCATCCACAGTACCTTTTGTTGAATGGAACTCTAATTTTATCTCTATATTACTGACCAATAGATTTGGGCTAACAGGAAACTTTCAGTGGGTAGAAGTAGCAGCTAATTGTCTTCACTCATCCTTGTCTCTCATTTTTGCCTGAGGGTGAAAACCATGTGTGATAGACCTTCTCCAGTCATGTACCTGGGAAAAACATAGTGGGTATGAATTTGAGAACTGCTGACTTACTCCTTAAATTTCTAGGATAATTAATTATAGAAAATGTGAAGTAAATAGTTTTTCTCCTCTTGGGACCTAAAGCAATAAAATTGCAGAACAACTGAACAGAAACATCATGTAGCTCATAATATGCTTCTGTTGAGATTTTATGGTGTGAGATGGTTAAAACAGGTCACCATCCAACACACAAAACTTCTACTGGCTGCCCAGCATTTTCTGGTGCTTAAATGGAGTCAAGCCTGAAAATCCAACTTCAGCTATGGAGGCTGAGTACTTCTCTATAATGGACATCTAAAATAGCTAGAGATACCTAAACTAGGAGAGGTTTTTTTTTAAAGGAAATTTTGAATAACACATGAAGGCTTTAACAAGCATTGTCTCAACATAACTTCAGTTAAAAAGTCCATCCATCTTATGATGTTATGACTGTTTTCTTCACAGAATATTTACTGTATAAAATGTTTGTTTTGAAAAGGTGTGTTTGGGGATAGGGCACAGGAAGATTTTTACCTTTTTTCTGTAAACTGTTGTGTGTGCCAGATGAAACTCTGGAATAGGAAAAGATTCTGATTTTTTAGGGAACTACTGAGAACAGTCAGATGAGACAATTTTTCAGTTTATAATGAATAAACTGTATCTAAAAGATTCAACATGCAGATGTAGAAGATAGTCATTTATTTCAAGACACTGCATATTATCATGTTCCAAATTTTAACATAGACTTTAAATTGTTCACTGGACATGAGCAGAGTTTTGAATTTTTGAACATCAGGAAATACAAAATTTCATGGCATGCTTTGCTAGAGATATAAAAACAACTGAAAATATTCATAGTCAAAGTGAAAAAATAATATTTCATATAAAGACAAGGTATTTTCCTTGAATAGGCTAGGTCACACATGAGCTGCTGAGGTTGGTGTGGAAGATAGAAATTCTGCAGCTTCTATTACGTGAAAAGGCAAATCCTTCTGTGTTTAAAACCTTTGGATGAAGATGAACTCAAACCCAAGAAATTCTCCTGTTTTTAAATGCTTAAGTTCCTATGTGAGCTCTTGTTGCATCTGCTGTGGTTCTTGGGGCTGTATAGAATGGCAGAAAGATTAGATGAGATGTCAGGCAGAGATGTCATAGGATAAGATGTTCTAAGATGTTCTCTTTTTTTCAGTTTAAAGCTTGTAAGGACTTTGCTCAGACCTGTCTTGAGATGGTCTTCTGCCCCTGATCCTGGACAAACGCATTCATCAATATCTTTTTCTGAAGGGTATATGAGCTGTCAATAAGCACAGATGGATGTGTGGCTAATGCTGATCATCTCAGCCCCATGCTCTCCTGATCTTTGCTTGTTGTTTCTGGCTTTTTGACAGTAGTGTGTCAGCAAAGATCCACAGATGATTAGCAACCTAATTGTATTCATGAAGAATGAGAACTCTGTCCACTTTGGAGCATTTACACCACAGGAAAAATATTAAGGATTAAATTGCAATAATCACAGAAGAATAGGGAAAGTCATAAAAGACTGAATATATTAAATCTTGAAGTCTGCAGTGGTCTGAAGTAGAAGATGAGAGATGAATATTTCAAAGCAGTTCAAGACACAAGTACCAAAAGCCAACGGGTAGCTGAGAAACAGCTAGCAAAAGACATCAAGGTTAATAAGAAATCATTATGAACATAGTACATATTACAGTGTACACAGAGAGTGTAAAATAAAGGGAAGTGCCTATTGCGGAGGAAGAATGTAGCAGACAGAGAAATGGAAGAAACAATCATTTAAAACCTATGTACCAAATGTCAACAGCACATAGTTAGCTCAGCTACCACAGCAATGAAAAGAAAAAAGGCTTAGATAAGACTTAGTCTGTTACAAGTCTAACAACTCCATTTTGTAAAAATGTGATTGTTTTAATCATCTTATTAACTCTGTCCCTGAATATTTACAAAACTGTTTGAAAAGATTTCGGAATTGTTAGCAGCTGCTTTTAAGAAACTGTGGAGAACAAGTGAGGTACCAGATGACTGTAAAAAAAGAAAAATAAAAGTTTTTTTTTTGAAAAAAGGGACCTTCAAAAGAGTGGGTTGAAAAAGGGTTAGAAAATTAAACTCCTGTTGTCCTTCTCTCAATTTCTAGAAAGTACAGGGACAGGTAATTCTATACATTTCTAAGTGTCTGGAAGATACCCAAAAGATGCATAGCAGTCAGCCTGTATTTGACACAATCAGTCATATCAAGCCAAAATAACTCCTGCTTATACAGTAATCTTTCTGTTCTGTTCAACAGTGGGAAGGCATAAACAAGGTAGTCGAGCGTTCTAGGCACTGATGATTAAAAAAACAGCCTGAATGGAAAGATTCAACAGGATAATAGAGAAAGTGATCAGAAGTCTCAAAACCAAGCATGGTGTAAGATCAAAAGAATAGGGTAAAAATATTGTAATAAACATATCACTGGGACAAAATATAGAATGCAGTTACAATAGTTTACAGTACAAGAGTGCTGAACAGAGGAAGATAGTAACTTGTTCTTCATGCTTTTGGTGAATAGGATTCACCATAAGAAATTATAAACTTAAATTGCAACAAGAAAAACCTGTTTCAGGCATTGGAAACCTCTTCTGAAGTTAGGCCAGTAAAAGTCACTGACATAGATGAGTATAGAGTTTCAATCACTGGCAGAGACTCCACCAACAGCGACTCTGTGGTCTAAAAATAGATTTAGATTGACATCTGCCAGGAGTGACAAAGTATATCTGGTTTTGCTTGTGGGCAATGGGATAGCTAGAAGTTCCCTTGGGATTCCCTTCAGCATAACTTCTAAAAATTGCTTTAACTGGAAGGGCTGTGTTATTGTATTTGAATAAACTTAATTCCATGCTTTAGTGCCTTAAATTAACACATTCTTCATTTGCAGGAAGCAGGCAAAGCACTTTTGAAACAGGGTATAAATTTCTTTATATTTTCTAATAACTTCTCAGCACGTCCCCTCAGTTTCATCACTAACCTATACATTCAAACTTTTCTTCCAATATATCCCTTGGTCCATCTATTACATAATTCTACACCCTTTCATGTAACATACAGATGTGTATACAAAATACATATTTAAATGCATACTCTCTCTCTTTTCATCTCTCCACTCTTTTCCTTTTGCAACATCCATATTGTTTATGACAAACTTGCCACATTATACAGGTATATAACCAGCTACACCATCTTCTTTTCTATCTCCCTGTAGCTAGTCCTCCATCAGCTAGTCAGAGATAAAGTAACCTGAATAGTTATGATTTTAAAATAGTAAGCCTTAAAATTTGAAAAATCTGTATTACTGAAAACTTGTAAAACATATAATTTTTTTGAAATTGGGAAGAGAGGCATTTAATTTATTAATAACAGCAATGTTTCTTAAGTGGACAATGATGGAATGAGCTATCAGCTAGTTTCTAAACTCTCAGTTTAAAATTATGCACCTGTTACCATTAGTATTATTCTCTTAATAGTACTGCAGTACTGGATTCCCTGACACATCTTAAAGATGCTATTGCTAGGCACATCAGTTCGTAACCATATAGATATATTTTCTGTGAGAAATGAATATACATTTAAAATACAAGAAAAAATAATTCCCAAAATACATAAATTTAATCTTTGAAGAGCAGTGAAAAACTTCTTGGCTTGGAACCTTCAAAATGCCATTTCAATCAAGTATCATTTTTTGTGTGCTTGAATAAATGGAATTACCAACTTGTGTAAAGTCCTTGATCAGAATGAGGCTCTTAAACCAATTATGTGGAGATCAGAGTGCTTCAAATTATAAGGAATACATTTAGAATTATTAAAGGCTTTAAATAGCTCGGTTCAGGCAAAATTACATATAATTGATCATTTAGTATGTGTTGTCAGTAGAAACTGCAGTCATAGGTGTGGAAGATCACTTTTTAGGGAAATCACAGTGAAACTTTTGTAAAACCCAAACCATAACAGAGCTCCCTTTTCTAAGGATTTTTATTGAATGCAAATCCCAGACACTTCTGTTCCTCTTCTCTAAGTATGGAAAGATGCACCATAAGTTAAAAGTACCAAATAACATTATAACATAACATAAAACATAGATGAAGCAAAACATAGGTACGTGAAACCACAAATTTGGGGATTGGAGGATTTTTTAAAAAGTTTAAATAAATGATTCTTAAAAAAAAAAATCATTAGCTTTATAGAGAAATTTCTTCTTTACCAAAGGGCAAAGTGATTTCTGGGAAATTTTCATGAAGACTGACAAATAGAAACTGGGTTGTCAGAGAATGATTGTATAAGGGACTGACTCTATAACCCGCCCTGAGAATAACATGACTGGTTTATTGATTATTATTTAGCCTCTGTGCAGTCCCTCTATCCCTTTGCTTTGAAAGTTATGATTCATTTATTAAGAATATAATGTCATTCTGGATAGGTAGCATTTTCAGAGTCAGGCACATAAATCCTAATCTGGGAATCATCCTCTTTATCTGTCAGACTGGTGACAAGATTCTCATTGATTTTTGCAATGCTGGTTTAGGAACAAAATGGCACATGTTAGGAAGTGTAAGGTGCAGGTTAGTGGATTTAATTCATACTTTACTATCTGTCTGTAGTTATAGTTTACGATCAAACTCAAAACTTGCTAAAATCAGTCACAATCTCATATTCACTTCCCTTTTTGTATGAAGTGGCATTTTTCTGCTTATCAGATCTCAGAATCTCTTGATGGACTGGGCCCTAGTTTCAAGTCTGAAGGTAATTCTCTTTTTTTTTTTTTTTTTTTTTTTTAAGCATGGAGAATACTTTCTGGTGCTAGGAGCGTTGTGCTGTCTTAACAGACTAAGCAACCTTGTGATGGGTCAGCCCTGGCCAACAGCCAACCTTCCAACCAGCTGCTCGAAGCCCACCCCTCCCCACCAGCAGGACAGAAAGAGAAAATAGGAAAAAGAGGAATGCGAAAGCTCAGGGGTAACGGTAAAAGCAGAGATACTGCTTACTAATTAGTGTTGCAGAAAACAGACTTGACTGTTTTAAGATTAATTTAATGACAATATAATACCATTGTAATAGCTAATTTTGGGTAGTGGGAAACAAGAAGAAACACATGAAAACACCACCTTTTCACCCCTTTTGCAGGCTCGACTTCATTCCAGGCTCTTCTCCCTGAGCAGCACGGGGGGAACTGAGGGGGTGTACAGTCAGTATGTGGTGGTTTCTCTTCACCACTCCTTCCTTCTCACACTTTTCCTCTGCTCTGGCATGGCTTCTCCATGGGCTGCAGCCCTTCAGGAAGTGTGCTCTGACATGGGCTCACCAGTTCCTCAGGGTATATCCTTTTGCTCCAGCGGGTGTCTTCCAGGGCCTGCAGTGGTGTGCCATGGCGCATCCCCTCCTCCTTGTCCTCTCTCTGACCTTGGTGTTCCATCTTGGTTTTTTTTTTTTTGATTTTCTCCTCTCCACACACAGCATTTTCTGCCCTTTATTAGCTTGTGCTTGCGCAGAGCTTTGCTAATGGTTCCACTGTGGAGCTGGCAGGAACCAGCTGTTCCCAACACAGGTCCTTCGCCCTTCTCAGAGGCCACCTCTCCCCTTCCCGCTCCCGAAACCCCGTGACACGCAGCCAATACAGACCTGAAAAGCAGAGGGTGACTCAAGTCTAGGGAATAAAGCTAACGTTACAAAATTAGATGAACTAGGTCAACGGGATGGCAGGTGAAATTAAAAATTAAATTCGGAGTCAGCTATGCCGGAAAGGTAATCGGACTATTTATGCACTTAGCTCATTTCTAAATTAAATTTCACTAATTTGGGAAAGAAACCGGATGTCACGGGAGGCTTTGAGTTGACACACAGCTGCATTTTAATAGATAAAAAGCCAGAAAGAGGGGGGAGAGTGGATGATTCTGGCAAGAGGGACTAACGCGGGCGGCGTGGCCGTGCCCGCACCTCCTCAGACCACGGTCGCGAGGCGACGGGCGCGCTCGCGTCTCTCCCTTCCCCGAAGGTCCGGGAAGTTTCACCTTGGAATTACTGTGAGTTTTTAAAGATCGTACCCGCCTCAGGATTTTCGCTGGTGGAACTCGGGGTACGAGGTGAGGCAGAAAAGTTCCAGCGGTCTCCACCCCCCACCCGGAGGTGCCGGCGGCACAGTGCGGGGCACGACCGAACCGAGGCGGCCCGCCCGCTCCCGCGGCCGATCCCCGGTGCGGTGCTCACCTCGGGGTCCGCATCGGCGACAATCCCCCCTCCCGCCCGCCCGAGCGCAGACCGTTACCGCCAGCGCAGCAGCAGCGTCGCCTCAGCGGCGGCGCGCGCGGAGAGGCGGGGCGGGGCGGGGCGGGGCGAGGGACGGGCGGGCGGGCGGAGCGCGCGGCGCGAGGCGGAGGGCGGCAGACGGCGGCGCGTGCGGGGAGGGAGCGGGCCGCCTATTCCGGGCCGCGGCGAGGAGCGCGGTTGCGGGGCTGGCAGCAAGGTGAGGGGCTCCCCGCCGCCTTCCGCGCCCCTTGCCCCTTTCGGGCCGTTGTCCCGGTGTGTCCATCCCCCCCCCCTTCCCCGCCGGCCGTTTCCCGGCCGGGGTTAGGCTCCGGTGTGTGTAACCCCCCTCCTCGTGTCTCCTCTCGCCCAGATGCTCAAGGTAGCAGCCTTGGTGTGCCTGTGTGCGGCAGCCTGGTGCAGCCCGGCGCTGGCGGCGGCGGCGTTGGCGGCGGCCGGGGGCAGACCGGACAGCGGCAATTTTCTGGACGATAAACAATGGCTCACGACCATCTCCCAGTACGACAAGGAGGTCGGGCAGTGGAACAAATTCCGAGACGTAAGTTCGACCCTTCCACCCTGCCAGCCGCACCCGGCCTGCTGTTTCCCGGGGGCTGGCCCCGTCGGCTGGGAGCATCCCTGGGGCAGCCGGGGCTGGGGATGCCGCCTCAACTTACCCCCTGTTTTTATTTTAATTCCTGGCGGCGCCTCGGCAGAAGGAGAGAAGTCCCGCCGGGCAGTTCCCGGTGCGCTGCCGCCGCTGAGCGGCGGGGACCACCCGGTGGACCCCGGGCTGCGGCGGGAGCAGGTTCCCGCCTTGCGGGTCGCCAGCCGTTAAAAGGTGGTGGCGGTCGCTGGGGGAGTTGCGTTTGTCCTTTCTCCTCCTCCTCCCCTCGGGGTAGGAGGGTTTCCTGCCCCGCAGCGGGAGCAGGGAGTGCGGGAAGAGCTGCGGCCCTTGGGCCCCGCGTCCCGCCGAAGCGGGGGTGAGCCCGGCCCCGGGGTTGGGGTGGTGGTGGGGCCTGGGATCTCCCCCGCCTGGGGCAGAGCCCCCGCGGCCGCCTGGCAGCGTGCGGCGGGGACCGCCGGTCTCTCCTTGCCGCTGTCAGAAGTGCGGGGCGGGCGGGTCGGGGGAGAAGGGGCTGCCCGCGGAGCCGGGGGACGCTGTGGGGGGTGATGGAGCGCGGATGGTGGCAGGGAAGTCGCTGAATAAGGCGGTAAGCTGGATAAATGATGGGTCCGGAGCGCCTTGCAGGGAATGCGTGGACACCAGACCCAATCTGACCCCAATCTCGCCGTTTACCAAACCCGCTACTTGCTGTAAGGCGGCTCTCGCCCTCCAGGGTCCCTCTCTTTAGCACTTGGTTCGTACTCTGTTTGTTGCAAGTTAAGTAAAACCCAATCAATTTTCAATAGTCCCTCTCGCTTCTTTCAATGAAAAACATTTTCCTTGATATTCCAATATCCTGCATTCTTTCATGTCACTTCTAAAAATCTGAATTCTAAGCATGCAAAATTATTTTCTCACGTAAGTTTCTACTGTATTGCTTACTGGATTTCTTTCATTTGGTGTAAAGCATTGATTCGGTTTGCAACTTCAGAGTCAACAGGTTTCTTGTGCTGCAGCTTGCTGGTGACGGTGGCTTGCTATAGTGAACTGAAGTAAATGTCTCCAAGAAGTCTCTTATTTTTCCAAGAGCTGTCGTTTATTTGTGATGCATGCATTTTCTAGCTTTATATATATGTTTTATGTGGGATGCAAACTTTGGCTATTTATGTTAAATAACTAGGAAAGAGGAGCTACTGTTAGAGTTGTGGGAGAACTTAATTCCCAATAGTTTCTGTTAAACGGCGTAATTTTAGTGTTTGAGGACGCTCAAATTGGTATTCAGATATTTTTGTTCATGTTGAATGTCTTAACTATTGTGTTGATGTAGAAAAAAAAACAAACCATGCCTGTGCAGTGTACTGTACTTTGGGACCTGTCATTTTTAGGAAAATAAAAACCAGCAGTGCTATATAAATGTTTTAGGATGAAAGGCTGCTGCTGGAAAACTCCAGAATAAGTACATCAGTTATGTTTTATAATTGGGCAAAGTCATTTATAGAAGGACTACACTGCAAGGCTGAAGAAGCTAAGTGCTCTCTAATGCCTGTCTCCTGGGTGCCCACTGACATACACTGTAATATTGGATATTAGCCAGATAATTTATTCTGTGACAAGGAGGAGTCCCCAAGGGTTTTAAGAGTGACTGCTTTGAGGAAATACTGCATACTGATTCTTCTGAGGCAATTTACAAATGTGCTATCTTATTTATTTTTATATTAAGTTTTATAAGGCTGATACTTCAGTGAGGAGTATGCTTGTGCTTATAACCTGTTGATTGGTACTTGATCTAGAATATTTGTGGATGGTCTTAATAATTCAGAAGGCTCCTCTTTAAAATTAGTGGTTTTCAGTAATTCATAAGACATAATGCAAAAATTTTTAAAAACATGAATTAGTGTACCTGCACAAGAATGCATTAAAAACATATCTTAATTTTAAGAAGCACTGATCATATAGCATGGTGGAGAAGTTTTATTAACATCCTTCAGTTTTATATAATTGGTAGTTACTTGAATGGCTGTAACCCGTTGGCTTTGAAACTGTGATTAGCAATTTAATTAGTGATTCAAATGTTGCCTCCTGTTAAGGAGCAGCACAACTGCGTTGTGAATGTATGTAGGGTTAACTGTCTAGCAGAGTTAAAATCAAAATAAAGGCCTGTGTTTGTGACTTAATTCTTTGGTCAGAGAGTAGCATATTTTTTACTGGCTTTAAATACCCTACAGATGTAAGGGTGAGATGGAATTCTGGTGTGAAAAGAAGTATTTAAAGGCTTAACTTAAGACTTAACTGACAGGACTGATTAATGTGGAAGATAATGACCCTGACTTCTGGCTCATTGGCTCAGTTTCTTAGAGCTTTAGATCACAGGGAGAAAGAACACAGTAATTCAGAATGGGAACCCTTTCAAAACCCAACAAACCAGGATGTGATCTTTTATCTTAAAAAAAAAAAAAAAAAAACCCCAAAAAAGAACCAAACCAAAACCAAGAAACCCACACCCAAACTCCTAAACCTAGCCCTCTTAACATCCTCTAAAATGTAAGATTGTCAGAAAAGGTTGTTATTAACATCATGATCTTAGCTAAGATCTTTTCAGTACTTTGTACAGGCAAAACAGTAACTGACTGAAATTCTCTTGAAAGATCTTGATCAATCTGACAAATCTTGAAGATAATGAAATAGGTCTAGGCAAGAACTATGCCTTAATATAGAACAGTGGGAAGTGAGGTGTGTGTTGGAAGCTATCTTCTCTCATCTTTTTCTTGTGCAAAAATTAAATAGGAGACTCTCCATTTTAAAGATTGGGGGAGGTGGAGTGTATTCTTCATATGTCAAATATCAGCTTGTATGGGTGAACTAAACATTTTGGGTTATGTACAAAGTTTTTTACTTTTTGCCTGTAGTAGCTGGGGAGGAGTCTTAGTCTTAGGGCTGCTGCAGTCTAATTGCTGAGTAGCTGCAGCTCTTATGTCTGTCATTAAAATAAACACTGATGTGTTTATTAAGGTTTTTCAAGATGCCTGGTTAGGGTGCTTCAGCAGCCAATGGTGTAATGGTGCTGGGATGTCCTAGTCTATGCATACGTACGTATCCTTTATTTCATGCTTGGGAGTTGAAGTTCTTTAGTAGATACCAAGTTAGGGCAGCCTTCTTCATTGATATATTGTTATATTTATAGTGCTTTGTGCTAATATTTTGTCTATGATGGCTGCCCGAGACATTTGATAAAAAGTATATATAAACCACAGTTTTTCAAAAATAAAGATTATTTCTTTTAAAAACTGTAATTGGGTAATGGCGTTACATTTATACTCTTCTGTTCAGAACATGCTAAATCTTATGCATCATACCTTCATTACTTATAATGCTATAAATTTGTGGAGAAAAGCAAAGTAGAGGAAAAATTTTTTTATTCTCTTTATGACTTGATTCCAAACAACAGTATTGTTTTTAATCCTAGTACAAAATCATTTTCTTTATCATTTGTCTTTTTGTGTGATCTTTACAGTTGGTCGCACAAAATTTCACAAAGTAATTCTGTTGTATTTCTATCTGAAACTCTTTCAGACTTAATTTTTAATTTCTGTAAAACATTCTTTAGAATAACTCATTTTAGTCATTTGTATTTGCAAACAGTGTCCAGTCCATTTGTGTTCATTAAAAGGACTGTATAATAAATGTAGTTTGTATGGTAAATTTTACCTGCTGTGTAAAGACAGTTCCTTATGATCTAACTTGCTTGGTAATGATTTTTACATCCCAAAGAGATCATACTTTAACAATTCCTATATTTTCAAATTAAGGGTGCATCAGGAACTTTGTAGTGAAAGATACTCACTTCATAAATACAACTCAATATTGTTATACAACAAAGTTGTATATAAATACAACTCAACTATGGCATAGTGTTGTTATGAAATATGATCAGTTGATAAATGTGATTAGTTGCATCGTACCACAGTGTTACTGTCATACTACCGTATTCATACAGTTATCAAAGATAAAGAAGATAGAACAAAAATCAAGTATCAGACCTTAAAAGCTATCAGCTATGAAGGGGAAGTTTGCACTGGTAACACCACTTTTTACTTGGTCAGCTTCACTATGAATTGTTCTCATATTGGCCATCAAATATATTTCCTTTCAAAACATTTAGTAAATTTGGGCAGCTCACATTTGCCTCCCAAATGAATGTTTTGAAGCTAAAGAAAATGGTTTTTCAACATTAGTGAAATCTAAACCTTTGTGTTGGGAAAATATATGAATTGAGTACTAGGTCTCCATACCAACTCAGTATTTGTCAGCATTTATTATTCTTTGTCTGTTTAGAGGTTTGAGGCTTCTCAAAAACAAGCACTCTCCCACCCCCCCAAAAATGATCTCCCCTGGTGTCTCTACTGTTGTGAGCAGAACATCTCTGCTCAACTGTACATCCACACAACTGTATCTCTCTACAACTAAGAAAGCCAAAGGCTGTTTTAAAAAGGTTAATCTTATTATTTTTTTTTGCGCTTGATTGTGTGATCACCATATAAGTATTTGGAAGGTTTTCATGTTTCCACAGTGGAGTACTGATAAGTTTATTTGACGAGAAGGACGACTTCTGTTCAAGTTTTTTGCATTGGGCTAGAATTTGCCTTAGTAGTTTACGGAGGATTGTGAATGTACTTTAAAGGAAGTATTTAGAATTGGATAGTGCAACACTCATCAGTCTTTCCTCACTAATGTGAACTAATTAGTTGTGAAAATAGGTCCACTAGGCTTATTTGTCTTGTCCTTTTTATGGTTCAGGGTAAATAAAACATACCTCTATCCTTATTAGTGGGTAGGACAGCTCTTTTGATAGAAAATGATGATTATGTATTTAGTAAAAGTTATGACATTAGTAAAAAATGGAGTTGTGGCACAGGAAAGATGAGCTTCCCTCATTATGTTGTCCTAGGCCTAAATTGGAACAAGAACTTGCTAGTAAGTTCAAGTTACTCTTTCAGTTAGGGCATTGAGTCAGTTTTGCCATGTGCTGATTTGTTACTTGAAACTTGTTGTTAGTGATTTTAAAGTGCTATCAGTCTTTCTCTTACTTTTTCATTACTTATTTTGTATGACCTTAGTTTTAATAATATGTTGCAGGAGGAAAAATTTTGAAACCTAGATCTGACAGAAAGAATTACTATTTTGTACCTATATCTATAATTACCTTTCAAACAAAACTAATAATGTAAGACTTGACAACTGTTTTTAAGTTGTGAAATATAGGAAAAGTGTAGGAACTTGTATTCATTTTAATTAAAGGAATTTAGGAAGCTATTTAATTCTTCAGCACTTCTAAGATGAATGTGGCAAATAATAAGGGGAAGGAGTGATGGAAATCTTAACTTTTAATTTCTTTATTGTAGAAAAAGGTTTCTAATTGTTTTATGTTCTTTTAGTTTGTTCTCAAGTAGGAATTCCTTTTTTCTTTCACCTGATTGCTTTTCCTCTGATCTGTTTTTGCTGCTTGTTTCTAGTGACAAGTATTATTTATTATTTTTTTTTGTCTGCAAAGGCAGAGTCTACCTTAATCTGAAACTATTGTTAACATTGAACTCTTACCGTCTCTTGGAAGGCATTAGCTTGGAAGCTCTTTATATAGCTAAAGTTTAGGAGTTAAATTAACTAATGTGCTTTTCCTTAGATTGCCCTCATAATCTAAAGTAAAGCTGATAACATTGTTTCATCTTATCTTTATCTCCTTTCTCTGAAGAATAATCTTTATTTTATTTGCTGTAGGTTGTTTAGTGGATATGGATACCCAGTGTTCTCTTGTCTTACCATTAAATCTTATTGGGATTGACTCGAGCCATCTGTGCTTATTATAGTGTAGTATAAATAGCTTTGTAATACACTAATAAATGGTAACAGAGACTGCATAGGCTGTCTTGGCTTTGCATTCAGAAAAGAAAGATGTCTGGGGCAAGAGGTATGTTATAAGGGGAAGCTCAATGTAGGAAATGATGGAATATGAGTGGAATTAAAATATTTTATATTTTTAGACTAATGACTTAAATTATTTTTTTCTGTCTCCTCTATCTCTGTTACTTCATAATGATTAGAGCATGTGAAGTAACTAGCTGCAGAAAGGAGAAATAATAGCTTGCCCTAATATGTTTACAAGTCTTGGCCAATTTCAAGCATGGCTCTTCCCTTTAAAAAGGCACTTAAGTTGAAATAGTTGCGTGTTGTCCTGACCTGTCCCTCATCTACCCCCCCCCCCCAAGATATGCTGAATAAAATAAGGAAATCTTCCAACAGATGGTTATGTTTTTGGTACCTAGCTGAAGAGCCACTCCTAAGTTTTCAAGCATAAGGAAACTTTTATTCCAATCAAGGGATTTCTCTCCCTATTGGTACATGAAAACTACTCGTAGTAAAATACCTTACATTTTGCTTTGTGGATATTTTTCTTCTGAAGATTTTTGTAAGACGTGTGACATTGGTTTTGCAGTGGTGTTTCTCCCCTGCAAATTGTGTATTTGTCTTAGTCTGACATATCTGAATGTATCACTAACCACAGATGAACAGCGTCTTTTTTCTGCATTTGGTGTTAAGTCTCACTTTAACTATGCTCAGTGCTAAAAATCTGCCTCGTTTGCCTTAGAAACAAATATTACGGAGGGGATTATAGTAAAGGCTAATATACTATGTTGTATTAAAAGTTCTTGTAGTTTTCATATTTACTGATTGATTTCTGAGAGAGAGATTGTGGCTAGTAATATCAGTGTTCAAATCTTCACTGAACATTCTTACTGAATGTGAATGATCTCTAGTTATTTGTTAATGTTTTTGTAATGATTTTTCACTTTTGCTTTCCCATCTCGCCTCATTTCACACTGATTAGATTACCATAGTGAAAATTACTGTAGGAAGTAATGATTTAACTAAGAAAAGTGGTCCAGTGTAAGGCAGCAACCTCAGACAGGACAGGAGAGCTGGTATGAATTTCTAACCCATGACAAACTTTAACATTATAATGAGGCTGTGGTTTCACTTCTCTGTTGTTATATTCAGAAGTGACTGCTTTAAGAGAACGCAATAAGAAAATGGGTTTAAAACATGTAAATAACCCAAACCTTTTGGTATTTTGCCCCTTCCAGAGAGTATTCTCATAATGTTATTATCGAAGTCTTTCCAGTGCTTGACACTTTTCTACAGAAGATTCTTATGAACTACTCTTTTATTTTCTCAAGTGATGTATAATCATTGGCTCAAAGGAGACTGTCAGTTTGCAGCTTGTTCAGCATCTCTCTAAAAAAAAGTCTGCAAGTCATCAAATAATTTTATGTAGTGTACTTACACTGGGGCCTGCATATAGCTGAAAACAAACTCCTTTGACATTTTTGAGCTTGCATCGATGATGAAATTCATTCTAGTTGTTAAATCTGTGTAGCATAACAATGAGAAGTACAGAATGTACTCCTCAGTATGTGCTTCCGAGTATGGAAAATAACCTGTGTTTTGACAGCTATTTATTAAAATAGAGGGAAGTTATTAATATGAAGACTCTGGGATGTATATTTAATGATACATTTATCTTTAAAGATTTGGTGGTGGTTGTGTTGGTGTCTGAAAAATCTCTTTAGCAGAAAACCCACACAATGATTCTTGTAAGCAGAATCAACTGGCTGGTATGTAAAGCAACAATGCCAGGAATTCATTGTATAAAGTGCCCTTCCAGCCTTTTGCAGAATAATAATTTAACCAGTTTAGTCGGATACAGGAAGCCCACATGAAACTCTGAGAACTCTGTATTCCTAAAGTTTAGGGGCAGAACAGACCATTGGATTTAAAATATGTTTCACTGTGTATAGTGGCTAATTAACGTTTATCCTGACAGGTTGTGTTAAACCCAAAAATTCTAGTTAGGCAAAAGCATTTCACAAGACTGAACTGTGTGCTACTGGCACAGATTAAAAGAAAGATTTGATCTCTAAGGCCTGCAGTATGAGGGAGTTAATTAGCTGCAATATTCCCAGGTGATCCAGCATCAAATTTATGCTGATTTGCAGCAGAATAAGGGAGAACACCATTTAAGTTCATACTAATCTGATCTGGGAGCATTTCCTTCTTTGGCCCAAATATTATAATGATGGGGACTGGTGCTTGGTCCAAATCTGAATCTTAATAAATCTCCTAAATTGTTAAGCTGTTTAATTTTTCATTCATGTAGTTATTTTAAAGTTGAATGTATCAAACTTTACTGATGAATTCTTGATAGGCAGTTAACAAGGTACTGTTTTGGTGAACTCTGGTACTTGGGGCATGAATGGACACAATTTCTTTACACTAGTAAGAAAAAGACTCAGTTATGCTAGGAAAATGGGCAATTGGTTCCACCTGTGATGTGCTAGTCATGGACTCCTCAAAAGAAAATATCTCAAAGAACTTAATTGGAGTTACTGCAAGTAACAGCTTAATAGTGAAGTGTAACATGGTGATGAATCATGGGATTTTGCTCTAACATCTGCAGGTGTAGTCTCATAAAGAAATAGAAGGAGGGATATACAGAAGTAGATTTCACTGTGTAGTGTTGTACTGCAGATTAACCTAATACTGACGTATGAAACTCAGACCACTTCAATACTCTTCACTAGGACTGGATGTGTATTTATAAACCGGATTGTACACAGCCTTATCTTCAGGAGACCTCTGTGTCTGCGTTGGAGGAAAAACTACTGTAGCTTCTTGTACACTCTGAATGTTTACAATTTCTCTTTTAGTCCTTTCCAGCATAAAAAATTTTCTTAGGGCATAAGAAACTTTTTTTTCTGCAAGTTTTCTACATTTGGATTGTAGCATAACTTCTGTAACTTGAAGACATGAGTAACATTTTTCCCAAGCAGGTTTTAAAAGTACTAATGTTATGGAGTATTTGATGTTTAGCACATTGAAAAGTTGAACTCTTGAGGTTTTTATAATAAATGTGAATGCAGGGCACCTTCATGTGTAGAGTGCATGCACACACACATGCACAGGTTAATCAGTATCTCAGATCAATAACAAAGAGATTTTACTCTGTCCGTTTTGCTCTGGGGAGCAAAATACCTCCCCATTAGGTATTAGAGGTATTTAATAGGTCTAATCTCATTGTGTCTGCAGGTCTTATTTTACCATCAGATTTTGATATCCCATTGACTGCAGATATTTATTGGGTATGTACTCAGAGTGATGCAGATTTTACAATGTTTGTGGTGTGCAGAATAAAGCAGTAATTTGGAATTCGTATCTCAAATATGCAAGTTATCTACAATAGTTTTGGTTCATTGGTGGGAAGAAATACCTTTTACATGTGTTTCAGTATTGCATAAGAACAAGACAAGTGTGACTACACATGTCTATAGATTTTCAAGAAAATGTTTGTGTTGATCTCCAGTTTTCCCAAGAAAGTAGGGAGAAAGTATTAACAATGTTTTAATAAAATTTGTGAAATTATTCTGTGAAACTAAACTGAACTTAGAATTTAACAGTGTTTATCTGGTTGTAAAATGTGATAGTATCATACATAGTTTGTTTTAAAAAAATCTTTCTTGTCAAATTAATACTTCTTTAATTTACAAGTAAGACAATCTTTATAAATTTTTTACAAAGAATTGGGCTGACTTTCCAGCTGTTTAAGTGTAACTGGACTACTCAACAGCATGAGTGTGAGGAATTTTTTTTTTCTTAAAATGTTGCAAATTACTTTCAAACATTAATGTCAGTAACAAGTGCAGCTTATTAATAATATTTGTAAAACATTTTTTTCCACAGATACTTCTGCTTTTTAATCTTTATTCTAAAGCAGATAAAGGTTTGTAACTTGTACTTGCTTAATTCCCACATATACAGATGCTACTCTTGCTTGGCTTTATCAGAAAGAAAGGTTTTTACTGAATAAGTGTACTAGTTGAAGCTAAAATTTCTATAGCTGCAAAATTAGACACATTATTTATACAACTGATTTAAAATGTATTAATATTCATCATTTACTTATACTGTGATAAAAGAAAACTAAGCTTGAAAATCAAGTAGATATAATTTCAGACTTGAAAAGTGAATTTTTTGGTTGCTTAACTTGGGGTAGTTTTAGCCAAACAGCTTGCTCATTAGACCAAAAATCCTGCCAAGAGGAATCAAGCATAGGCATGAAACAAAAGACATTGTGATATCCTGATAAATACCGACCATAAAACAGTAAAAGTTCTTGATTGAAGGAAAACGAAGGAAAAAAAATATCTTTATAATGATGACTTAATTACTATCATAGAATTTGAAAAACCTCAGTGTTGTGTAGTCAACTAGCCTTGTAACGCCTGAATTGTAATAGGGATTCTTTGAAATGGTGTCTTTTTAAATAGTTTTACAGGAATCGAACCACTTCTGCTGAAGTAGTTATGTATTTTTTTTTTTAATCTTTATCAAACCTTTGTTGTGGATTTCAGAGGGATAATATTGTATTAGGCTTGATATCAGTCCAGGTTGTGTGGAATCTTTCCTTGCCTAATTGAGGTCACTGAGACTCTGTTCACTGATGTTTGTGAGAGGGAGAGTAAATCTTTAATTATGACAGTCTACTTATTTAAACTCATTATTTGAGCATTAAGTCTACAAAGCAGACTTCTGAATATATTTTACATCTTGAAAAATGCAGAGAAAGCAAACTTGAACTGGAGAACATACTAAGTCATCCCTGTAGTGGTAACTTGTCTTCATTAGAAAATCCTATCTAGTGGTCTAAAGTAGAATACGTAGCCAGATTGTGAGATTGTGGTATGATGGGATATTTTTTCCTGTGGCGTTTTTTTTTTTTTTTTTGTTATGTATAAAGGAATACTTAATTTGGAGCAAAATGAAAGCATTGTTCCTTTATTTTGTTAAGCTACTGTACTTGATGGGGGATTTCCAGTGATAGGACAAGGGGCAATGGAACAAGCTGGAACATAGGAAGTTCCACTCAAATATGAGGAAAAACTTCTTTACAGTGAGGGTGATGAGCACTGGAACAGGCTGCCCAGGGAGGTCATGGAGTCCCCTTCTCTGGAGATCTTCAAGACCCTCCTGGATGCAGTCCTGAATGATGTGCTCTAGGCGTTCCTGCTGTAGCAGGGGAGTTGGACTAGATGATCTCTAGAGGTCCCTTCCAACTCTGACAATTCCGTATTTTTATTTCTCTTTTAATTATTTTCCTTAGTAAGTTGTGTTTTTATTCTGGTCCCCCACCTCATTTGTGAAGTGAAGGTAGAGAACAATCTTTCAGTTTCACTCACCTGAATTTTTATACTTTATTTTGACTAATTCATCCGAGACAGTTTCTGTTTGTGTATTTATAGTCTTTGATGCATTTGCTGCGTTGCTTCATGGAGTTGTAGGTAGATGTGCCTCTGCTGCATTATATGCCAGGCTTCTACAATGAATTGCATATTGTATGATGCACACTGATTTCCCCTCTAGCTGCATCCCATGTTGCACTGTGAAAAACAGTGCAGAGATTGATTCAGTTAAATGGGGAGGTGGCAATTATTAAGTAGAAATAAAGAAAATCAGACAAGCATAACAAAGATGTGCAGTGCATAGCAAGACAATATTACTAAGGCAAGATTTTCAGCCTGTATCAGAAAGGCCATTTATATAGATAATAATGCTATTAAAAACTAAAGCTGAATAACGTATTTTGTGAGAGGTAGTAAAGCATCTGCTACGTGGCTTAATTCTCTGGGAAATTATAAGAGTTTATGGCAAAGCTAAGCACTGGGATGGATTCACCTAGTATTTGTTTCTTCTATCTGAAACTGGATTTTATTTTATTTTAGGCCCTGGGGTGTGTTGCTGGACTAGATGGATCATCTAGTCCTAGTAATTCTTAGATGTCTGAATTAAGTGCGAAGTGTAAATTTGTAGGTGGTACTTTTTTTTCTGATTTGACAGGTATGCAGTGTTTCTGACAGAAATCTCATGCGAGCAAACGGCAATGTACAAGAAACCAAGGATATAGAGCAAATCTAAATCTGGTTTAAGTAAGATATACCGTGGTATAATTCAAGCTAAGTTTTTAGGAGTGTGTAATTTGTTCTCTGTTCTTATTATGGTATAACTTGCTTACTTCTCTTGTCTCAAGAGTTCTGAAGTTCTGTTACACCCCCCTCTCAGATTTATTTTCTTAAAAGGTTACTGGGTCTCTTGATGTTTCCAACATTTGTATTTTTCCACATCTTTATTCAGAAATCTATTATGTTACTATTGTAACATAATATTTACAATAATATTGTAACAAATAGCTACTATGTAACTATTTGTTAATTCCCTCCTCTGACTAGACAACACAGAAATTGTGTTGTATATTTTTAAATAGTTTCTCTGAACCCAAAAGATTTTACACCACTTTCCTCTTATGAAGCTCCCCAGGAAATTAGAAATGAGAGGATAATGAAATGGAAATCAAAACTGTATTGCCATTACGTTAACTATAGGGGTTTGCAGCATGTACATGGTCACGCTGATAAATGTCTCTATCTGTCCAGCCATTACACCAGGCTCAAGTCCCTGGTCATTCCATTAAACCTTTCAGTGGCAATGTCCCAGCTCAGAGGCTCCAGATGACAACTAGTGACTTTTATGGCTTCATCACAGCAGTTGAAATTATTTTTATGTATCTGGTATGAAGGAACTGGAAAAACAGGCATGAAGAAAGAACCCCTCTTTCAGCCTGGATCTAGATGTTCAAGATCTCTTCTGTTTTAATCAGTTAAATGCATGAGGCTATAAACTATGAAACTGAAGGTCAACAGCACCAACCATTGAACACTTTGGGGGATAGAGTTAATAAACATGTAACTCATTGACTTCTTTGAATGTATGTTAGTAGATAGTTGCTCGATATAGTTGCATTGTATCAGAAATGGAACTTCTTATCTAATGTGACAAAACGTGAGTATTGATTCAGATCAGAATTCCAGATTTTATCATCACTTACACTATGAATTTGGAAGATTTTTTTTTAGCGTTCTGTTTGATATTTAACCTTCAATTGAGAGTTCAGAATTGGACTATTTCTGTCCTTTCTGACAATAGACTGTATGAATCTAGAAGTCTTTCTTCTTGCCTCATGCAAGTTTCTGCTTTTCAAAATAGTTACTACGGTGTTTTTTGTGTTTCTTGTTTAGGAGTTACTATGTGCCTAATTTCTATTACAAACCAGGACAATTTGGCAGGAAAAATGTCCTGAAGACAGTCTATGTTGTTCACTGGGAAAAGGATTTAACAAATGATCCAATTATATGTGATTAAGAAGAAGTTAAAGGCTTTACTCCAATAGCATAAAATGAGTTAAGGACCCGATACTGTAATTTTGCTGTGCATTGCTGCTATGAGGGGTTTTTGGCTTGAACTGTTGGGAACAGTTACTTGTAATGACTGGCTGGTGTCTGCTGTCAAGTAGATTTCTAGGATTAGAAGAAACCTAAAATCTTCTTCAAACACTATGTATTAAGTTTCTAAGAAAAGTTTGAGAAAATATGTGAAGTCTTATGCAATTTTATTTGTTAAATATAAAATAGTATTGTACCACCCCAATAACCTTTACTTTAAAGTTAAAAATAGGTAACACAAATATGAAAGAGTTATTCCACATTGTCCTTTGATTTACTTTTTCTCTCCTGTTTAATCTCCATATCCAATTTATGTTGTTTCCTTTCTATTTTGTTCTTCACAGCAATTAAATCAGCACTCTAGGGAGAAAGCTTAAGTGAAATTTAGAGGGTTCTTAAAGAAAAAAAAATCGGTTTTATGATCATATGAACAGAATATTTGTTCATGATTTCTTGTTGTGACAATTTAACAGCATGTGTTGTGAGACTATATTTATCTAAAGGCATCTGGGTACGTAGAGTTCTTATCTCATTGATGCCTTGTAAACCTAGAGAGACAACCTACTGTATGTGCTTATTTGGAAATGTAGAATTTATCTGATTCTTCTACCCATATCAATTTCCTAGTTTGTTGCTAGGAGATACCATCTTTTACTACACTAGAAAAATAATTTGCTTATTTCCTTAAAATCTCTTTGTAATGTGATGAAAGTAAGACTGGATGACATGTCTTAGATTTCACAATTGTTGTTAATGTTTGAATGCACAAGTCTATTGTACCCTTAACTATGAGGACGAGGTGGTCTGGTAGACTGATCTTTTAATATAACATGTAAAGATTAACTTTCTGTCTGGTGCCATTGATCAATATGATTGATGTCAGTCTGAGAGGAGTTCTGACACTGAGTTTCTAAGATAAGCCAACCTGGCAGTATAGTCTTGTTTAGTTACTTGCTACTGGGTTTGTAAATATTTCCAAACAATGAATCTGAATTTCTCATGTCCTGTATACTCTGTGCTGTATCCAGCAAAGAGTTTAGGTCTATGGTTAACATAAGCATTATGAGTAGGCTTCCTTTGAAATTACTTTCTACGTTTCAATTAAGTGAGACTTAGTTTGTGTTAAGATGGTTCTGGTCAGTTTCTGCTTTTCATTCCAATAGGTTTTGGGCTTTTTAGGTATAGTTGAGTTTGTTTGCTTTTGGTATCAATAATAGCATTGTTTATGGGCTTGAAATTAATTTCTTATTAAATATTTTTCCCATAAAGCTTTTTATAAAATGAACTTGTATTAAAATAGATGACAATGAAAAAAAAGTTATGGATACATCTTCAAGCTGAAAAATTTTATGAGAATTTCTGTGAATTGTTGTCTATCTAATTTGAGAGAGACATGCTACAGCACTTAGGGGCTTGACTCCTTTGCTAAACATTTCCTATAGTACCTCCATTTTAAAATCTGAAATTGGAAGCAGGAATGAAAGTAACATTGCATAGACTACCAGAGATTAAACTTTTAATTTTCCTGTTGGTAGTTCCAAATTATCCCCCCCCCCCCCCCGCCCCGAGTTTGGCGCTTTCTCCTTACAGCCAAAGGTTTTTTTGTTATTTATTTTACTATCTACCAAAAATGGGGTTTGGTGCCATTACCATTTAAAGTAAGGTATGTAAAGTTTTGAAACTTTGTTTTTCTGTGGTGACTAACTTTTTTTTCCTTCA
The DNA here is from genome assembly GCA_004320125.1 of Scolopax mira. NCBI lineage: Eukaryota > Metazoa > Chordata > Aves > Charadriiformes > Scolopacidae > Scolopax > Scolopax mira. Next base: position 120,749 of record BJBW01000161.1, read on the forward strand.
AGTTTAGATTAAAAGTATACTTTTTGCTTTGACCTCTTACACCTCTCTGGAACATGTAATGACTTAATAAATTATGTTCAGAAAGAAGTAATGTGGAGAGTGAAAGATTCTATGTCTTGAGTTCCTTTAAATATTCAAAAACTGAGGAATTTGGTTGGTTTATTCATATTTTGTTTGATAAATTTCTTAAATAGTGAAATACCAATGTCAGTCGGTTAATTTTAGGGTGGAAAGAAAGCAAAAGGTGCAGGCATTAATTCTGAGGTAGTCCAATGGCTGTGCTGTTTTCTTTTGGTGGGACAAAAGCTGAATGTATTAATTTACCCATTGAATAATGCTACTCTTATATGATTGGCATGCTTTTTGAATCTGCTTTTCTGAGATTAGCTTCTTTTTTACTCATATTTGAAAAAAATGTTTACATTTCTTCTTTTGACTTTTAACAGATTTCTCTTGATTGAAAAACAACAATCTTTTTCCATAACTGTTAATTGCATGGGAAATTAGGTATTAAACTTAATGGAACAAACACCAGTATTCAGATTTAAGTTTTTATCCTGATTCTGCAATGATTTTTTTTTTTTTTATGCAGTCCTTAGTGTGTGTGTGTGTAGTATTTTTTGCTATGTAAAACAATCTTGATACAAGAAGGTTACTTTTATCCTTTAGACAGTAAACTCCACTACTTTGGAAAGATTATTTGTAGCACCAGTTTCTTTGACGGTCTAGTTCACGTTTTAGACACAAACTTCTAAATACTGTAAACTGTCAAACTACTTGTGAAATATAGACTGAGATATTTTGGTTCTATTTTTTAGAAAATGTTAATATTGGCGCTTTTGCAGACTAGTGAAATTTGCAGTAGTTCACAAAGTTTATCTTATTTGGGACAGCTTTGAAATTCATATGCTTAACAGTAAAGCTGAAAGGAAGATTGTGTTCAAATTCAAGATGTCACTCGGTTTCTGCAACTTCAGCTGTATACCCCATCTTTTTAGTGTATTTTTCTGTGCCTGAAAAGTCTATGACATTTTCTTTGTCTGGACACATCCCACCCACCTTTGCCCCATACTTACCTCTTTTAAGTTTAAACATTTCTGTATATGTAATATACAAATTGTCAGTTTGTTTATTTTGTATTCTGGATTTGCAGGACATGGATTTTATAAACTTTCCCTACTTGTGAACCTACTAGTTCTGTAAAAGTGTTTTCAGTATAGATCTTTCACAATAACTTGCTGAAGAATAAGCAGTAACTAATGAAGTACAGCAGAAGTCAAGGGCTCGATCTAATTTATTTTTTTTTTATACCCTACAGGAGCACTTACTATATTTAGTGTAATATTAATATCATGAAGTATGGGCTGCGTTTCCTTTAGCAACCAAATCCCATAGTTTTTCTGTTGTCGTTAGATCTAGAGCTAATTCTCTGAAGACATTGTTGTGAATTAGATTTGTATATTTTTTGACTTCCCTGGGACAGTTTTGTGTTGGTAAAAATTGTTTCAGGTTCTATAGGGCTATTAATGAATTCAGCAAAAGATGAAAGTAATTTTGCTGTGAACATTTGTAGAAAGCATTTGTTTTTTAGATGGAAAATAACCTTTTCCAGTGGGATTTCTCTATGGCTTTTTTATTACTAAGAGTGAAAAAGAAAAAAGGAATTTGGACGTTTTTGTGTGAAATTAATTATTTTAGTCAGATTTGATGATTTGTACTCAAGTGTTTGAAACTGTAAACAGTCAATTTGTGTGTGTGTTTAGACATTTTTTTGTAGGAAACAAAGTAACATTTATTTGAGAAACTTGGTATGGAAAGTTGCATGCTTAAAGACTTGTAGCAATCAGTATTACACAACACCATCTGGAAAAAAAAAGACCAGATGTACTATTTATATGTGAAAGGTTCTCATGGATTGTGGTGAATTCAAGGCAAATCTCTGATCTAGGAATGAAAGTGATGTACATTTTCAAAGTATTGAAAAAATATTTTAAAATACATGATGAAAACTCTTGAATGAGTGTGTGATATATTGCTATTTACAATCCAATGGTATTATGTGCTCCCAGTTCTTGCATTTATTTGTAGTCTATGTGTTTCTTGGTTGATTCTGTCAATATTCTTCCCTATTGCCCCCATATCACTGATTTTAATATGAAAGCATACAACATGATACTACAGTATGGTTCCATAATAGGCATATTTCTTGATGGATTTGTGTAGTTCTTAAACTTGTATTTTAAAAAAGAAAAAACAAACAACAAAACCACAATCATAATATAGAAATGAAAAAAGTAACAACCCGTGGCATATAATTAAATTTTCTCATTATTAAGTTACCATTAGTGGATTTGGTTGTGTGGTGGATGGTATTTTTTTTTTCTTTAGAAAACATAGCCTAAATAAAGGGGAAAGTATGCTTTCTGTTTTTAAGGAGCAATTTCATGTGCTTTGCATTTGCACATATTTTCCCATCTGTTTTTATTGCTTTACTTCCATGTTTTTCATATTGTCATGTCTTGTGATTACTTTCCTGTTGCTTTATTAGATAACTAATGGAACAAAAGAAGCTGAGAGGTTCTCTAGGGGAAACAGCAAAATAAAATGTTGTTAAATATACAATATAAGCACTAGAAGGGTATTCTCACTCATGTCAAAAATTATAGCAATGGTATAGTAATTTCTTCATAACTGGATTTTTAAAGTCATTCTCTGTGTTAAATTTATTTAGGAGCAAAGCATCAGGGCAAATACGTGTCTGCAGAAGGAGTGGGTTGTTTTTCAGTGCATGTATATGCACATGGTGGAGTTTCTTCAGTATAAAAGTTCCTGTTAAATTTGTCATGTCTACAATTAAACCTTTGTTCTTGTTTCAAAGTTTTTCACTTAAGTTGGGAAGGTTAGGAGGACTTTAATCAGTTTGTGATAAATGGGCAGTGTGTCATCCTTGCCATCTCGGTTTTAGTGAGCACAGAGAGAAGCTTGGATTTAGTTTTCTCCCCAAATTGAAATGCAAGATCTTGGTGCAGTTCTTTGTCATTTGTTCAGAAAAGTATTTGACACCAGAGCATCAGTCAATCCTGTGGGTATTAATTTTAACAGAGCACATTTTCTATCAGTGATGGAAATAAATCTTTGAGTTTTATCTTGAAGAGTAATATAAGTTAGTGATTCAGGTAATATTTTGCTGCTTGCCAATAATCTGCTGAATTGAGTTCTGATTACAAAATTGCTATTAACAACAAATACACATATATGAACATTAGTGTAGAATAAGTAGCATTGGAGAGCAAACTGCAATCAGCTATTTCTTCTGATCTCTCCCTGTGGAGAGACTTGAGAACATTTTGCCATGTAGATGCACCTTAAGAGACCTGTGTAATGAGTGAGGATATGGAAGTAGTAGTAATAATAATAATATAGAAATAGTAATGCAGGGAATTTATCCTATTTCTGAGCAAAGCCTAAAAAAAGCAATATATGCTCACACTTTTATTGATTTTTGTCATTTGAGTTTGGTGTGCAGAGATGTGTGGTACTTTGAACAAAACATATGGTTATACATAGGAGTACTTAAGTGCCTTTGTATGGCTTAGCTTAATTTTTACTACCTCCAGTTGAAAAGTTAGTGGAACAGTTAGTTGACTTGCTTGTACACGGCAGTTAGTTCATTCAGCTTATTTCTGAACTACCACTGAAAAAGTTTACATATTGTGGGTAGCAGGGTATGTGTTACTGTTGCTTTCTGAAACAAAAAGTTCAGTGGCAATATTGTAAAAGTAGATTTCTGGGATGTGGTGATTTGGAGGCAACTCAAAATAACTGCTTTTATCAAAAAAGATTCCAAATATTTAGTATATGAATTGTTAAACCTGAAGCTTGGGAAAAAAAAAATTCAGTTGTTGGTGTGCCTTTGGAAGTAAATTTCAAGTCAAGTGAAGACAAATACTATTTTTTAAAAACACATATTTGGCACATTTCAGAAATTTTGCTTTCTCTTTCAGTAATACTTTGGAGATGTGCAAATGAGTACCAGAGGAAAAAAAACCACTGATCTCCATGGGGTCTACAGATACTATCCACAAATCAAATATACAGCTATAGCATTTCTGATATTTCAGCTGAGAATCAATTCAGGACTGCCAAAATGTGATGATTTTTTTATTTTTAGAGTACCTGTTTTCTTTGATTCCTTTTGTTGTAGTGTGAGAGAAGGAGAGAGCCCTTAATCTGTGGGGGAAATTATTTAGGTATTTTTTAAGCCGTGGTTAACCTGGCCTCTTAACTAAAGGAGTAAGTACAAAGAGAAGAATTAAATGGAGAGGAAAATAAGAATACACACACTGAGAATTTGAGAATAGTAGGGAGAGATGGGTTTTTCCTTGTCTGTTTGTGACAGTGATTAGAGGAGAAAGTTTCAAACAAACTGAGTGAAAGCATTGTTTGAGATCTTTGTCTTTTGCTATCTATGTACATAATATTTAAGTAATTTGGCAGTTTATCAGTAAAGCAAGAGAAACCTCTTCCTATTGAAGTGTTTCTTCAAGGTTCTCAATAATAAACCAGCCTCTGGCATGTAAAGATATGTGTTCAAATACCTTTTAGTGGTGTAACTTGATTTACTTTTGACTATTGCATCTTCACTTTTCCTGTAAGGACAGATTTGGAGCTCGACCCCTGAAATTTCAATACTGAAATGTACCGAAATAAAAGATCGTACGTGTGTGGGAAGGGATGTGATTTATATTGGATATTGTTATCACTGTTCCATGACAGCTTTATGATTATCAGAGTCTTAAGCTTGTCTTAAATACCCTTTAAGTGTGTTTACTATAGTCTTGACAGAATTGATATTAGAATAGGTGTTACTTGTTAATATTACAGGAACCTTTTTTACTATGTTAACTATATTCCTGTGCATTAGATTCTATTTTTTTTTTTTGTCTTGTGAGACTATCTGGAAATGAGGAATTAGTAAGACATTTATCTTTTAAGCCTTTCAGCTTTGATTAGTGTGACAGTTGGAGAGGGAGAAATATTGCAAAAGTTTCCACCTTCTGAAAGGTCATCCCTTTTCCACATAATTTGAGTTGTAATTAAAAGCAAGAGTTGTTTAAAAGGGGAGTGAGCTTAATGGATACTACACTTGATTAAAAGGGCAAATCTGTCATCAGTACAAATCCTGCTTCCCAAGAGTCTGGGCTTCCTTATCAAGAGATCTTTCTCCTTTTCACCCCCCTGGATGAGCCTTTTAAAACCTTACGTAAGTTTCTTTTTCCCTCCATACTAATCATTAAGAAAGCAGTTCAGGCAGGGGTGATTTTATGACATTATCATCAGAGGAATGAAAAGCATGAAAGCTCTGTAGATTTTGCTGACTGGCTGTTAATATCTCTGCTTTAAATCAGAAGGTGTAGTGTGTGCAAGGTCTGTGCTCTGTACTGGTACTTCGCTAACCGCAGTATCTTGGTGTGATGACTGTGCACATTATTGCAGCTGCAAATAGTAAATATTAGATTTGCTTCTGCTATACCAATATATGAAATCTGCTAGGGAATGATTTGACCAATATTGCTGTCTTTGCAGCTTTTGTATTTCTTTTGTTTCCCTCCCCATCTCTCGCACGCTGAATTTTTTTTCTTGTCATTTACTCGATTGCATATGGTAACAATCAGTTGGCATATGTATGTCATGTGTGAAATTTTCCAGTGTTGAACAATACTAGGTAGGATTGCTGAAGATCACTTCCACTGTAAATAGGCAACAAACACTAGTAGTGCAGTAACTTTCTTTGTAGCTATGAATGTGGTCTTCATGGAGGAATTTTGCTTTAATCCAAATGTCAAGTACTTCAAAACTTCATTGTGTTCACAGTGTCCTGTGATAGGGCAAGAGGAGATCGTAATTTTCATTTCTGAACAGTTTTAGTAGTAGAAATAGAAGTGAAGAAAAATGCCTGTATTTTATGCAACACATTATTCTTCCTCCTAAACTCTACAAAATCTGCTCTGTCATAATTTGTATCTACATCATTGGAAAAAGACTCTTAGAATTTGAGAACTAAAAGAACCAGATTATGAAAAGTTTTAATAATAAGAATACTATTTCTCAAGGATGTCAGGATATCGTGCAGTTCCTTATGGCTAGGAACATCTATCACCCTGAAAAATTAAGTATCTAGTAGTGGAAAAACTTAAAGGAGAGACCTGCTTTGTACAGTTCATATATCTTCATGTATTCATTTTTCTGTTAAAATTATTACTGGACAAGAAATAAAATTAGAATATGACTTCCGTGGCTTGTATTGGACTAGGAAGGCTGTTCACTGCCAGGACATCTAACATGGCTCCTTAAACAATCAGAAGTTTCTTTTCCTTTATTTCCCTTACCTGATTTCTGTTGTTATGTTTCTGCTATTTTTCATATTCAAGTCTTCCAAATTATGAAAGGTTTTTTTCAGAAAGACCTGGGGCTAGACATCTAAATTGTCCTTCCTTAGAAGTAGTGGAGAATGTAAATTAGATATTGCTATAACTGGAGATATTGATTCCTTTTGGCTAGAAAAATTATACCAACATTAACATAGTTAAAATTTTTTGGTTTTCAGGGAAAAATTGAACTATTTTTAGTAGCTTACAGAAAGCTAATTCTGATGAAGGTTGAATGAAATGTGATAGCAATGTATTGCTTTTTGTTTGGAGCTGCTTAATGTTGCAGGCTAAAAGTAATATGTAGTTTTATAATGCCACAGTGCTGCCTCTGGAAGAGAAAGTGTCAAAGAAAAGCTGTGCTTTTTTTTTTTTTCCCAGAAACAGAAAAGTTTAGAGAATTTCAGTTATCTTTTGGTAAGCTTTGCAAAATGAAGGAAACTTGTTCATTATCCTATGTAAAGCAATACTGGGTTTGTGTCAGTTTCCTGACACAATCAGGGTGATAATCAGGGTTTCCTTGCTGAACTGAGTAACTATAGAGAAATGAAACTTGAGGTATTTAGAAGGTAAATATGAGACTCATCTTGCCTAACTCTGATAGTTTAGAAGCTCAGCATTAGCTCATTTTCTGCAGACTTTCTCTGTAGTAACTGGAGACAGATGTCGTCTTTAAACAGTTTTTTTGTTGTAATTTTGTGTATGGTGTATCGCCCTCTCAAAGTAGTCACCTTTTTCTATCAGTAAGGATAGTTGTAGATAATCTTAATGATGAAACAGCTAGTTTTTAAATGACTAAAATTAGATACAGCTAGACTGTATTGGACCAAGACCTAAATTACAGGTGTTCTATACAAGTCTGGAAAGGCAGCTTCTTTTTCTTCTGTAGATTCAGTCTGTAATAGAATAAAACATAGAATCTACATGTTAAAGAGTTCCTTTATCTATAGACTATTTTAGTTTTTTCAGTGAAGCATTATATTGCTAAAAAAATTAAAAAGTCCTGGTATATATAGTTATGGTGTAGCTAGCTGATCTTTTTTTTAAAAGCTGTTATTCCATGTATCTACTGAAGCATAAAAACAAATTGTTTTGTCTGAACATTCATCCACTTCCAACCAGGTTTAAGGTAATTCCTTAAGAATAAGATAAACCTTCAAAGTTACTTCATACAGGGTCTTTTCAAGATTTTTATTTCTTTTTTATCGTTTAATTTCAATAAAACTGTTGATGAATAGTTACCCTTTTATGAGCAGTAGATACCCAATTTATGACCACACTCATGTTGAAGAAGATACATTTTATATTGTTAATTATTTCTTAGACGTTTCACAGAAGTGATTGCCTTTCAGGTTAGCTTTTGTAAATGTAAAATATTGTAGTATATTTTCTATATGGTGCAGTACTAGTAAACAGCATGACCTGAAATTCTTGGAAATCTTCAGAATATGTCATTGTGCTGAGGGTGGGACCTTGAAGACAAAATGCTGATTAATGCACTTGGTGGATAGGAATGTCCCCCATTTCCTTGCCTTACATGCGATATGGTGCAGTACTTTCTCTGAAGCTGGTGTAGACATCTGTATTTTGTCAAGAATTCTGTTTTAGCAGTACTACTACTGCAGTCTGCAGAGCAGGTGTTGGTTTTTTGTGTCTCCCCGTAGAAAGCATTCTTGTGTGGTATAGCTTATTAAGGGAATGTAGTTGTACAGCTGTGAATTGCTCTTCTGTCACTCAGAGCCCTGTCCATTAATTTTCAATAGTTTCAGGGAGAACCTTCAAAAGCTGCTGATCAGAGTAACGAATTGAAGGATGAGTAGTAGATTCTGTAGCGGAAAAAAAAGTGAAAGCAGATGAGGTAAATGTTTAAAAAAACCCAACTTCATGAGGTGAAAATGACACAAATACAAGGTATAATAATCAGATATATCATGCATAGGAAAACATGTTCAGCAAAAGAGGAAAAAATCTAAAACCAAGAAATAAAGCAAACACAACAGCTTCGTGTATACTAGATGTCATAATCTGGTTATCTAGGGATGCATTATGTAGTATTTATGAAGTTGCTACTGTACATACAAAGAAAAATTGTGAAATCTGTAAGCTAACAAACACTGCAACTTTTTTTTTTTTGAGCCTGGAGGAAAAAAAAAGAGACTTACACAATGTAGTAAATTACCTTTGCACAGATAAAAGCTTGGGACTTTACCTCAAAATGCCCAAAACATTGGAAAAAATGGATGTGAAGACTTACAGCATGTTCTTTATAAACATTTTTTTTTATTGTCCTACATAGCCTTAGCCTGAGAGGCAGTGAGTGTTCCAAGTAATAATATTCTGAAAGTAGGGTCTTACCTAAGGGACTTTGTTTTAGAAGGAGGGTGAAGGTAGGGCCATCAGGCTAAGAAAGCATTTAGGTGGATCATTAACACCTGAAACATCCTGACTAAAGGCTTGCTTTCTCCTTCAGCCAAAAGAAAAGAGGCAGCTCTCTGTCAAGAGTGCTCCCAAGTAATTGTTTTAAAAACATTCACTGGTGGACTTTGTTTTTCTAGCTACTCAAAAAGTTGGTTTTTTTTTTTTTTTAATGGGCTATAAGAACTCTTGTATTCTGCTTTTATAAAATTAAAGTGATTTTGGGGCACAGGATATAGTCAGGCAAACATTCTGGAAAGAAGAATCAAAAGTAGACTGTTTTATGTGAATGGACTATGTAAAATACTTTTAAAAGTAATTTGAGTGCTTTAAATGGAAGCTTTATTTAATGGAGTAAAGCAAACAAAGAAATTTTGAGCAGCTGGGAATATGTAAGTGCTGTTTTTGATTGCAGAGTAATGCTTTTTAAAATTCTTGAGGATTAAAAATGCTGGTCTGTGGAGTGCAGAAGAATTAAGATAATGATGACATGATCATCATTGCTTTCACATTTAAAAGCAAAGGAAAAATGGTACTGCACAGTCAAAATCTTAGAGTTTACTTTTTTCCCTTTACTGTTACTTCAGATAAGCTAGACATCTTCTGTTTTTTGAGTGTTAGAGCAACCTTAAAAAAAAAAAAAAATCTTGCTGGAGTACTAAGTGTTAATTTAGATGCTGACCTCTCAGTTTACATGATGTTCTGTTAAAGTTGATACTCTTGCCAGTTTGTTTTTCCATAGTGTAGAGGAAGACCTGAGTAGGTTTAGACCTATCTTCCTATTTCTTCAATGAGATTGGGGGAAAAAAAATGCGGTATTTGTATGGGGTATTTTGTTTAAAACCTCCAGTGTAGTTTCATATTAGTAATTTAAAATAATTGAAACTGCAGTTTAATTATAGAAATTACTGTTGTCCTTACAGAGAGTCGGAAATCCTAACAGTTCTTCTGTATATACATTGTTCTAACATCATAAGGCAAAGTAGTTCTACTCTTAAATCAGACTCCTTTTTAGTGAAATTGAATGTACCCTCAGGCTGAGACTTGGGGTAGCGATTTCACCTATATTGGAGTTGCATAAAGATGAGTTCCTTGGCTTTTGGTAAGTCCTGGGCTCTTTTTGCAGAGTTTTTGTCACACAGCTGTGACCATCTGGTGGTAGATGTTGTATTTCTCCTGGAAATATACTTTGTCCGCTGAACCTAAATATTCTGTAATACCTTTGAAAGTTACTCTTATTCTGAAGAGCCCTGACAGTCTTTTTCTTTTTTTTTTTTCTTTCTTCTAATCTAGAAAGCTCATATTTTCTAATGGTAACCTAGAATCAAGGCTAACTTTCTCTATATAGGAAGTCTTTGTCTCTCTTTGTATACTAAGTGATACGTAACTGTCTTTGGGAGTTCCTTTTGTGTCTTCACTGGTTTGGAGGAAAAAAGGTGTATCTTTTACCCTGATCAAAAGCTCAGACTGTCCTTAGAGCCAAGAGTCTAGTATGGGTACTTCATTGTTCTTGAAAGCTTTATTTATGGAATCAAGGCACTTAATACTGTTCTGCTCTCTTTTTGTCTTTCTAGAGAATGTTTCTCTTGTAAATCTAAGACAATATAACTAATCAGAAAGTATGCTAATGACTAGAGGTTTTATGAAAAAGTTACAGAACAGCCTTAACAGGAATAATTCCCTAATCTTTTTACACAAAATTATTCTTCAGTAAATACATAAATTAATTTATCTTCTCAGTAAATGTTCTAATAGTTGGTTCTTGTAAAGGACAAAGGCACTCTAAAATCTAGAAACAAGAAATATCTTCAGTTTTACTGGCACAAAATACAAGTTTAATGATTAAAGAGATAACCCATATGTCTTTCTTATTTACACTTGCATTTCATTGTATTGAAACTTATGGTATGAAAAAAATCCTGATGTGCATGCACACAGTGGTTTTACCATTTGAAGTAAAACCTTGCTGTCATTAGTGGCTTTGTTTATTGATGAATGGGAATATTTGCTTTATATAACAGGATTAAGAGTGCACTGACCGTGAATTTCTGAAATTTATGAACTAAACACATGGCATGCTTATCCGCCTTCTGTCCAATTTTAACAGATTTATAGGAAATTGCACTTGTCTTTCTAATAATTATTGCTAAAAGGAACTCCAGTACTACTTATGTCTCATGTCAGTGGCCTGTTTCTTATTCTAGATTATTGTAGATGAATCTGAATTCTAAAGAAAAGATTGTGTTTGACTATGTGTGCATGTATACTCACTTTTCAAGGAAAGTATCTGTTCAAAAAGAAAAATGTGATTATTTTTAATTTTTTTTTTTAAGAACACCACAAAGTCTTTTAGAAAGGAAGTAAAAAAAACAAATGCTGAATTTTTGAAAGAAGACGAATGTATGGGCAGTTTCAGAAGATAGTTTAAACAAGTAAACAAGTTATTCTGATGCCAGAATTCATGTCATTGTTAAAAAAACTTTTGAATCAGGACTAGTACAATGGCTTCTCTACTGATATCTGGTTAGATCTAGTATTGTGTGAAAAGAAATCAGGCAGATATTCTTAGGTGTTCTTTTTCTCCTCTTCAGTAGCTTATGTCAATAGTAAGTGTCTGGCTTGTAGTCTTGTTTGCATGTAATAGAGATATATCTGGAAAAGGAATATTGTGCAACTTGTATATCAAAAATCTGTTCTATGACAAAAGACTCCACCATATAGTCAAGTATCAGAACTACTTAAGATAGTAGCAAAAGCCACAAAGGCATAATGCTTTTGTCATTTCAAAATGATACAAAGGCACAGAGCAGCAAATAATATTACAGACTTTATCAGAATTGTATCAGTTCTTTCCTCCATAAACTCCTTTATTATACAAATCAAAGTAATCAGGTATTCAGAAAGACTTTGTAATTTTGGCATTATGCCAATAGCGGGCTGTTTTAAAACATGTAGTTTGATGAGGGTGCAATAGTATGTCTTTTATGCATAATTCAGTGGAAATCTTGTTACTTTTTCACTTGGTTGTAGTTCCTTTCCTTGTCTATATTACGCAGGATACAATAAGCAAATATTTAGAATTGTTGCTTTAGCTGGTAGGCAGTCATTAGAGGGTAGCACATTCTCATATTGCTTTTTGTCTTTCCAAAAGCTCAGGCAGCTGTCTCTGTGCATTTATTTAGTGTGTGAGGCAGAATTGGCAGCTTATTGAATGTTTGCAATCAGAATACTTTTGTTAGACATGGCAGTAATGGGACTGCAGGATTGCCTAGAATCTTAATTCAGATAAACTGTTAATGTCAATAACGTTGACTGAAAATAGGGGCTTTATTTGCCAACTCTTGAAGTCTTGAGTTCTTTTAAATTTTCCTATACTAGAAATTCGTTATTCAAAAGAAGGCTCTTTGAGAATCTGCCAAGCTAATTGGTTTCTAAAAAATCTACTCCTGGATTTGATAGGAAGTATATATTTGCATATATTTCTTTCAGACAATTGCAATTTGGGGAGAAAAAATTGAAAGGAATTATTATTTTTTGAAGCAACTTGTTGTCCTGTTTCATGATGGTCAACTTGATATATTACTGTTCAGAATCACAGAGAATCACATATTCTCAAGTAATGTTTGTTTAACTGTCTATCTAGAACTGAAAATTGTGACTTTTTGTGTGGCACTTCTGTTTTTACAGACCTGATCCTGTATGGAGATATAAAAGGGAGGCTTCATCATAAAAAGCAACACAATAGGTACAAGTGTGGGTTTGATTATCAATGAAGGAATGGGCTTTTTTCCTCTGGAAGACCTTAACAGTGTCTACTGAATTCTTGAAGTTTTATTTCAGGTTTATTCTGTCCTGCAATGAGTTTGTTCATCAAATTCTACCAAGTAATGTTTCCCAATACTCTACTGGATCTAATTCTCTACAATATTAGAGGTGTATAGTGGCAACAATCTGCTTTTGAGTGGTAGTTTTTACTTATCTATAGAGACAACTTAACAAGTGCTTTTGAGGAGCTCTAGTAATTTTCTCTGGAGTTTTCTGTTTTTATCCTCTGATTTATTGAAGTCTAGTGGCACAAATCAGCCTGTTATTTCTGACCTCCAAAACTGTCTGTTCCCCTTCAGCACTCTTTCCAGGAAATTAAAGAAGTTACATATATGGCTTTAAAAATATCTTAAATCTGGATAAAGTCAGGATCTGTATCAGTGGTTTGGTAGACACTCAAAGGCACACAGTCAGAAACTGCAGGAGGAATACTAAATTAACAGCTACATCTGTGTGCTAAAACATATATGAGGGGTTAGATGAAGAACTAAGTAATTGTAACATACCTATTGCCTCTTAATTATACTGATCCCAGTGTGCATTTTTGTTCTCTCCTCTAAATGAAGCCAAGGTTGGAATTGGCCACCAGAGGGCAAACTAAACGCACATGCTCTTCTCTTCATATGCTCTTGAAAATCACCTAGTTTTCATGACAGTTGTTCATGCAGCTATAACTTATCTTTTCCCTATAGTAGTTGTAAATATTTTTTCAAGTACAGGTTTTTTTTTACTGACGAGGTTGTATAGTCTTGGCTCGTTTTGTGGCAAAACTGAAAGACCAACTCTGAAATAGCAAGAACCTGTTTGATACAATTACGTAAACCGTGAATAAACAAGTTGTATGTGTTACTGCTGGATGGGTTTTGATGGTAGCTCTAAGCAGAGGATAGTCTGAGTCTTTGCTTATCACTGTCTGAAAGAGTAGGAGGCTAATAAGGAGACTATTCTATATACAGTAGGAAGGTTTTAGTTGTGTAAGATTGTAATAAATGATTCTGAAGTTCCTTTCCCTGATACTGCAAGCATTGGCATTCAAAAAGAAGTTCCCATATGTTTGAAACAAGGTAAAATTTTGGTGTTCTGTAATTCCAAATAGTTCTAGGGATTTTCTTCTACACACTTGAACAGAACTTTGTTGTATGCATTCCCTTTAGATGAAACCTGTTTACTAGGCAAAATCTTGTCTGAGGCGTATAGTGAATTGGCTATCAGCTTACTTATGACAGATGGTGCATTTCAATGTTTATATATTTTTAGGTCATTAGAAATAGAGAAAATATATTTCTTTAAAGACTTGTGTAAAAAACTAAAATGTATTAAGAATAAATGAAAAATCTACTCTTAAATAACCGTTCCATTGTTTAACAACAAGGGAATGGATTATAGTCACTAAATTTGGTAGTTTAAATTGAGATTATCTTCTGTCCTAGTGTACTGGCAGGTATATTTTAATGTCAATTTGTCTTTCTTTTAAAAAATCTTTCCTAATTGGCATATTCTTATGGCTGTCAGATCAAATATGAAAATGCTTTCTTGTTGGAATGGAATGTTATAGTGACTTAATTTAGTGTCAGCTTACACACTAATTTTAGAATATAGGTGAGTGTACTTTCTTCCAAGTGTTTATCACTATGATTTGGTATACTTCTGTTTGAATTCAGGCTTCTTGGACAGTTAATTTTATTTCATCAAAACTTCAATATGGCCTATGTCAAACCACTGTGAAGGTAGATGAGGTACTGCAGGATAGAAATAAATGCTTTGACAGGCTCTATGTTGAGTAACTTTGATTTGCAGAAATTTTGTATTAACCCTCATGTGAATTTTAGTTCACTTTGCAAGACAATAATTAAGATGGCAAATATGTTTATCATAAAATTTATCTGTCATTCTTTGTCAATATTTCTAAATATATGTCTTGTATTTGTTTCTTGGGATTCATGTGACCTCTTAGAAATTTTGGATTTGTTTTACTTAGAATTGCCCATTTTATAATGAGATCACTTAATAGTTGGAAAATGATCCTGACAGAGTAAATTAAATATTTGACAACTTTGAAGTGGATGTATTTAATAGACAGTATGTTATAATTTAATCATGTTTTTGTTTGGTCTCGTAGAGGGAGACTTTATAAGTATCTAAAGGGAGTGTTAAAGGATGTTGGATCCTGACTCTTTTCAGTGCTTTCCAGTGATAGGACAAGAGGCAACGGGCACAAGCTGGAACATAGGAGGGTGACAGAGCCCTGGAACAGGCTGCCCAGGGAGGTTGTGGAGTCCCCTTCTCTGGAGATCTTCAAGACCCTCCTGGATGCAGTCCTGAGTGATGTGCTCTAGGCGTTCCTGCTGTAGCAGGAGAGTTGGACTCAACGATCTCTAGAGGTCCCTTCCAACTCTGACAATTCCATGATTCCATGATACCCATCTGTATACATATACCTATTAAAAGGAAATATAGTAAAGGTTGGTTTTCTTTAGTTGCAGTTTGATATATTTTTCTGCAACGTCTTGCCCATATCTGTTACACTTTACAAAGTTTTCATTTTGTAAGAGTAAGTGGGTGAGATAAACATGTCATTGTGTGGAGCCCAAGAAAATAAACAAAAGGCTAGAAATTCTCTTAAAACAGAAAAATGACAAACATCATGCATTTAGCTCAGAAAGAAAATATGCACATTCTCATACATGCAGAATTCTTGATTCTAAGACTATTTCAGAGATGATTGGGGTTTTTTTAATTTCCCTTTTATCATGTGACTCCAGAGGCTGGATGCTGTTCTTGAGCAGTGCAATTCAGTGTGGGAGGAAGGAAAAGTCTCAAGACTTTGTAGAAGATGAGGAGGCCCCTGAAGTCAGCATGCACAGAAAAAGTGATCTTAATGGTAGATATTTTTTTTAGAAATTGCATTGCAGTTTATAAGATGAAAATCAATCCAGTGGTGGTGTTCAAGATTTAGTTACCCTGTTAACCCATTTTTTTTTCTACATAACAGCTCCACAGAGAGTGTGTATGTTAAACCACGTGTAAGTGAGAGAGACTATGACTGTTCTTAAGGGAATGAACACCTTATCTGTGGAATGATTCCACTTTTTTTTGGTGGCTACAGTTTTCAATAAGTGGGACTGCAAACTAGAAAGGTGAATGAAGGGAATTTTTAGCTTGGAAATACCAGCTTTTCAGAAGCAGTTTCTATGTAATAATATTTCCCTACCTTTTACTTTCCAAAGACTTTTGTGAAATACTTGTTTGTGTTGGGTACCTATGGTGGATCAAACAACTTAGACTCTCTTGATAATATTCAATCCAGTCTGATTAAAAAAAAAAACCAAAACCAAACCAACAAGCAAAACAAACAAAAACAAAACAACAAAAAAATCCCCTGCAGTGAAAAAACTTAGTAAATGTTCCCAAGTAAGTAGGAAATGGGAGTAAATCCTTCCAAGTTACGCAGTAACCCATAATTGGTGCTATTTGTGGAGTCTGACTTGTCTTTTTCTTTAAGTACAACGCAGCGATCATGACAAGAGTCAAAAAGCTGTCTATTATTTTGGCAAATCACTGTAAAGATGTCATACTGTATATATAACAATGTGCATTTTGTTTCTCTTTTTTTTTCCAAGCAGAGGAGCACATGAAACTACTCTGTATTCAATATGTATTTTTTTTTTTTAACTTTAAACATCTTATTTTAATAAGAATTTTTGGCAGTATTCTTTTAGAGTTTCTACTGAATTGCCATGAAATCCCCCAGAATTGTTAGGTAGTGTGCAGCCTTGCACTATAGAAAAGAGTTGACTATGTTACAATTGGAACAATGGTCTGCATTAATTTTCATAACTTTGTAATAGTAATGTGGGACATAATTTTATCAAACTGTAATAAATTGGTAACCTTAAGGACAAAAATATTAACTCCTATTCTTCTTATTTTTACTTCATTTTTTAACTGAAATGATGGTTTTGGCATGTAGAACTGAAGGAGGCATACCTTTAGGAGGCCATAGACAAGATTCTTTGCTGAATGAATATTGAAATATGTTGTAGAACTAACTTAGAAATTGTTGATTTTATGTCATCACTACCATTACTACTGTCTTGTTTGAACTCCCATCTGTATTATTAATACACATTTATCTTCCCTCTTCCTTCTTTTCCCTCAAATACTTGGCCTACCTGTTCACGTTCTTGAACAGAGACAGGATTCCACATGACTCCTAGAGAGGAAAAGTATTATCTTTTTTCCTCTACAGAGAGAGTGTAACTGCAACAATGAGAACTTGATGTATTTCTTCATGTATTACTTCTGTTTTGTGAACAGAGTATAGAGAACAACTGTAAGGGAGGTGATTCAGAACATATCAGCTAAATTATTGAGACAAATATCCCCAAAAAATCTTGTTCCCACATCAACAGAGGAATTTCCAGATATACATCAGAAAAATGGACATGGATACCTTTCCTTTCTCTGCCCTTTCTATTCCAAGCAGAAGTTCTTGCCGCCTCTGCATGAGATAAATGAGTGACAGTTCAAGGACGGAACACTAGAAATAAAATCCGGCTTTTAAATACTTATATTCTGTATCATTACTCTAGTTTATATTAAGTCAAAACTGCCTCAGATATGTTGTTGACAACTTGAACCTTAAGGACTTATGATGCATGTTTTATCGCTGTGGTAGTTTTTTTAAAAACCTGATATTTTTAAATATCTAACCATATTTTTAAAAATCTAACCAATTTATTGTTCTATCATTATGAACATACCTTGTGTATATATAACTATGTGATACACCTATTTTTGAAGGTAATTTTGTTTGTTTGTTTAACAGTCTGTCTTACTTCCAAGGTTTGTTATTATTGTTTTAGTAATGCAGTTAATGTATTATAGACTGCACTTAATGAAGTAATTATTGTGGGAAGAAGAATCTGTGTCTACTTCGTAATTGTCTTTTGCTGGTTAATGCAATAAGACTTATAGTTATGCTCATTCAGCTTTTTGTGCCTCTTCTCTAGGGTTGCTCTATTTGATCGTGTAAATGCTGCAGGGATTTAAAGTTTAAGGTCTTCTAGAGAAAAAAGCCAATTCCTTCTTGATAGCCAAACCCACACTTGTACAGTGCTGCCTATTGCTTTTTGTGATGCAGGCTGTTAGCAGTCTGGTTTGTAATTCTTCCACATTTGAATTGAAACTGGAGGTTTTCAGGAGTCACTTAGCAACCGTCTTTGCTTCTAGAGAAACATAATTGGACCTGATCTTTCTGCAGAATAGTATCTGAAGTAACTATACCAGTGTCTGGAATGTTTTCTACAGATGTAGCAGAGTTGAGAGAGGAAATAAGATTAATTTTTCCTTAAGTTATGCAAGAATAAGGTTGTTTGGAACCAAGATGTTTGATCCATATATCAGACTCTAGATATACGTGTAACACGTAGATTCTCTTATGATTGCATGCAAATTTCTGTATTTTGGTTGTCTCCAAGATAGAGTAGGTAAAGTGTGTGACTTAAATATGTGGTATTGAAGGGCTCTGAAACAACATCAGTACAAGACATTAATGTTGCAAAATGGCTTTGGGAGATATATTAGCGATGTCAAGCTCTTTACCTATGTATATTTTAAGAGAATGGTATGGTAGGCAAACAACAGTTGACAAAGTTAGGACATACAGAGTATAACTGGGTTACCTAAGCACAGATACCTTGTTTCAGCTTAGATGCTGTAAGTTACTGTCTGCTCTCCACCTGCCAGTCCAAGAGTACATATTTCCCTTAAATGTTGTCATGTGCAACAGCCCTGTACAGATCTGTAGAGTCTCCTAGGTAACACAATGTTTAGGCAGCTGCTACTACAACTTTTTTCACAAGGTAAGGAACATGTGACAAGTATGAAAAGCATTTTTGTTTTTTTTTAATTGTAGTGTGTAATCTGAGTTTCACTTATGCTTCTGAAAGCAATGCCAAATAGAGAGATCAAGTTAGCCCTACACAGTATTGTGTATCTTTTCCGTGAAACGTTCTGACTAATTTGAGGATACTGTGGAATAATAAATAGTGTTTGTAAGTATTTGGACCAGTTTGTAACCTTCATTGAGCTTCGTAAGTTTACTTAAGCACTTACTTAAGTAAACTTACTTAAGCCAGCAGTCAAAAGTTTCTCTTGTACACCAAAATGGTGTCCATGGTATGAAGCAAATCATAAATTTTGTGTTATTTTTCTGTCTTGTTTATGAAAACTACCCTGTTTTATCAGTCAACACTTGCTTGTCAAGACTGCTGTTAGAATAGTGTGCCTAGTTCTGGTGCATACATCACAGATGTAACAATTTGCATTGTTACCCATATACTCATGGACTTGGATAATGGAGACATACATGCTAGTTAAGTTAATTTTTTTTCCTTCAGTGTCAAGTTAGATACCAAGAAAGAAGCAAGCAATATTAAGTCTGCAAGTAAACGTTTAACTGCTGTAGCCACTTTACTGATGCCCTTGTGTTGTGTGTTGACCAACTGAACATCCACGAGTTGCTTGCTCGCACCTGCATGGGCCCTCCTTTCTCCCTCAGTAGGATTTAGGAGACAATGTTATATGGCGTGGAATATCACTTCGGTGAATTTGGTTTAGCTGTCTCAGCTGTGTCGCCTTGTATTCTCTTGCCTACCTCTTGCTCACTTGCTGTTACAGCAGAGTAAGAAACAGAAAAAGCTTGTTTTAGGTTAGTTCTGGGATTAACTGATGCTGTGTGAGTGCTGTTCAGCAATAGCTAAAACAATGGTGTATTATCAATGCTGTTTCAGTTGCAAAACTAAATGCCATGCTGCTAGGACAAAAAGGAACTCCATCCCAGCCAGACTCAGTGCTCCATCTTGCCAGTTTGCATGGCTTCTATCAAAGCTAAATAAAATTTCTGCAGCTATGATGACTACTTTCTTTCTTGCTATATTTCTGCCTCTTCCTTGCTTCTTCCATGTTGGCTCCCACTACTATCCTGCTATAAAGCTTTCTTGCTTGTGAGAAACAAGACCTTCATGTAATTTGCCCTCATTCTGTCTATAAGAGCACTTTTCAAAGTTTAGTATGTTACTGTAATCATCCATTGCTCATAAATGGTTGAAGTTAGAGGTAGCTTCTTCTCACACACTCCAGTTTAGCTTCTAATTTATAAGTATTACATGATTAATTAGTGCTGAATTACTCACCCATGTGTATTCCTCTTCTTTTAAAAGGACAATTACCTGCTTCATCAGTGTTGACTGAATTGAGTACTTCTGCGTAGTCCTCTCAGTCAGTTTGCATTGCTGTTTTTCTTTTTCTTCTTCCACTGTGATCTGTCTTTTTGACCTGGAGTCAAGGCAGATAGTCTATTTAGTTTTATATGTATCTAAATACATGTTTAAAACTTGTTTTGATGAACTTAATTACAGTTTCTTCTTTTAAAGTTGTTATTGTCCTTTCCCTAATGCAAAATCAGCACTTTGATTTGACAAAACAAAGCATGACTCAGACATTTTAGACTCCTAATGAGCCAAACTGTCTAAGAAACACTATGAAATATGTTAGTTCTGTATGGAAACTTGGTGAATTTTTGAAATTATTGAATTAAAATTGTTGACTTAATTCCTCATGGGGTTTTGCAGTTATACTGTTGGATAAAGGTATTGAAGATTTTAGTAAATTTTCATTTTCATTAAAGTGTTATGAAAAGTAAGATATATCAGCATCCAGCATGTGTGCTTCAGATGTTCGCGCTTGTTACTGCACATCAGAGTACGAGAGGAGACATTTGGCTTTTGGCATACTTGGCAGATTCTTGTTTTACATACATCTTATTACAGAAATTATACTGTGGAACTTTGACTGCAATGGATAAAATGTTGCAGTTATTGTGCCTGACCAGCTTCAGGAATGCATCCTTAACATACACTTATCTATTGAGAGTACTATGTACGCTGGTTCTTTGCCAAGGATCCTTTTAAGATTGCAGTATTGAAGGCTTTATCCTTTCTTATTGTTAACTGTGATTCTTGTGTCACTGCATTGATTATTTGTTTTTTTAGTTGCTGTTTGCCAGTGAACTGAAAACACTCGAAACCTAAGGCTTTTGTTTATAACCATCATAACTTCAACACAATGCTGTTAAAGTTACATTTAAGCATTCTCTTGTGTTTACTCTTTCCTTCCTCTTGGTTGTAAACTTATGAGATAATTCCAGAGAATAAAGGAGAGAGCCCTAAAAACAGTGGAATCACTTATTCCTATGAATGAAGCTTCTCCTTAATTTTATTGAGTAATAGCTTTTCTGCAAGTAGTCTCCAAGTCTAACAAA
This sequence comes from Scolopax mira, assembly GCA_004320125.1. NCBI lineage: Eukaryota > Metazoa > Chordata > Aves > Charadriiformes > Scolopacidae > Scolopax > Scolopax mira. Next base: position 141,740 of record BJBW01000161.1, read on the forward strand.
ATTCAGGTAATGAGTTACAGAACACTGTCATTACTAATAGGAGACAACTGAATGAAACAACCAAAACAAAAGTCAATTAACACTTTAGAAACTCTTGGGGAAAAAAATAGAAAACAAATTGGAAGATATGATTAAGTTCCTGTACAATCCTGTGGGGTACAATTCTGTGTATATTCTCATTCCCCCTCTGCCTACCCCTGAAGATACAGTAGAATTAGAAAAAATATTAAAAAGTGATAAACAGTACAAAAAAAAGCAGATTCTCATAAGAAGCAGCTTAATATTTTAGGCCTCTCTGATATGGAGAAGAAATGGTGACTAAGGGATATTCCTTAGTTTTTCTTTTTTAAGTGAAGACCTCTGTCTGTCTCAGTCTTCATCTGTTCAATAATAGATCATAGATACCTTTTCTTGGCTGTGGTTGGAGATGGAACCTGGACTAAATGATTACATGGAGCAGGGGTTAGTTATCTAAATACTATGGCATATATTTTAAAACCAGAAACTTGTATATAAATAGAAGTATTTAAATGCACAGGAAATCTTATGGAATGAATATGAGATAGATTTGTTTGGAATTTTAAAAGTGAGAACAGTTTTGAAAAAGACTTGTGGCATAAGTAATGGTAAAACTAGTGGATTCTCAGTCTTGACACGGAGCATGCATTTTGAGAGCAGAAAAGAGGTACTTTTCGTTGAATCTGTGCTCAGTTTCACATGAGGAAACCCTTATGGTCACAGGGGCACTGAAAAAAATATTTTCTATGCTTTATGCCAGCCCTAACAAACATACAAGCTGTGTGAATTTTTTTATTAAGTCCAATGCCAATATTAGCAATCAAAAAAAAAACCTGAAAAACAAGTGGTGATGCCATGACATATTTTTAAAATGTGTTGCTTAATTAATTATTTTGTAGTAAGTCGCTCTCTGGACATGTTTTTGTTTCCAGTGTGTTATTCACATGTAGTTCACAGTGTAACTTTCTTTGTTACTTGCTGAAAATCAAGATGGCACAAAGTGTTCTATTGCAACAAAACAAACAAAAAATCACCAAAAGTCAGTAAACAAAACCAACAAAACATACTTGTGACTTTTTTCCTTTAGCTCTTATTGTCTTCAGTTCCTGTCATTCTGGTTTTCCTATTTTTGTTCAGGTTTTAAAAAAAATCTGCAGATTGGTAAGCATAACTATCATGTCCATTAATGAACTGGCATTTATTACCCCCGTTCAGAGAAGTTTCACTGTCCCATATTTATCACTGTACTTTCTATGAATAGAAAAGTAGTTGTAGGTTTTAGTAATTGAGAGAGACTGGGATCTTAAGTATGGAATATCACTTCTGCAACATTCAACTCAATTTTTTTTAGGGGACTGCTGAAAAACAACCAAGCTGGAGACTAATATGGGTAAGGAGGACTCTCTGTGATTTCCCATTTCTTTGTCCTTACCATTGAGATCTCAGTATCTTTCAGGACTTTTATAATATCGCGCGGGTAGGGTTTGACATACGGCTTTCACTAATTAAGTTCTTAAACGTTGCTTTTGTTGTATTTGTTTTTCTTAGTTTCTGGTGATGATTTTCTATTTTCTGGGGAAGGTATGACCAGAGGAGTGGATATTGTATTTTGGAAGGGCAAGCAGTGATGTCTTTGAAATGTGGTCCTTCAGATCCTGTTCCTGTTATTGGTTGTACAAGATATCCAAGCAAGAGAAGAACAGAAATACCCTGGGGAATGAGTCTCCCAGGAAGCGTTGAGCTTGGCAAAGCTCATGACTATTCATCATGATGATGCTATTCATCATGGCAAAGCTATGTTTGAGTGCTCTGTCAAAAACTGGGTCTGAATGATGACACCAATGCTTATTGTAGAGAGGTGGAAAGACTGGTACTTGGCATAAATTATAGAAGTTGCCTAAAGAATTAATTTCTTCCTGGTACACTTGCTTGAAATAGATGCAATAAATGAGTGAATAACTGGCTTTATCAGTCCTTGTAGGAATTATACAGCCAGTTTCAGAGGAAACTTGACCCAAGCCCTAAAATGCTTGAAACTTTCAGATGTGACAGTAAGCTGAATTCACAAAAGAGAAGTTGACTGGCAGAGAGGAGCTGAGCATGTGGAGTGCACAACTGTTTCATCTGCCCATCATTTCAGTGTTACCAAAGACATCCCAACTCTGGCTGTAACAATTCTGCAATGAGTGTTTTGTTGTTTGATGGTGTGGTCTTTGGTTGTTTTGGTATTTTGTTTGCTTTGGGTTTTTTTTTTTGTAGATCGTAGAGGAAAACTATAGTTTTATAATAATAATATTTATAATAATGCATATTTTTGCCTTTTTTAAAGTAATTTTGTTCCTTTTTTTTGTTCATTGTAATTTGAATGGGCTTGGGCTATGTGTGTGCATTATTTCTCCTGTCTTTCTCAAATGCTCTTGGAGGAGCATAGGCTGCAAATCTTACTATATTTTGACATCTCGATTCATACTTTCTTGATGGTGCCTGTAGGAGAGCTGTTACTTAAAGTTGCCTCCTTGTAATGGAGATAGTGGGAGTAGAATGTTTAGGACTCTGTTTGAAGACTTATTTAGAATCTTGGAATCATCTAGGTTGGAAAGGATCCTTAAGATCATTGAGTCCAAGCATAAAAGTATTACTCTTGTATTATTGTGGTCCTCTTCTGATACAGCTGGAATAAAGTAGTTCTGAGTCAGGTCAGTAGAATTTTAAGTATGCATTTTTATGGCACATTCAAAGATAATGCCCCTTAAACACAGTGTGAATAAGCAGCATTGTGTTTCTAAAGTCTTATTTTCTTTTAAATTTGCATATTGCCATCCCTGTAGTTTATAAAGTACCTTAGGTTAGAAAAGCACTGATGCGTTCTGAAAATAAGGAAAACTTAAGTAGCAGTGAAGATTCAAAGGTAGCATTAAATCATTTTAAGGTTAGAAAAAAGCTGAACAAAAGTTAGAATGTTTTGGGTAGCAAGACAGGATATCCATGTAGTGAATGATTCATTGACCTAAGAGAAATAGCTGGCAAATCAGTTACTTCATTCTACTTAAACTGGAAAAAAAAATCCTTCTTGTATTTAGCAAGGATTTGTTAGACTAACTTGGCAGAAGCTGGGTATGATACATAAGGGATTTTTACAGTGAGCTTGCATTAGTAATGCCCTTAGCAATGTTAGTTTGACTCCTTGAAGTACAAGGATTGAGCAGTCTCATTTATTTATTTTTTAAATCCTTTTTAATGTAACTGAATATTTTTGTCCTGAGATGTCTAACTCTGCTAATGCTTTTGGTATTAGTTCTTTGCAGTGACTATAGATAACTTGTGATTTACTTCTGTCTGTTCAAATTTTGCTTTGTCAAGTATTTCTAATAATGTAAACTGTTTTTAAAACTTGACAGTCTCTAATTTTCCATATAATGTTCCTGGAATGTGACAAGTAGACACACATAAAAATATTCAAGGAATGGGAAGCAGTGTTTTTGATAATTTTAAGGCCACAAACCCCCCTCAGTATTTACTTTAACTTCCCATGTTACATATGTCAAGTAATTTATCTGCTAATCTCTGAAAAAATATGTAATTCTTTAAATTGTTTAGTACTCTCTGATTTACAGAGTATGAAAGTTATAAAAGTCAAGCATTCAGAAATGATGAAATACTTCAACTTTTGATCTGACACTGGTCCTTTTTTTGATATGGAGTATAATACAGTCCATATCTCTTATCTATTAAGTGAAAGGGATTTTCTATGAACTGGAGGTGAACCATGCTTCTCTTTTGAAGGACTTAAAGTAATTATACTTATGTTTTAGTCAACTCTTCAGAATACAGAGCAGGTACTGAATAAGGTAGAGAACTGCAGGAAGTAAAAGGAAGTAAAAGGACTTCTGGTAAAGGCAGAAGTCAAGGCAGGTGTACTGAAATGTAGTCTCTTGTTTCTTTGTTAATTTGTTAGTAAGTGCCCCACTTTTTGAATACTCAAGCTTTCTAATATGAAGGAAATGGTAATGTTCTGAGTGTAACTTAAAGAAGTGAGTTGATGTAAATGTTTTGCACAAAATCAGCTATTAAATGTCTTGTAAAACAGAAGTGATGGAACAGTACCATAGCATTGTCGTGTTTAATGGAACATACACATACTTCTTACACCTTAAGAGAACTTTACACTTATAATGCTGATTCTTATCTCGTTCAAAGTTTTTTTTGAGGGAGGTTCCCAATGGACTTTGTGTCTATGGAACTCAGAGAAATGTTGCATATCCCCAGAGTGAGTATACCTGTGAGAGAATTTAAAATCTTAAATCTGATGCTACTTTAAGGCCACCTATTCATCTGTCACATTTTGCTGCAGAATAAACAGCAAAGACTAAAGTTTCAGTGAAGTTTCTTTCATGCAAGTTGTCACAGTGAATTACAGAATTAAAAAACTAGGTGAATATGGCCTTGAGCAACCTGCACTGGTTGACCCTGCATTCAGAATTTCCTGCCAATTTGAAGTTTTCTTTCTCTGATTCTGGAAATGCAGATTCTGATACTTCTCTAGATAAATATATGAAGCTATCAATTATTTTTCATGCAGTAGGCTGTTGATAAACCCTTAAATGTCTTCTGTCTTTAGGTTTTTCATAGTTTGTGGTGGTATTTTTGTTTTGTTTTGCCTTTTTTTTTTTAGTGTATGTTAGCAGAGGCATTTTGGTTTGTCTCAGATATGGGAATATCCTGCAACTCTTCTTTCTGTGAAGAATTGTTCTGTTGCAACTCCAGTGACAGCAGTGCAAGTGTATGTTGTGTACATACAAATACATTAAATGATACAACTCTTAAAATTGACTGTATTGTCCTACAAATATTTTTGCTTCTAAAAACAACATACACTTTTGGGTTTCATCAAGTGTTTCCAACTTGCAGACTTAGATTGTTCAAGATGAACTAATGTCATCTTCATTTTTACTCGCTATTATATTTAGTTATTTTGGTTCCCATGGTAGTTAGTACTTTTGTCTCAGTGGGACTTGCACATTGTGTGTCTTCATTGTCTTGCCTTTGTATTTCTTCTGACCGTTTTGTTTCTGTGTGTTTAATAGAATCTTTATTCTAGCTGAAAAATGTGTACTGTATATGTTGTGTAGCAATGCAATTCAAGTTGTGGCAAGCACAAAGTTTATTTCTGATATGTCTCTTGTTGTCTGTATAGCATCAATCTACATTCCCAGAACAATAGCATGAAACATAATCTATTTTGATTAAACTACAAATTATTACATGACTAGAAATATGTATTCAGTCATAGTAATGCACCAGTTTAAATATTTCCTGCTTCAAGTATAAATGTGGAAATTTCTTCTGAAAAGGTTATAAAATAGCTGATTAAACTGACCTACAAAGCAGCAATTGCTGTTTCTGCTTAAAATAACTCTCCTTTAGATGATGACAGCTGCTTATGATTTAACATGAGCCTTAATTTGTTTATTCTGCTTCATTTTTGTACTCCTCATTTGTTCCTAGAAAAATATTTTATAGTTGAATATAATGCTTTCAAACTAAAATGCAGCTTATTTAAAACAAATGAAAGATAAACACTATCTGCGTAGAGGGACATAGAAAAATATTCTTGAATTTGTGTTAGTAATGATGCTAGTGAGTGTGTCTGTATCTGTACCTCGTAACTGCTTAAACTGGCGTATTTTGCTGTGGAATTAAGTAAACAGATTAAAAGAAAAGCTTCTTTGTGTATGTGTAATGAAGATGTGTGTCAATTTCAGTACACTTCTGGAAAATAACTGGCTTTAGTACATTATAAGCAGGTAGGTAAGAAAGCAGTTTCTTAAATGTGTGTGTATGTGTGCACATATGTGTTATGCCATCAAACTATTTAGCAAATGCAACAGTTTTCATTGCCAATTTTAGACACAGTCTACTTCCTGGTGAAAAATAAAACATGGCCTTATAAAATTGACATGAAATGTTATTCCAAAATGTTACTTATTTGTAATGTAAGTACTGTAGTGTTTTAGTGAAGGTTTGTTTCTTTCTGTTGGCAATAGTATAGAAAGGAATTCATCAATACTTGACTCTTTTTTGGGTGCATTTGGAGAATTCAGTTAAAAGTAGCTGTCCAAATTCAGATATCTATAAGTATTTTAGGAGTAGTCTTAATACTTCAGTGTAAGTAGGAAAGCTGCAGTGAGGCTAATGATAAGGATAGCAGGAGAATAGGAACCGAAAAACACTTTTAGCCTGTATGTTCTCCAGAATCTGGAACTGAACACGCTCTCTCTGAAATAATAAAGTCCTTAATATCAACCAGAGCTGTTGAGGTACTAAATCTGTATGCAGATATGCATACAAGTTGAGGGGGCAGTATTGTTTCTTCTTCTATCACTGTAAGCCAACGCAAATAAGGTCCAGTCTCTCTTACACTCTGTGTTGTCATCTGGAAACTTAAAGAAGACTGAGTGTAAAGGGGACTTTGGTTCTTTCTGGCCGCAAGCAGTGCTGTCAAGCCAGAAATGACAAGGTGAACTGGAACATGCAAATCACAGTAGATCATAGAATGGTTTGTGTTAGAAGGGACCTTAACAATTATCCAGTTCCAATGCCCTGCCATGGGCAGGGACACCTTCCACTGGAACAGGTTGCTCAAAGCCCCATCCAGTCTGGCCTTGAACACCTCCAGAATGGCTTTTCTGGGCAACCTGTTCCAGTGTCTTACCACCCTCAAAGGAAAGAATTTCTTCCTAGTATCTAATCTAAATCTTCCCTCTTTCAGTTTAAAGCTGTTACCCCTTGTTCTATCGCTATACTCTCTGATAAGAGTCCTTCCCCATCTTTTCTGTAGGCTCCCTTTAGGTACTGGAGGTCTGCCATAAGGTCTCCCCAGAGCCTTCTCTTTTCCAGGTTGAACAAGCTCAACTCTCTCAGCCTGTCTATGGGAGAGGTGCTGAATATTATGACTATTGTAATATTATAATATTATCCAGAATTCTTATTTTTTTGTTTACTTGGGGCTTTTTTTGCACAAACTCTGAAAACCCATGTGTTCTGGAACCTCTTCTGTTCTAGAAAGTACTTTTACATCTACATAAAAAAAAAACCAGTAGGGATTTATCCTGAAGGAGGGCTTTACCATACTCAGTTCATTTTGGAAGGCTGTTTTTCACAGAAACACAAAGTGGTTGAGGTTGGAAGGCACCTCTGGCTATCATTTGGTCCAACCCCTTTGCTCAGACAGGGCCACCTACAGCAGGTTGTCCAAGACTATGTCCAGATGGATTTTGAGTATCTCCAGGGGTAAAGACTCTACAGACTCTCTGGCCAACCTGTGCCAGTGCTCACAATATAAAAGTTTTTCCTGATGTTCAGAGGGACCCTCCTGTGTTTCAGTTTGTGCCCATTGCCTCTGTCATTGGGCACCACTGAAAAAATCCTGGCTCAGTCTTCTTTGTGCGCTCTTCAAGCATTTATCTATGTGGATAAGATCTTCCCTGAGCCTTCTTACCATTTGTAATAGTGAATCTTACTTGTTTCTTGTTTGACCTAGCTTTATTCCTGAGACAATTCAGGGATGCTTTTAATTTCCCTTAGCTGTGAATCTGTGCTTTTTGGGTACTGTTACATAAAATAAATTATGAGAGAATCCACTCTGGATGAACTGAAGTCGCAGACAAAACCTATAATGTTCTTTGGGGTTTTTTTCTTCATCTTTTGAGTTTCATCAGTGATGCAAAAAGCTTTGCACATAAGGAGGAACATTTTAAGGCAAGTTTTGGTGACTGGAATGAAAGTATTCAAGTATTAGTATGATTAACAATGGATATGATTAAGGTAAAATTTTTCTCCTGCTTTCCAGATCTGTTCTATGACAGTGGTACGTTCTAAAGATTTGGCTTCAAGGTTGTTAATGTTTTTACAGATGTAGGGAAAGAAAAGATTCAATCAGTGAATAATTTTTGTCTAATTGGACAAGATAAATAAAAGCTGCTTAGAGCCGATGAGGTATTGGCCAGGGAGTTACAGGCCAGAGAAGTGACTTGGCCAAAACTCAAGTATGATGTCATTACCAATGTCTGTCTTTAAATTATTTTGATCCTGACTGAATGGAAGAATATCCCAAAGACACCTCATATCACAGCAAGCAGAACATGTTGATGAATATTTGTTTTACAGGGAAGTGTCCATCCAATACTGAGTAGATGGAAAGACAAAATAATAGATGGAGGAAATACTCTTTTATGCAAGAATTATGAGTAGAATGACAGTGAGCATTGTGTATTTTGGATTAGATTTGAATAGTTGTTCGAGCAGTTTCAAGACTTTACACAGAAATTAAGGAAAACGTTTTGACTGCACATGCAGCTATTAAAAGGTCAATATTATATATATTCCAGTAATATGACTTAAGTAATTCTAAATATTTGTCATGGTAATGTGTTTTGGAAGTTAGAAGTCCCAAAAGGCATAATTAAGAAACAGAAGTATTACCTTTAGAGAGTGTAACAAAGTAAGAAGGAAAATAACATTACTGCTTTCTGGCATATTTGTCTTCTCAAACTATGTGTTGTCACTACTTTACAAACTATGTTTTTCCCATGTGCCAACTAACTGTTCAAATACATAGTTTAGCTTTATTTCTTCTGGTTTTGAAAAGAATCTATAGTTTTAGCAATAAACTCTGAATTTTATGAGCAGTGACTAAAAAATCTTGACACTTTTGAAACTGGAAGCCATATTACTAATGTTCAATAGGTCCAATGGATAGGATGTGCAGAATATTGCCTTTCAGTGCTGGCAGGTGATGAATCTTTTTCATAGTAAATGAATCATTATTTTGACAGTAAAGAAAAGAATCCTGCATAGATTCTCAAGCGTTTTCTCAGCAGCAAATCTGTATGGATGCACACTGTGTTAAATGAAACTTCTTGAATTCTTGTGCTAATGTTTTGGGGTTTTTTTTGTCCTCCTGCCCCCCCTTTTCTTCACTGCCTCAGTACTGTCTTTTTGGAACTGCAGTATGCTGTTTCAATTCAATGTGAAAAATCTCGATTTCTTCCTGAAGTATCATGAACAAAAGCTGTGTTCTGGAGCTTTGATACAGCTTTTGTAAAAGACCTAAAGCTCATTCAATACAGCCATCAGCTATGTACCTCACAAATGCTAGAAGCTGAAACATCAGAAATAGCAGTTCTTATCTGTGAATCAAATAATAGGAAATCCATTTTTATTGTTTTGAGATCAGGTGCTCCCTGACAGCTTCAACTATGTCATTAATACAGCCCAAAGCTGTTATTTCACAAAGTCACTGTACCCAATTTTATGGCTGCCCTAAGCTGTGAAACAGTTGAAACTGTGTCTGTGGTAAAATTTGAGGATAAGATCTCTCTATTGTGGTACATACTTTATGCTGTTTTGCAAGGCAATTAAGATACTTGTCATGTAAGTGACAAGTGCTTAGGTATGCAAGTTGATGATGCCAGTTCAGATAATCACATCTTTTAAAGGTTTTCCTTTTATTGCATCCTTTTGCTCTTCAGCTCTTCCAAACCTTGCATGTGCAGACCCTTATGCATGTTTACAGATAACTAACCCGGCAATGAAACAGTGATCAAAATTTAATGTAAAAGAGGAGTGCCACTTCAATTACAGAATTGGAGCTACATTCAGCTTGCAGGATTGTACATCATATTGACTGGTTGTGAAGCTTTGGTAGTGTCATGTCTCTCCTCTGTGTGAATCACAGAATGGTAGGGATTGGAAGGGACCTTCAGACATCTAGTCCAACTCTCCTGACAAAGCAGTTTCACCTAGAGCAGGTTGGACATAAACGCATCCAGGTAGGTTTTGAATATCTCTGGAGAAGGAGATTCCACCACCTCTCTGAGCAGACTGTCCAGTGTTCTGTCATCCTCAAAGTAAAGTTTTTCCTCATGTTAGGTGATTCTATTATTATCTAAGCAGGACCAGTCAGTAGCTTTCATACAAAAGCCTTCATGCATGAAAGTACTTTATTAAAAAACTTCTTGGGCAATGATCATCTTGAAAATGTTATATGTGGCTGAAAATCAGGCTTGTCATTGTTGATATACCATAACAACTCAGAAATTGGTAGGATATTTGTGGGCTCAGATGCAGTATTCAGTCTACGCTACAGAAGAACAGCTGGCTTGAGTATATTCTAGGGCCTGACAGGCAGAAAATAGATGTGTGTGAATTTTTTTTTTGTAGTCTGTAAATTACAGTCAGAGGATAACAAACTTATTTTATAGGTTGTGATCTGCATTTATGCGATGTTTATTATTTTTAGCCCCAAACTTGGAAATCTCTTGTCATATCAAATATCCAGTGTAATAGAATAAAAAAATCATGGACTTTCTTATTTATACCTCCTCTCTCTTAAGAAATGTTTATAATGTATTTGAAAAGTGTTTGCATGAGAACAGGGTAAGAACTTCTTGGTGTTTTCTACTGTCTTTTATGGTAGCTCGGAGAAGATGAAGCCGAACTGTTCTCCTCACTGATGCACAGGAACAGGATTAGGTGTAAAGAACATGTTACAATAGGAAATCCTTATTAAGGAAAAAGGAAAAAAAAAAAAAATCTTATAAGTGGACAAGCACTAGAATGGGTTGCCCAGGAGTTGGAATGTCTATTCCTATAGATACTCAAAGCTTGATTGGGCATGACTCTGAGCAACCTGCCATAATCGAACACACTTGAAGTAGGGGTTAGACTAGATGACCTACAGAGGTTGTTTACAAACTGGATTATTTTATGATAAGGAAAATTAGTATCAAATAAGACCCTTTGTTTACTTATAACTTTGTAAGTATAACTATTATAAATTGGTTCACTAAACAGTTTGTGAAAATATTTTATGTACATTGTGAATGTAAATTGGAAACTTTGAATATTAGATCTGTTGCTTTTCTGCTGAGGAAATTGACAGGATGTTCCATCCTTTCATAATTCAAAATGTGTGTTAAAATTATCCATTATTTCCTAGTTTATTGACCAGTAGAGTGCAGGAAATACTTGAGGGAGAATGATACAATAACTTGTATTCTTTTTAAATATAACAGAAATGATACATATTTAGAAAAGTTAAATTGCAGAATTTTTAATTTTTTTTTAGAAAAATGATGTGTATTTGTGTGTACATCACACACACACATATATACAGGTACTGGTTTACAAGTTCAGAAATTGCTAAGCATTGCTATCAAATTAGGGAACTTGTTTTTAGTCTCTAGTTAAAAAGAACATAGAACATAGGTTAGAAAAATGTTTATATATTACAAAGGTGGTGCTCTCTTTAAGATGTTTGGCAGCAGTAAGTATTGTTATTTAAAATTTTTGTGGAAATCTTAATGTTATTACATCACAGTTTAATCTTTATTATTAACTATGGTTACAGTAGTCTTACTGTTTTGTCTGCTGATGCTGAAGCAGCTGACTTATTGTTTTTTAGTTTCACTTCATAGTAACATGAGAGGGAAGGAAAATATAGTCTTAAGCCCAGGAGTTTTTTGAGAGGTGCTAGTGGAGTGTCATCTGCTTTTGGATCTAACAGCATTGTTTAAGTGTCTCCTCTAAAACCTGGGGGATATGCTATGGTAGAGGATTTGAGAGAATGTATTATGTTCACAGGCACAATGATTTTTCTACAGTACTTCAAGGTCTATAGAGAAAACAGGAGTCTGAATACAGAGACTTAGAGTAAGGCTTCAGATCCCAACTGACCTCACAGTTCAAAGCAGACAGACTCTCTGAAATATTTCATAGAGAAGTTTGTTGTTCCAATGCAGTAGGTTGTAGCCGTTGATCTGGAAAACTCTTTTTCGCTTTTATCACTGTAGCACACTAGTACTGATCCTGGCAAAATTAGTAGTCATCAGAAAGTGGGAACTCTAAGGTATAATTGAGAAGAAATGAACTCGGATGTTATATACTCAAGTGCCCTTTCAGGTGGTTGTTTTTCTTTTCAGCAGAAGGAAGGTGGCACATAAAGGCCATTAGAGATAATAAATGATAGTCTTCAGTTGCAATTACAATTTATATATAAAGTGCATTATTACTGAACATTTGCAGTAGAATGATAAAGGGCGTTGGAATCTAGTCTTAAATGTTAACTGTAGTTCTTGTTTGTATTGAATTCATTGCAAAGATTTAGTATGTTTTGTTTCGATTTTGTAACTACCACTTAGACAGCAATGATATTCTGCTACTGCCTGTTTGTCACCATAAGTAAGGCAACCTGACATATAGTGCTTGTGGGTAGACAAGACACTAAGGATTTGATCCTCAGTCTTGACATGCAACTGGCTTTTATAGTAGAGCTTCAGTGACAAAGGCAGAGAATGATATGTGCCATATTCTAGAGGTTAGTTATATGGTAGATCAAGATTTTCTAAAATGCCATTAGCATTGTATCTACTGCATTGAGCCTTCATTCTCTACAAGTATGGCTGTTTTTTCCTATTAGAGTCCTCTGTTTTTGTTATGTTTTCATGGCTTCTTGATAGCTGCAAAACCTGTGCCCTTTACAGGATAAATCAGAATAAAATATTAATATCAACATTTCAAGGAAAGGCCAGGCAAAGGGGACACACACTGAGAGTCTGATTCTCCTTCCAGTTATATAATGTACCTCTTTTAGAATCAAAATAGAATTAAACTAATATAATAATAATATAATGTTTTCTTTACAATCTCCATGTTCCTTGTTTGGAAATGTGAGGTCACAGCTGTTTTTTACTACAGCTGTCTCATCTGTGTCAAGCTTTACTTGGATAGGGAACCTAGGTTTGTACTGACAGACACATGGGATACTCTGTTGCATTTGGTATGCTATCTTTGATAAACCTCAGTTAGAAAAATACTTCGTTTCCATAGGGACATCACTGTAAAATGGAAAGAAGAGCATGTGTTTAATTGGTGATATAAGTATAATTTAATGCCAGTCATTTTTTAATAAGACAGATTGTGCTACTTGGTGTTTCCTAATGAAGTAAACTCTGAATACAGATGGTCTGTGTCAAATAAAAAGTAGTAATAAATACTATAGTAGTAAATACTACTATATATGTACTATAGTACCTATCCTATTTTTGCTGTGAAAAGATCAGTAACTTTATGTTACAATTTGATATAGCATAAAAAAATGCAACTAGATAAATGCTGGATGTGTGAAAACCAGTATTTCAGCAAATTCTTATAATTATTGTACTTTCAAAGTCACTTTTCCTGCCTATATTAAGTGTGCCTCTTCATTCTTACTTTTTTTTTTTTTTTACCCTAATAGTGATTAAACTAACAGTGAAGCCTGGTCCCAAGGTGAGGAAAATCTTTGGAAAAGCTTTTATTGGCTTATGTGGATTTTGCATCAAGTCTGGGGAAATGTTCCTGAAAGCTAGGCTTAGAAACTTGATATAGTAAAATGAGAAATGGAGTGAGGTGATTCTCAACATAATTTTTCAGCATAATGCTATGGACGTTCTTGCAGAAATAGAATAAAAGTGAATATACAGACTGGGGGTTATAGATACTATAAAAAGTACATTTAATTTGCTTTTATATTCTATTAGCTCAGTTAAGCTTTTTTAACAAAGATAAGCTTAAGTGAAATATTACAGAAAATTTCTGAACAGAAAGCCCAGTGCTGTTTAGTGAGGAAGAATAGATGTGCTTCTTTTCATTCTCAGTATAGAGCAGTACATCAGGGCTTAATTCAGAAACTAAGAAAGAGTAAGAAGAAGCTGAAGTTCACAAACTGCCTTCTGTTTGGAAAGATCCCGAAATACATTGCACTCTATCCTATACAAATTATTAACATTTAGGTAACACTGAAATTAATCTCATTCTGGGGCAGGTTACAGCAGATTTTAGTGCTCAATGACATAATTAAATTTTAAGGCAAATTGAAGGCTCTTGCTGTTCTTGAAGCATAGGGAAATCTCAAGAACGCAGAATATAATTTTCTAACTGGATACTAAAAGGCTAATCTTCCAAACTTTTTTGTGTGGAAGACTCATGTCAGCTGTAATTACAGCTGCTGAGAATTTAGTTAAAGTAAAATAGTCAAGTCTTCAGTATTAAGTCCCATAGAAGAAAAAATGCTTCTAGCAGCACAGTCCTTTCTAATATACTGCTCCTCTCTAAGTTCAACATTGACTTTGTGTGTCACGTACTGAAGCATCAGCAGGGTTTCCTGCATCAACTGGGATTATCCTTTGTCAGTCATCCTGGCAAGGTCCAGTTCTGCTTCATTAGAGATTAAAGGCAATAATAACCTAGCATAGGACCTGAGGCTGTGAGATAACAGAATGCTCTTATGGATGGGAAAGAAGGTTGATGTTAGGGGTGCAGTGTTTGTCAAAGTAATGTAATTTCTTTAACTGTAATAATGATTTGTTGATTCTGGTGGTTTATCATAAGTTCTAAGGTGTTAGAAGAAATTTGGTATTGGCAGCTTGAATGTAAGAACCACACTTCGTGTTCATTTTAATGTGAATAAACTAATCCTTTAGTAGGATCAATGAATGGGAGTTGGACATTTGAAAATTTACTATGTCTCACTGAAGTCAGTGAAAATATTCCTGTTGATGTCCTTGAGGCATGGAGAAAGCCTAAAGGCTCTAGGATCAGACCAGTGTTTTTTACACATTTACTCTATAATGATTTTGGCATAATAATATTCAGGGGCCTTTTTACTGATTAGGCCAGTAACTGGATTTTCCCTCTTTCTAGTCCCTATCTTCTATTTCTGCTTCCACTATGCACCTCTTCATTTGAAGAGAACAAGAGAGTTGCACTTTTCCCTTCTTCAACTCCACTTAAACTAGCATTATTTCTATAATGGGCTGTGTGTGTAACTTTCTGCTCCTGTTGAATTAATCAAAAGCATTAAATAAATTAGGGTTTTGTGTAAGGATTTGCAATAAGTGAGACCTGGATAATAACCTAGGTAATAACAGATACTGTGGTGTTATAACTTCCAGGAAGAAACTTGGAACATTTTTTTGGGATAAACTTTCCTAGATTATAGTGGTGTGCTAAACTGACTAAAAATTATGCCAGAAAAACTGTTATTTCCTCATTGGTGAGCTTTTTGGGGGGACATCAATGTTCCCAGTCATCTAAATTTAGATAATCAGCACAAAGTTGTAGTTCAAATATAAAGCTTCAGCAGGAAAGCAAAGAATATGGGAAAGAAACATGAGGAAAGATGAAGAAAAGTGAAGAATGAGATATTATGGCAAAAGACTGGAATAAGCCAAATGTACTTTTTAAAGAAACTTCAGAGTAATCCAGTCACTAATAATCTACAAGAAATGGGTCAATTAGTTCAACTTAATGTTAAATTGCATGTAAGAATAATTCCTTTAAGAGATTCGGCACTCGGTGACATACTGGTTCATTATCCTAGATGAGTCTAATAAAAGAATAATGCAGATACTTAAAACATTTTGTGCTTAAAATTCACTAGATTCTTTACTGAGCTGCCTTTGAGCACTTATTTAATTTTTTTTCTTTAAGCTTCATCGGTAGAAGTTACTCCTTTAGGGGCTAACAAATACTTTTCTCTTGGAGTGAGAGACAGACCTGCACGCTGAATTGCTCTTTTTCTGAGTAGATGCATATTTGCAATGAGATTGAAACCAGTCTTTGCTTTTAACAAAAAAGACTAATGACTTTATTTTCCTTAGAAATGATGGAAGACAGCAATTTTGGGAGGAGAACAATTTTTCATTAGTTTCCCTGAGGAAGGCTAGTCTTAGGCAGCGGAATTGACAGATAACATTTAGCGATTAAAAAATGTTGTGAAAATTATATGGTACCAAAGTGTGGGTTTGTGCATATTATCACCGCTGCTCAATAGGGAGATTAAGGATGAAGGTGAGATTAGGATCTATGTATACATATAGGAAAAAGAGACAGCTAGGCAAGCTAGGAAAAGAAAACAAAGGTAAGATATGTATAGATAAGCAGAAGAATAGAGGTGAAGAAAGGATATCTAGCAAATTTCATGCCTAAGAAAAGGGCATTATAGGGTCTGATTTACAGAAACTTCTTTAGGGCTATTCCCAAGCATTTGGATGAGAATTGGGCCTAAATCAGCTGCTCTGGAAATGAATGGGCAGGAGTTGAAAGTGAGTGTGTCATGTAACAAAGATTGCATATTAATAGGGGAGGCTGAACCTGTATGAGCCCTATATGAGGAAGAAGAGTGCTTCTTTCTCTGATGTTAGTAATCTACATCTGCCACGTGAGAGATAGAGGGAGGCCACTGTATCTCAGGTATTTTGTCTTCTACTGATGCACAGCAGGTAGGGTGTTTTTATTCCATGTTTCAGTGTAATATATCCAGATTTCTTTGGTAAGTATTTTATGAAAGTTAATATTTAATAAAATAGCTGTAATACATCTTCGTAGTTTAGGATACCAAGTATCATAGGCAATATTTACTTCATGTGAGAATTACTTATTGTCTTTTTAGTGGCACTTGTCATGTATAAATAGGCATTTACCGCACATGGTGTCCTCCCCCATTTGAGTGACACGGGGCTAATTTATCTTTAAATACTTGTGGAAAAATTCACTTTTAGAATCTACTGTCTGAATTTGTGAAAATATTTACGTTATAGCCAGTGATGGTATGCACGTTTCACGGTCTCAGTGTTTTCAAGCTTGTCAGGTATAGGGATGAGGAGTGAGACCCAGGCACTTGACCCAGGCTTGGCCAACAGGATTATTTCATACCATGAATGTTGCATTTAATATAAATCAGAAAGTTTGCCAAGAAGCTTGTTCTTTTCCTTGATGGCTGCAATCCTGAGAACTTCCTGCTCCGGTGCTGGACCCCTGAGCCCTTCCCTTTCTCCTGAAGCTGTAGCGGTTGCAATGTCTGGCATTTGCTGCCCAGTCCGTACTGCACAGCTCCATACTGATAGAATTGGCTGAGTATAATCCTCATATATTTTATGTTGGTATCGGGACCAATATTGGTTCTTTAGCATTGTTAATGTTAATTATCTAGTCTTATTCTGTTAAATTTGTTTATACTTTGGCTCTGGGGTTTCCTTGTTTTTCCCTTGATTTCCCCTTCCCAGATAAGCAGATGCCATTGGGTGAGAGAATTGTCTAAAGGACAGTAAATTGTTGTGGGTTCCTCAAATCATAACACATGGTTAGGATATCCAAGCAACTTTAACTCTACACAACACTGGCATGGTAGGTGGAGTTAAGGAAGAAAACATCTTCAATGTCTTTAAAATTAATTTCCTTTTATTTGGAATATCAAGGTTTCATAAATCTTTGGTCACTTCAGCGTCAGTAGGATTCCTCCTAAACTTGACATGTTTGTAGACTAGGTATCATCAAAATACATTTTATTTGAAAGTGTTGAAACTCTCTCATGGTAACTCCTTTTTAGCATAGCTTTTGTCAAGGTGAAAAACTAATTAGAATGTACAGTCTTGTCAACGTATCTATTTTTAAATTTAATATTTGCAAGAAGGATAAAAAAGGTTGCAAGACAGGTGTTTCTTAAGGGATGTGTAAAAAGTACTTAAATTAAGACCATGCTAAAACTAGTGTTTGAGAAATTGGAACATGAGAAAGCTTTTTGAGATGAAAAAATCTGCTTTATCTCAAAAGTATCATAGTGCTGTACTAATCTCTGTTAATAAACAGAAATTTTTTTGGCAAGAAAACATTATTTCTGTTTCGGCGAAGTTGAGAGTAGGTAAACTTTAGACTTAATTTTCACATTAAATACAGATTGAATGATTCAAAGCCTCACTGGTTCTTGCTACAAAGACTGGCACAGTCTTGAAAAGAAGTTTTTAGTTGTGAAGTATATATCCTAAGGAGATTAACTAAAACCTACATTGCTTGTTAAGCACAGGGCTTGCAAATACTTTTCTAAGGAATGAACTCTCAATTGTTCTTTAAACAAACAGACTAAGACACCTTTAAAATTCTGCTTTCGTGTGTGGAGTAAATATTTCTTTTCCATTTACAAATGTATCTAATAATGGAACCCAATTCAAGTATGTGCTACTTGCTGATTTATTTTTTTCCCCCCAATTACTATTACTTTACTAAATGACATATCAGCATGAAATCTGTATGTGCTTTATCTGTTATGTTCTCCAGTCTGCTAAATTTGTCCTTCTATTATGTTGGCAAGAAGTATGAGAATATTTTTGTATCCCACAAATCAAAAGGAATGACCAACCGACTTAAACATTAGATTTCTTCTTCTTGCCAGCACTATTTTGTCTTGCTTGTATTCTTGTTCTATTATTGAGTTTAAACTGTGTGACACCTAATTTACATTCCTTAATTGTAGGTGCATAATTATGGTTGTATTTTCAGGGAACTCTGAAATCTACTGATGAAAATGCTACTGTTTTTAGAAAATAAAACTCAACTATCATAATATCTCAACTAGAATAATATCTATAGTGCATGTACAGATATAATTTTAAAAGTAATTAGTATAAAGCTAAATATACATTAAAAAATAGCAAGCGATATAATACTTGAGACAAACTATATCATCCTTGCAAATTCCTCTGATTATATTAAGATCCTGCTTAGAAGGTATGAAAATAATGCTGTTTTACTACCTTTAAACTTTAAAATGTGTATGTTCTCATTTGGAAAACTTTTTGTATCTAACATTTGAAGCTTATTGCAGCAGCAGGGAATATTGTGAAGATAAACAAAGTGCAACTTTGGAAAATGTGTGTGGGGAAAGTTACCTAGGTGATCAACACACTCTCAGGGAGAAGGATTCTAATTGTCTCCACTAAGTAATAACATAACAATTGGAGAGGGACTGAATGACAATTAACTTTATAGCTAAATTGTATGCATAAACACAAATATACATCTACACATCACAGAATCACCTAGGTTGGAAAGGACCTCTTAAGATCATGTAGTCCAACCAATGAAAAAAAAAAAAACAACCCACAACAAAACCAATACCCCCCCACCCACCCAAAAAAAAAACCCCAGCCAACAAAACCAAACCAAACACACACCCAAACCACACACCACACCCAAAACAACACCAACTGAACGCTAATCCATATCCCTAAGCACCCTGTCAACTTGTCTCTTGAATACCTCCAGGGATGGTACCTCAACCACCTCCCTGTGCAGCCCATTCCAATGCTGACAACCCTTTCAGTAAAGAAATATTTCCTAATATCTAGCCTGAACCTCCTCTGGCGCAACTTGAAGGCATTGCCCCTTGTCATCTGTGACCTGGGAGAAGAGACTGACCCCTGCCTCTCTACACTCTCCCTTCAGGTAGTTGTAGAGAGCAATAAGGTCTCCCCTTGTCTCCTTTTCTCTAGGCTGAGTAACTCCTCAAAATACTTGTGTTCCAGCCCCGTCACCATCTTCATTGCCCTTCTCTGGACCCGCTCTAGCACCTCCATGTCTTTCTTGTGGTAAGGGGCTCAAAACTGGACACAGTACTCGAGGTGGGGTCTCACCAGTGCTGAGTACAGGGAAGCAATCACCTCCCGAGTCCTACTCACCACGCTGTTCCTGATACAGGCCAGGATGCTGTTGGCTTTTTTGGTCACCTGGGCACATTGCTGGCTCATGTTCAGCCAACGGTCAACTAACACCCCCAGGTATTTTCCTGCCAGGCAGCTCTCCAGCCACTCTGCCCCCAGCCTGTAGTGCTGCCTGGGGTTGTTGTGACCCAAGTGGAGAACCTGGCAGTTGGCCTTGTTGAACCTCATTCTGTTGATCTCAGCCCATCCACCGAACCTGTCCAGAGCCCTCTGCAAAGCCTTTATACCCTCCAGCAGATCAACACTCTCACCCAACTTGGTGTCATCTGCAAATTTGCTGAGGGTGCACTCGATCCCCTTGTCCAGATCATTGATAAAGATGTTGAAGAGAACCGGCCACAGTACCGAGCCCTGTGGGACACCACTTGTGACTGGCTGCCAACTGGATTTAACTCTGTTCACTAGCACTCATATATATGTATATATACGAAATAATTATATATATATATAAAAAAAATCTCGTCTCATATATGAATACAAGCTACCCTAGATTTCATTAAGGGATAAAAAGTCATTCAGTCTTGGGGTTGTGAAGAATACAACTAAGCTAACACAAGTCTGAGGAGTTCTCCTGTTCTTCTCAAATTTCAGTCTACTAATCTGCCACTCAACACCTTGTGCTGCATAAGAAGTCCTTTCACACTTTCACCAACTTGCTTCTATATAGTTTTCATTTGAAGACTGACCCTCAATTCAGTTTCTCTTGCTCACCCAACCACTACAAGTGGTTTAGGTACTCTCAAGTAACAAAAGCTAGCAAACACTGCTGCTAAGAAGGTAGTTGAAAACCTGATTGCTTTCAAGGAATCCCACCTTATCAAAACTGACTCTGGCAGTTGGTTAGCCCATAACATATATCATGCCTTTTACAAGTACCCTTAAGTAGAAGTAGAATTATTTTATATAGTCTAGATCCAAACAAAGTATATAAGCTGCAGGCATCTAGAAGCTAATCAATCTCTTCTTGATTCCAATAAGCAACTCACATGCTACTTACTAACTTTGCTTAGAAGTGGCAAATACTGAAGAAAACTCAGGAGTCTCTACCTCCACCCTCACTTGTGCCCAGCCATCACTCTTTTCTGAGTACTGTTTCAGGAGTGAAATCTGTAAGAAGGTGCCAGCCTGATAACTCACTGCTATTAGACATAGAAAGCATGCACCTTTTTATTGATGAAGAGTTTTGTTTTTAATCAAAAAAATCTTCCAACCTGCACACTATTTCAAGCCTATATAATTTTTCCAAAACTGAAGGTGCAGAGAAGGATTTTTTTTTGTCATCCAGACTCAATGCATTCCCATGCTTCCATTTAAGTGCTATGAATAGTGAACTACTTTTCACAGGAGATCTTGTATTCTAAAAAAACCAACTTTATAGTAGTTCAGGATATGTATATATGTGCACATTTATCATAGGGGTTTGGAATCACAAAATCTTCTACTATTTCAAAGCCTTCATTACCATTTTTTTTCCTTTTGTAATTGTTATATTTCTTGGAGATAATTGGGACTTTAAGGTTGGCAAGACTTCTCCTGGAATTTCTTTAACTTAGCAGCATATGCAAAAGTGTAATCACCATCAAATACTGTGATTCAAAACTGCAGGAATTAAATAACAGTATCTCAGCTGGTTAGGATGTGGGATTTTTTTTTTTTTCTTTTAGTATGTCTGTAACCGCATTGTTTCAATGGTACAGTTAAAAGGGGCTTTAAATCAAGATAGCATTTTTTTTCTGCAGCTTAATGACTTATATCCATAGAAGGATTCTGAATAAAAACATATCAAAGTTTGAATTACTTTTATTGTTCTTTGTAAAGTAATACAGATTTTTTTTTTGTGTTACAGGTGTACATTATTTTAAATATTTTATTGTGCAAGTTCTTAGTTTGCATAATTTAGAAATTATGATACGAATATATAACTGTCTGAATTGTTAGGATGCAAAATGCTGAGGTCATGTAAAGGCTATAATTAAAAATGTTGGAGAAATCAGGTAACATTCTAATATGTTGCATGCAAATTGCAACAAAGCCTCAAGGATGAGATACTGCTATAAACAGTTGGGAAATATGTTTCACTTTAATGATAATATTTTACAGTGTACTGCTATGAGTGAGGGCCAAGGCTTTGCAAATACCTTTATTAAACACTAAGTAGACCATTAAAATCTCGGAATTTTTTTTTATCTTTGTGTCCTCCATGTGTTCTTTGTGTTTTTTGGGGCTTCTGTCCTGAACACAATACAACAATTTTCATTGCTGGATTGTTAAAAAAAAAAAAAAAAAGGAGGAGAGGGAGGGGAGGGATTTGTGGAATACTGCAACATTTGAAGTAGAAAGAAATTTTTCTTCAGGTTTCTTAATTCATCACATTCAGTCTCAGTAGGCTGTTGAGTCAGTCTGCTACCCACCCTTTTTTTAACCTGCAGGGCTTCAAATACCATAAAAATTGATACCTCCATTAACTCTTCTGCTAGTTATCTGAATTTATCTGATGTATGTCAAATTGCTCTGGTTTACTCTTCATTCAACAAGAACCCAGCATCAGGAATTATGAGACTAATGCTTCTAAAGGGTGATAGATATCTTCAGTATATTATAAGGTTCCTCACTCAATCTTAAACAGAGAAATAAAGTTAAGACTGATCTTCTCTGAAAGGCATGTTTTAAGGCTATGGGAAGGTATTTCCTTCTGCTGAAAGGTATATCACTTGTTGTATCCCACTGTAAAGATTGTTTGGCATGAAAGAGATTGAGAAATGGCAAATTCTGTCCTGTCTCTGAATTTTCTTTCTACGGTTCTCCATGTCAGTCAGACTGGCCCTATTTTTATGGAGTTCCCTTATATCTAGTGTTTGGGTATGGTGTGGTTTTGTTTTTTCCCCTCCTTCTGTTTATTGCCAACTTGCTAGTAATTTGAAAAAAGTCTGCTCTCTAAGTTGTATACTGTAGCCACAGTAGATTTAGTTAATACAGTAAGCTGAATAAACTGCTGCAGTTGACATTTTTCTGTATCGGTACTCTTCTGAAGGGTTCTTCTAATAACGTGTCTCAGAGCAAAGAACTAGTTTGCCTCCCTTGAAATGGAATCCCTCTTTTTCTGCTACAATGCAAAATTTTGTTGTACTGCATCAGATAATAACAAATAAGTTTCTTTTGTCTTTGTTTCTAAATATGTGCTGGCGTATGATATAAACCACTAAATATTGTTTTCTTGATCAATGTAGTGTTTCCCTTCTGATTTGAATCACTTTTGTTCAGAAAGCTGTAATTTTTCCCTATTTCAAAACCAGAAAACTCTTTTCAATAAATTTCATACTCTTATTTCAAATAGTATCTTTAGTTTTGGGCTTTGTGTATGAGACAATCAGTAAATGCATCTGTTTCCCAGTTTTAAACTATACATCACACAATCTTCAAAAATCTTAATGAAAGAACATAGATACTATGTAGTCTTCTTCTTAAAATTTTGGAAATGCCAAAATTAAAACTGCCTAGATTTAATGGCTGTCAGGCATGCTCTATAATCATTAATGGCATGGTCTTTAATAAATGCTTATACTTTGTTTATTCATAATATCCCTGTACTGAGAACAATGATGATTTCCTCTTGGATTTTTAAAATGATCTTGAGAACAAAAAATTCTTTAAAAATTACTTGTGTAGCATATAAAGAAAGGTAAAAGTGCCATTCTCCTCTTTAGTAGCAGGAAGGGATGAGATGGAGATCATAAGGGTACACTGCTTAGAGTCATAACCTTTGATCTGAGCGTTTAGTAACCTATCTAGCATTTTTATAACATTTGACATACTCCATTAGCTGTGAGGCACTGAATTTATCTCTTGATGTAATTGTATTCTGTGCTTGATCTTAGCAATACTAGTTCATCAAAGATTTGCATACAAAAGTTCCTATTTTTTAAAAAAACAGGCTGAGAAAAGAAAACCCTAGGAATTTTATTTAGTGGAGTATTGACATATGTTATCATCCAGGTTGTTACTAAAGGTGTTGAACAATATGATCCCCACAATTTAATCTGGGTTGCTTTGACCATTAGTGGGACACCAGTTGGATGCTAAGCTGTTGACCACTGATGTAATCACTTTTCAGCCTTGACTTCTGCCACTTTCAAATGAGCGCGCTATGGGAGACTATATCTAAAACCTTAGTAAAGTGAAGATATGTTACATCTTCTCCCCTTGTGCACAAAAATGTTATTTTATTATAGAAGACAGTCTAGCTGGTCAAGCCCTGTAAATCCTCTGTAGGTGTGCACTGAGCATTTATTCTTGTCTGTCATGTGCCTAGAAAAGGACTCGAAGAGGACATTTTTTCATCTATCTTTATAGGGACTGAGGTGAGGCTGCCTGGCCTGTAGTTCCCTGCATCTACTTTCTTAAGTTTTATTTCTTAAGATGGTAGCTTTTTTCCAGTTGCCAGAGATCGCCCTGATAAAGTCCACCCTTTTTTATAGATACAAACCTCACAACGTTGGCCATTGCTTTCAAAACACTTCGGTAAATTCCCTCCAGCCCCATACATGTGATCCGAACCCTCTGTATAGGCACTTATTGTTCTACCACTGGCTGTACTTCTTTTTGCCAGACTGACATTGTATGCATGGGTTAGGGAGTAAGTTTTGCTCTTGTTACCAAGGGCTTGTGCATTAGTGAAGAGCCACCTGAGAAAATGGAGCAGTGACCTTTCTGAACAGGCATGTGAAAGTCCCACAGATGGCTTTCTTGCCTCACATATGTCATCTGTTTTCAATTCTGTTAGACTATGAATTCTGTAGTCTAATAATCCTGTTTTGCTAGACCCTCCTCACAAGTTGAATCTTGACAGCATAACAAGAGGAGCATGGCCAAAACTTTTCTATTTGTAGATGTGTTTGTAATGAAAAGATAGTTCTTTTTTCTTTTTTTTGTTCATGATGAGAAATACGAGATGCACTTTATTGGGATTTCGAAGCTTATAGTGTTCGTGCTTTGATATTAATTCCTTCCTATTCAAAATGTTTTTCAGTATTTTCTTACTATTTCTGAATATAAACTCTAGTGAACATTTGGTTTTTCTTGGCAAACGATTTCAATACTGCGCTATTCAAACATGATGTTAGTAATGCTGCTAGTACCAAATAGACAGCCTCCACAGAAATCTTACTGAATGAGAGGGCTGAAAAGTGGTGGCTCCTAGCCCAGCCTCATCAACAGTACTAGAAGCGTGAGGCAAAAGGAGTGGGATAAACATAGAGTGCAGAGAGCTGAGTGCTAGAGTTGCTGGAAGCAGCTATTGATTCTAATTGTGGTTTGTCAGCCCTGTGAATACAGGCCTTGGGGGTGGCATGGCCCAGGAGTTTGGAGCAGCAGAGGAAACTGACATCAGTCTCCCTGGAGGCTGGCACTGAATAACCAACTAGCATCCTTTCACCTGTCACTCCAGCACCCCACTCAAAGAGGCTGAGTACCAAACAAGTGGGAAAGGAATTTTGCTGCAGGACTCAATCTTGCCTACAGGTGTTTAAGTCCTTCACTGCCGGAGGAGCAATGCTGCTATTATCTCTCTGGTGGTTCACTGTTTTGGATTTTGTTTTCTCATATTGATGCCTTGACTTACTAAACTGATCTTTAAGATGTGATTCACAGAAGGACTGTATGTGAAGGGCTACTGCCTTTATTTGTGTCTGAGGTGCTCTATGCACTGAGCTACTTTTGGTGGTTTTGGCTAAACTAATTTAAAATGGGAGAATTAATCTGGGGAAAAGGAGTCAAATCTGGCAGTAGTTATCTTTCTATGCTAGTCTGTAAAAAATCTTCTAGAGTTTATTTTTTTTTTAATTAAATTAAATCCAGGTAATAAATCTGATATTTTTTTTCTTAAACCTTGTTTTACTAAAGAAGGGTTCATACACCTTCTTTGATGTGTTACAAGGGAATCCTGAAAGTTGGCTTTGTGTGAAGCATAAGAGGTGTTTCATCAGATGAGGAGAGGTAGGTCCTGTTGAGAAGAAAGTATAAAGCCAAAAATTTTGCAAGAAAAACAGTCCCTGCCCTTCTGGAACTAGTTCTATTCCTAGTTCTGCTGCAGCTCCGTAGCTATGTGTTGTCACATAAGGTATGCACATATTGTTCTACAGATTAAACAACCTATTGAATGTATCTGTTACAATTAGTGAA
Organism: Scolopax mira; assembly: GCA_004320125.1. NCBI lineage: Eukaryota > Metazoa > Chordata > Aves > Charadriiformes > Scolopacidae > Scolopax > Scolopax mira. Next base: position 167,530 of record BJBW01000161.1, read on the forward strand.
TTGTATGCAACTCCTCAGGAGTGCATAGTCCATCCAGGCTTCTTGCCCGTGCTGATGTTCTGAGACACACAAGATGCTGCAATAGTAAATGTGGTGTTGGTTAGTGTGGTACCTACCTTCTTGCTTTGAGTCCAGTGTCCTGCATTTAACTCGCTAAACTAATGTTCCACATTGATACAGCAGAGTGCTTACAAGGCTTATGATATACCAGATACCTGTGCAAGTCAGCAGAGATGAAAAGCAGCATCTGCTAGGCAGATGAAGAGCAGTATGGATTCCAGACTGGCTAAGATTTGAGGTTGAAGAGTTTCTCAGTGCACAGACTTTTTGTTTTCATGGTGCAGCTTATACTTTCCCAATTACTGTTTATGTTTTAATAGAATCTTAGAGTTGTCTAGGTTGGAAGGGGCCTTTCAGATTGAGTCCAACCATCTACCTAACACAGACAAAACCCATCACTAAACCATATTGCTAAGCACTACGTCTGCCTGTCATTTAAATACCTCTAGGGATGATGATTCCACCATTTCCCTGGGTAGTCTGGGGTAGTACTCTCCTCAGATGTTGTGGAAGTATCTTAGTTGTTCTGCGTATGCTACCTGTGGCCATCATTTATTTCAGGGAAACTGCAGTGTTTAGGTATGGGTAGATTTCCCATATGATGGAAACTTTGATGGTGTCTCATCCTTTTATTGCTGTAACATTTCTCCATATAAACAGCAATTTAAGGCTCTGTAGGGTAATGGTAATCTTACTGACTGGAGGCTGAAGGTCCTGGAACAAGATATAAGAGGTGAAAAAAATTCCACACACTATTGGTGCTATCTTTTTGTCCAACACTGGAAAGAGGTTGGGATGGGACAGAAGTGTAAGGTGATGACCCTTCCACAGCTCTTTCTGTGAGACTTGGAATATAGATGTCATGGAGTGACACACATAGTGTGATGGAGTCACTGGGAACGTTTGGTGCAGATAAGCCAAACCTTCTGCTATTGGAGATGTGCAAAGACATGAAGGGAGACACTTGGTGAGCTCAAGTGTGCTGCAGAAGTGAGGTTAAGGCAAGTGGAGGGCTGCGATGTAGGACTTCGACTCAATTTATTTGGCTTGTTGAAGTAACTCTGAGAATAGCATAGCTACCACGTAACAAAGACCTGACCTAAAAGAGGTAAAGAGCTTTCAGATCAGATGAGAAGCAGATGTATGTACTTGAGATGAAGATATAAGAAACAGAATGGAAAACTCTATAAGAACTCATTGAAATTAAAAACAGCAACATATTCTCGTAGCTAATGGCAGCAGAGAAAAGAAATCTACTGTAGATTTCAAGTCATATTAGGGAGCATGTGCAGCCTAAAAGACTTTTTTTTCTGAAATTGTCAAAACATGATTACATGTCCATCTACAAATTGGAATATGTACTCTTGATAAAAACAAACGAGACCCTATGTAGAAACTGGGTAAAATGTTTGTTGGTTTGGTTTTATTTTTTTGATTTGTTTGTTTTTTTCATTATGGTAAGCTGTATAAAATTTGAGTGGAAATTTGTGTGGGCAGAATTTAGTTTGGTGTTGAATAAAGTTCAGGAAATCTTGTATCTTTCCTGTTTTGGTAACTGGTAGAAGTATTGTTTCTTGAAAGGGCATTGTATATGAAGCAATATCTCATGTTGAAGAGTTGCCTGTTAGACTTTTCCCTAAATTATTAGTTTGTAAGTCACACAATAATATCCCTGCTTTACAGCCTGTTGTAGCAGTAAGCTCTACTTAAATAAAATATAAAGATAAATTAGGAACACTGCTCCAATATCAGTGGCTTCTCTGACATCTTTGATTTTAATATATAGTCTTTTACAGCATAAGCCATAATAGAGAGAAAATGTGACCACAAAACAAGAGTTGGATTTGCTTTATCCTTTTTTTCAGGTCAACCTTGGTCTGAAATTATTTGTGAGGAAACTGCCCTCCTTGCTCTAGGACACCTGCTGTTTTCTGAGCCAGAGTCATCTTATCTACCATGTATCATTATATTCTTTAGCAGTATAGATTCTGTTGGATGACAATCCAAGTGATGTCAGAAATATATGGCATCATCTACTGCAGATGCGAGATGAATGAAATGATATAACAAATGCTTTATACAAGAGGTTAAATAGGATCATATTTTTGTATCTCTAAAGCAGAAAACTTCTTCATGACTACATTCTCAGATGTGATTTTTTTTTTCCCAGTGAGCTTTTTTATCTTTTCCCGTTCTTAAATATATATATTTCTTAAAACTTGTATAGCAACTGCTCCCTGCTATAGGGAGAAGAATTCATATAGAAGTCCATGAAGAAACAATAAAAGTGTTTGGAGCAAAATACCCTTTTTATATTTTTTTAAAGTTTTTCTGGTTATGTCCCTTTTAGTCATTTAGAATCCTTTTCTTAAGGCTGTCATATTTTCAGTCTACATACATGATTGAAATTCCACTGCAATGGAAGGCCCTTCAGGAAGGGCAGGCAGGGAAGATGAGGAGGGGATGTTGTTCTCTATGTCAATGACTAGCTGGGGCATATGGAGTTCCACCTGTGCATGATGATACATGAGCAGCCAACCAAGAGCTTATAGGTCAGGGTTAAAGGGAGGGGTTAGGTAGGGATGGGTGATGTTACAGTGAGTGTCCTGCCTATAGACAGATAGGAGCAACCTCACATTCACAAGCCCTGGTCCTCATGGGGGACTTCAACCACCCTGATATCTGTTGGAGGAACAACACAGAAGGGTGTAAGTAATCCCAGAGGTTCCCGAAATTTGTTGATGACAACTTCCTTCTCAAAGTAACAGAAGAGTCAACAAGGAGAGGTGCCATGCTGGACCTTATTCTTGCTAACATGGAGGGGCTGGTGGGGAACGTGAAGCTCAGGGGTGACCCTGGATCATCACCTCTTTTGTAAATTAATTTACATCTAGCATTCCTGGAAACTGACATTAGACAGAAAATAATTTTTATTGGGAGTATCATAGAAAATTACAACTACTATGTAACAGGAAATTACAATTCTCACCAACAAGGAGGGGCTGGTGGGAAACACGAAGCTCAAGGGTGATCCTGGCTGCAGTAACCATGAAACGGTGGAGTTCAAGATCCTTAGGGTGTTGAGGAGGGCACACAGTAAGCTAAGCTCAGTACCCTGGACTTTAGGAGAGCAGACTTTGGCCTCTTCAGGGATCTGCCTGGTAGAGCACTGTGACTAGATTCTTCAAGGATACTTCAGCTAGAGATGCTGTGATGCTACTCAGTCTTCAGTGTAAACTGTGCATTTGTTCATTCTGTTTTTAATTTTACATTAAAAAAGTGATAAATGAGGCTTTGTAAATTATATTATCATCTTGGTGATATTCTGAAGAGGATATTATAATACTGAAGCTTTTATTGACTGAAGATCAAGAAAGGTCTGACTGTAACAGGGAGCCAGATTCTCATGAACGTTAGGTTAAAAAGTTTTAGTAATATTTATAAAACTGTGGAACTGCAATTTATTGAAGCAATTTCCTTACTTAATCTGAGAATCAATTAACTATTTTATTTTGTCTTTAGAGGCATATAAAGATTTTTTTTTCTTTTTTATCATATCCAATCACGGACTTCAAGTAACAGGTAATGTCTGCTCTCCTCTGCTTAGCCTGGGGGCTAAGCTCACCACCCTAGACTTCAGGAGAGCAGACTTTGGCCTCTTCAGGGATCTGCCTGGTAGAGTGGTGTGGCATAAAGTCCTGGAAGGAAGAGGTGCCCAAATAAGCTGGCTAATGTTCAAGGATCACCTCCTCCAAGCTCAGGCACAACGCACCCAAAGAAAGAGGAAGTCAGGCAAAAACACCCGGAAACCCGGATGGATGAAGAGAGACCTCTTTGACAAACTCAAACACAATTTGCTTCCTTAGTATGTGAGAACAACACCTGTAAAAGTCAGCCATGATCCTAATCCTGTTCGATAATTTATAAAACTGTGGAACTGCAATTTATTGAAGCAATTTCCTTACTTAATCTGAGAATCAGTTAACTATTTTATTTTGTCTTTAGAGGCATGTACAGATTTTTTTATCATATCCAATAATGGACTTCCAAGTAACAGGTAGTGTGAAAAATTAACTCTTTAGGAAAGTCAATATAGATACATATATGGTATGTGTGTATATATATTCTGGATTTGAGATTCAAAAACATAAAGACACCCCCCCAAACCTAAAAAGAAAACGGAGGGGTAGGCATAATATGGAGAAGAATATATAACAAAATAGTTTTATTGTGTTGTGTATAGATACGTAGTTCTTCATCTTAAATGATCATACTGTACTAAAAAAGTAGACTTGGAAAATATTCAGAGAACGCTAACAAGAATGTTATGGGGTGGCTTTGTAGACAGAAGTAAGTCAGCTGAGACTCTTCTAGAAATGCCTCAGAGATGTTACATTTGGGATCTGTGAAGTTGTCTGCAATGTAAAGATTCAACAAGAATTGATTTGTCACGTGATTGATTTTGAAGACAACTTGAGAATTTGTAATTATGCAAGCTCCACTTCTACATTCTTCCTTAAGCTTAATGCAGGATGCTTTGCCTTAGAAGGAATTTTGGTCTCGCTTAAAATGACTGCTCTTTTGTTCTAATAGCCTTATGTTCAAATTACTCTAACTTTTCAGCATTTTAATAAACGTACTGTCTGAATAGGGTCATTGTGGGTGAACATTACTGATGTAGTAAAAATGAAAGGAGAATATACCACTTTCATGTTTTTTCAAGAACTGAAAGTTTTGCTGTGTGCTGTGATTCATGGAACAGCATTGCATGAAAGATGTCTCAGACCTGTTCAGAACACTTATGTAGGAGTAACATCTCCATAGTTACTATTAGGAGGGATATAATTGAAAAACACTGTTGCAATTTTATTTTCTGCATGTCTCTTGCATGATTTTAAAAAAATAATTGTTTTATATGCATTTCTGTATTTATTTACTTTGGAGGGAAAAAAAGCAATTAAAAAGACAAATAACATACACAGACTCATAGTTAATATGTGCAGCAGCAAAGGGGTGCTTTAGTATTCGTTCAGAACTATGGTTTTATTCTGTATTTCCAGGTTCTGCTCATTTCTTTCTTCCTCTTTCAAAGCACCCTTTCCCATAATAACTTTTTTACTAAGAAAACATCAGTTTCGGTTGCAGCCACTTTTCTTTTTTACCTTTGAAGTAAAACTGTTGAACTATTAAAACCCAAAGGGTGTTTTGTTCCTGTAAAAAATATGCTTGGTTCTTGATCATTTTAAAGTTGTAATTATGTGGCTTTGAGAACTGTGTGAGACTCATATTTTCCCAGTAGTTCAATTTTTCATAAATTGAGGGTTCTTTATGGTCTTGGTGATCCCTTAGCAACTTTTTAGATGGAACTGGATGTGACAATGCACTCACTGCAGTTTGTGAACCTTAATTTATGTAGATGTTTAAATGTGGGGTACACTCTTTTTAATGTTTTGTTCTAGAGAATAGCGAGTTAAGTTAAGACATAATAAAAAATAGTTCTTGTAATTTTTCTGCTCCACCAATTGTATGAGGTGTGCAGATCAATTTATCTCTCACCTATGATTTTGTAATTTATTATCAAATTTCTGAAATCTCGAAAGCAATTTATTTAAATCAAGTTTTTCCTTCTTGAAGTTGTAGCCTAATATAGCTGATGACATAATTAGGAGGATATTTTTTTATTTAGGAAGGTGACTTGTAGAAAATAGAGGTAATTAGACTTATGACAATCTTACTTATGCAGTACATCAGTATTACATTTCAGAATATTTTTTTTCCCTAAAATTAATGTATCTTTCTTTATAATGCAATTATGTTTTATTTGTGATGACTTTGTAACTTTGGTTTTGAAAAATCGTTAATGGTAAATGTAATTAATTATGGTGTTTTATTCTATAAGAGTAATTTGTCCCATTATGATAATTATAATATTTCTCATTTGTTTTTTACTGCTTACCTTTTCTAGGAAGTAGAGGTTGGTATACATCTTCTGTCTTTCATGATTCTGTGAGTTTTTCATGTATGCTTTGATTCCTTACTTTTTACTAAACATAGGTTGTTTCTCCCTCTCCAGGATGATTATTTTCGTACATGGAGTCCGGGTAAACCATTTGATCAAGGTAAGATTCTGATATTGGTTGTTTGTATGGGATAAAATTTAAGTATTTATAATTGTGCTCCTGTTCTGGAATACCTGCAGAATTGTATCACTTTGTCCGTCTTTGAATAATTGATTTAAAGAGTGCCAGAAACTCGGCCTGATCATAATTTTATGTCTGATTTTTGCAAACTTTTATTGATTAGAGACAGGCGTAAGCATTAGGAACCTCCAAAGGACCTTAAACTTTCCCTCATATAAACAAGTTCATGGAGTTAGGGAGGGTTTTTTTATTTTTTATTTATATATGTAGGTTAAGCACTGGCGTGTCTTCAATAGGACATCCGATTGCACAGCTTTTTTTCTTCTTATGTTTGTCTTTTGCAGGTAAAAAAATTAAAAAATTTGGAAGTGTCTTTATTTCTGACTGATAAAAAAGAAGGCCCAGAAAAACTGTTTTGTAAGTCTGTCATGTTCAAGTGATCTGTCTTGAGGCAGAACTCAAATGGAGCCTTAAGAATGCTACAATACAACAACTTTAGCTTTAGAATAATATGAACAAATGCAGCAAATTTTCACATTAAACATTCCCTACCCAGGCATGGGAACTTTATATTTACTGTCAGTATAATTCACTTCTTGTATGTTCTTTCAAAATCTGTGACTAATGAGAATCTTGATACTTTTTTTTTTAATTGCTACAAGGAGCTCTTCAGAGGCTTTATCATTTCTGATAATACCAATGGCACTTTCTTCATAATAGATACTGACTTTTAAGGGAGATTTATAATAAATTGTATTTTATTACAGCCACATCTCTTAGAGGTGGACTTTCCACCATGTTCTGTGCTTTTATCACTTTAAGTCAGGATTATTGTAGTAAGCCTGTGCAAGAAAATGTCTTAATTTCTTAACTGAATGCACATGGCTTGTTTTGACAGCTTGTGGGAGAAAGTAGAGGAAAGGGAAAATTACCACATTTGCGTTATCACTGCCCTGTGAATTGTAGTGATTTGCTTATGGTTTTGTGGAGATTTGTAAATGTTAATTTAGATCTATGACAGCCTGAATATTTTAGAACCTGACAATTTCACAGACCACGTGTCTCTTCTCATTATATACTAGTACATTAAGAAAAAGTGCTTGACTTTAGTCTTCTGACTCCTCAAAGAAAAAGATTCCTTTCTTTTGGTGAAGTACCTTATCTAAGAAGCACGCTTATCACTTCCTGACAAAATCCTTTTAGTTAATTCCTTTTCCCTTGTGTTTTTTAATAGAGGAAGGTGGTCTGCAAACACACTTTTAGTATGAGAACTGGGATAAGTTATACTTCAATTAATGACTTATTAATGGTAAAATCTTTCATCAGAAGACACTGAATTGAATACACTGTAAATTTTGCTCAGATTTTTTTTTTTTATCACGTACTTGATATGCTTGGGGGGTGTTGGTTTTTGTTTTTTAACTGACTTTTTTGGAAGATGTAAGGAAATGCTATTTTTTCTGGTAGACGTATATGCTTATGCATTCTGGCTTGTTCTATTACCCTATTATGAATTCTTTGGGGATCCTGATCCTAATATTTGTAGAATACTTGGAATTTATGAACAACCTAACTAAGAAAACATGTTATCAGTCCTACTTTGCAAAATGCACCATATATTTGGTAGTGAATACTTTAAAAGCATGCCTACAGAGTTCAACTTTCTGTTTTAATCCTTGTTAACTGAAAATTAATGTTGAAGGGTGAAAAGTATTTGCTGAATAGTTTTATTTATGTTTTACTGTGTAATTTATAACTGAAAAGCAAATGATGCTACTGGGAGCACTTTTAAAAAATATACGGCACGCTGAAGTTTTATTATTTCAAAGAAAGGTTCTCATTGTCTTAATTTGTTAGTCTATCATTTAAAAAAATACCATGTATTTTTACCTGTCAGTGCACTGCTTTTCAGTTTTCCTGCAAGAACCGCTGCAGTTTTTGTATTGAATTTAGCAATGATACTGTATGTTGAAAGACTTATGGTTTCTCAAGAATTAGATGTTTTCTAGACTTGGATTGACATACAGATATTCTTTATTAATCAGATACTCGCACACTTATTTTTTTTTTTTTTTAAATCTGTAAATAACATTACTGAGTAGGAGATATACCAAAAGATAAAAGAAGGTTTTCCAGTCAACAGTCAATATCTTTCTTTCCAGGTTGTCAGAATCTTCTTACTTTTGGGTATAACGGGAATTGATTTTTTCTGAGATGTAGCAAAACATTCCTGAGAATAAAAGATAACTATGGAAGTACCATGTACTTGTTCATACATTCAAGTTTCTCTCATTGGATGAGAAAAGTGACTGTGGGTGATATTTTGTGGGAAAAGCCGTTCGTACTTGAAATGTCAGTTACTGAGGGATGAATGTAATCTTCATGATTTACTGAAGAAATCAGGTCTTTTATGATTCCCTTTGTTTGAGTGACAGTATCAGCATGTTTCTTCCCTCATACTGTTTAATGAGATAGGAAAAACTCAAAGTTGCTAGACTATAGAAAGCAATTTTTAGGTGTAGCTTCTGATAGTCTCTGTAAATGTCATTCCAGGGCTGTGCCGTAAGCACTACACTAGTGTCATTCCACTCCAGTTTTGTACCACTTTACTACTAAGTTTAAAACAGATAAGGTTTAACTATTAATTAGCTTTTTCACCTCAGTAAAGAAACTTATGGGATTTCAATCTTTATTTCTTTTCTTTTAGCAAAGTGAACTATTCAAAACAATAAATGGGGACATCATGAATGACTGACTGTGGAGTCCTGTGGTCTGTCAGGACTTGTTGTAAGCCAAGCAATTTGCATTAAAGAATCTGTATGAGGGTTTCCCCTTCTATCTATCTTGTGTTAATGCTGTTCTGGTTTGTGCAGCAGCTGCTCTCTCAATTGAGAGCATTCCATTAAAAAATGTTCTCCCAAATGAAAGCATGAAACTCCCAAGTGAAGACATATGTTTCATGTTTCAAATGTAGGGATAAACTGGCACTGAGACAAAAATTCCTGACTAAAGATTCTGTTTAAACAGGAGCAGTAGCAACTTTCCATGACTGTTGGGTTAAAATTTGTAATACTGCTGAAGATACAAGCCGATAAGTTCTTTGAGGACAGAAATAAATAATATCCTTAATTTATCTTTATCAGTGTTTTATTTCTATTTGTTTTATCAATATTTGACTTTTCAGAAGCTTACCTATAAATCTGTGAAAGTATGGAATAAGCAAGGAATACTTTTGGCATTAATAGATATGAAGTCCAGGTCTGCTGGACAGAATATCTAATCCAATATCTAATCTAATATCTAAAAGATGGAAAAACATTATTAATTAGTTACGTGGTTTAGTTACGTAGGGTTTTTTGTTTGTTTTTTTTTTTTAATAAGAGTTAGGTTGATGGTTGGACTAGATGATTTTAAGGTATCTTCCAACCTAGACAATCTATGATTCTATGATTATAATTTGCATTGGTATGCACCAATGCCATTCCTTAAAGCAACATCCGACATTTGTCCAAAGACTATTTGTTCCTATTGAACTCTTTTGCTCATATACATAGAAAACAGAAAAACATATTTAAATAAATATTTTGACTGTATATGATACATATATAGGTATACACAGATAGATAAATGTTTATGTATTTCTATAAATATCACAACGTAAATTCTAAAAAAGCAATCATGTGAGGAGGAAAACATTTTATCAATTTTTTTCTCAAATTAGGAAAAAAACCCCACCAAACAATACTTAATAACACATTGTCTTCATATACCACTTCTTCTATGTCAGAAAAAAATATAAAGGATAGTTTTGGTATATTTTATTTTTTGACTGCAGATGGTAGCAGAGATTGGAGGGTGTAGCTATTGAATAAAATTGCATACACAAAGACACTGTTGTAATTTTTTTAAAGTACAAAGGATGTTTTCCTTTGCTCAATAGAAATAGCTCGGAGGAACAGTGGAATATTTTCATGTAATGGAAAAAATATGAGATGACATTTCCATGGAGGATGAACACCCTGAAGGTGTTTGTAGCTATATTTATAACATTTCTTGTAGACCATTCTACTGAATTATTTTTGGCTTTTATAGTACTAAGTTATATTAGATGTCTGTTTACAGCAGAAATATTGTAGATATCATTTTAGAGCAGAAAGAGATTTTTTGAAACTATTTCAAACACTTATATTTTAGTCCAGACTTTACTTTTAGCTTGTTATGATTCATCTACCTAGTTCTGTAATAATTTGGGTAAGTAACGATATGTAAATACATGCAAACATATATCTATAATTTGTGATTACATTTCAGTACTGTGAACTGAAATGATTTAGAGTCGTATTCAATAAAATAATTTGATTGACTCATTTGCAAGCCCTGGGAAGTCATAAGGAGTTAATGAAGAACCATTAATTGAAGATGGTGAAAAGTCATTTAGATTTAACTTTGCTACATTTGATATGTGCACTTATGATCTAGTTTTTATAGCAGAACTATTGATGTTTTAAAACTAAAAATATCTATCCATCACTTGCAAGATAAATTGCAGTACTTTTCAATTAAAATGCATGAGGTTGGTTATGTTTTACCTCAAACTAGGACAAGATATCACTGTAAATATAGTTTAGTCTTAATATTAAATAAACTTGAAATATTTTTAACAACTTTTTGGTTGTGTTCTTTTTGAAATTCATAGTGTCCTCCCAAAAAGACACTATTTCTTTATCTGAGCCAACATTTTAATTTGGTGAGCAGTTTCCAACTTCAGGTATTTAGGTATGTTTAGTAATCCTGTTCACCAAGAAAGTACACCAAATCCTGTGTTAAACAGATTCTCACTGCTTTTTATTTCTTTCAGCCAGCCCTTGTCTGAAAAGTTCTTTCATAGATGTCTAAGGAATGCTTTAATAGTGCTTTTTCCTCATGATTTTCTTCATTATCCAATGCTGTGCTTTAGTGTTGTTCTTTTTTAATTTATTTTTTAATAAATTTCTCTGCTGTGATAGCACCACAAAAGTGGCTTGTCCTGTTGATTCACAGTCATGGCTCCTAACTCAGAATCACTGGGTAGTATGCATCTGTTTTTCTAGTTGTGAATTTCAAATTGGTTCTCAAATTTATTTCTGTGGAGTCATTGAATGGATTCTGAATTTTTATAGCCATTTTAAAAAAGGCTATATAATGGACTTTTGAGGCAAAACCCAGCTCATAATACCATAATCTTGCCTTTAGTTTAACCTCTCGTTCCTGCTCCCCTACCACCCTTGCATTATGAATGTTAGGTCTGTAGAATCACCAAATCTTAAGTTGTTGTAAGATTAAAAAAAACCACTAAATTGTTGTTTGGGTTTTTTTGACCCATCTGAATGATGGATTCATGTAGCTGTTCAGAACTACGGATAGTTGTGTCAGAAAAGGAGAAATGTGGCACAGGGCTACAGTGACTCGCTAGAGATAGAGCGCCCAACCTTCATAAGCTGTCAGCATGCTGAGCCAAGGGTATGTGGAACTATGTCTTGATATTTCACCATGCTGCTAAAGTTTAGTCCTGCATATCTCTTAAGTTCTAAACTCCTTCTGTCTACTGTGCTGGGATGTCCCAACTAACTGTCTTGAGTCTTGAGTGCCATCAGTCCCTGAGTCCCTGTGCGCCTGAAAATGTTTTGATGTGTACTGGGACTAATGCTTCTTCACAGGCTCATTTAATGGCCTAATGAACTTTCTTATGTTTGCCACAGAAATTTAATAAGAAAACTTGTAAAATAGCTTATGGAGGTAGTTATTAAGAATATGAAATCTGAAATCACACAGTAGTGATTAGCGGTGAGGGGAAAAGAAATAGCCTAATTTCTTAGGCTATTCATATAACCAAACAAAGAATATACAAAAGAAAAAAGGCTGTATATAGTTTTTCTAGAACTTGAGTAGAAGAATGACAGTTCTTAAAGCATATTTTCAGTGTTAAAAATTGCCTTTTTGACCCATTTTTGTTTAACCTCCTCATATCTAAAACCCTGTTTTCTTATTTAAGTTTGCTTAGCCAAGATGTTTCTTGTCTCTTTCTGTAGCCCTGTTTATCTCTGGGTGATATATACATACCTGTTTACTAATTTTTAATTTAGTGTGTGTAAAGAACATACACCCCAGAACAAAGTTACAGTATGGCATTGGCTTATAAAACCCCTGTTAGTAACCTCTGCACTGTTCTTCCGTTTTCATGGACAGGATTGTGAGAGAATGATTGGATTTCAAGATTGTGCTATTTTTTTATGATCTGTGAAACCTTAAGAAATGACTTGACCTTTTATGTCAGAATTTGCATGGCCAGCAGTAAATAAAAACAATATTATTTTGACCTTAAATATATTACATTTGAGAATCCATGTCATGGGTGGAGTGATTAACTTCACTTGTAAGAGAGAAGTAGTGAAATATTTACTAAGGTGAAACAGTAATTTAACTAAATGACGGCCGTGGCCTGAGCAGGGGCTGGGAGGGGGAAAACAGGGAAAGCCCGAAGCCACACTCTGTGAGACAGATTAAAGGGCTGATCCAGAGGTTACATTTCTATGATTGTACTTTTTTTTTTTTTTCAGGGAGAGTGCTTTAAGTGTTTTAAATAAGAATAGAAAAGGAAGGAAGCACATACTTCTGGAACATTTACTCTGCTTTTATAAAAGCTACATAATATGCAAATATATTCAGGCTTTTCTAGCTAGGTCTGATTTTTAAATAAGACTTTCTGTGTGTAAGTCAACTCTGAGTCACAGTTTTTAAACTAACATTTTGTAAATGAAAACGTGCTCACGGATGGAAGCAAATGTATTGCCTCGTATTGAAACATGTTGTGAGACATGGATAGGTACAACCTTAAAAATTGCAAAATGGGACAGACAAAACTGCAAAAAATATTTGTAGATCAGACAAAAGATGAATATTAATAGAATAAAAAAGATTTATGGTAGTAATAAACCTACGTTGTTAGTAAAATGCTCAGTGGTATCCATTAGATGCTTTTCTGTTTTTATCTGCCAATACAAAAAAAATAAGTCTACACTTTCAAATTGTTATATTGTGTCAAGGTGCCACTTAGAGAAAAAGGCCAGGTTTGGCTGTGGAATGCCCTGTCTGAAGTAATGCACACTCTGCCACTCTCAAATCACCTCACTTGACTTCTTGTCTCCAGCGTTTCTTCCAAGCTGTTCTGCACTCCATCCTGTCCACGTATTCAACAATTTCCATTTCTGTGCTGTGCCAAGTGTTGATAGCTATCAGTCAGGTGCATACACAAAAGTGACTGAAATTGTAGATTTATTACAAACTAGCAACTACAGAACACCTGTAGTTCTGTCTGTATTTCCAAACTTTTTTCAACTTTTCGTGACTTTTTATGCATTTTGATCACCCAGTGATCCTAATCCTGTTTGATAACTTCTCAGCAGTGTGCAAATTATTTTTCACTTACTATTTCTATAAGAACTTATATTGTGTTTGTTACAAGGCATTTTATGCTTCCATAATACTTCTTGTGACAATGATATTTTTCTGCTTGTTAAAATTTAACAGAACATTTGATATTATTTTTGGCAAATAAAGGACAAATGTATGCATATAGGCAAACCACCTATCACAAGCACACTTTTCTGAATAATAGGAGCTAAATAAACTGAATATTATCAAATTAATAAAGCAAAGATCAGATCTGCATCTGTAGATGCTCATTTTGTCTGACTTCCTGAAAAGTCAATTGATATATCATAGCCACTGATAAAGACATTATTAATGGCAAGCCTTAAACGTCTTTCTTATGTCCAGAGTCTCCTCCCCATATTGGAAACCATCACCTATTTTTAAGGACAACGTGATTGTGTTGTACAATCTACATTTACACTTCAATTACAGAAATAATGGTCTCTAGCCTTCATAATTATGAAGATATTTTAATAAATATGGATTGGATAAAAACAGATTGCTGTCTGTTTCATGCTGAAAAAAATAGCTCTGAGGGATATGTAAATGGCTCCACGGTGGGATTGTGACACTTGTGATATTTTTGGTGTGAACATTGTACCGTTTCATAGCTGCTTATTTTAGCAGAAATGGAAAGGAATATGTGGTGTTGTCAGTGCAAGTCTGCATGCTCTGAGTGAGTTGGAAAAAAGCAGGCGTGTTTTCATACAATGATATATATGGGGTTGGAAAGAACCTCTGAAAATCACCTAGTCCAATCCCCATAGTTTTGTCAGGCATTGCTAGAACTGTGAAGTGAAGAACTGAAGACTCAATGCTATGTATTTCCTGAATTAACTGAATTATATGCTTAGATGAAATCTAAGCAAAGATGAAATCTAAGCTTAGATGAAATCAACAGTACTTTTCCTGGAATAAATTGATGCATTTTCATAGTAGTTCAAGATATTTAGGAATATTCTACATGGAGACTGGCCGTAGTCAGATATATCTCTGCATTGTAAGGGAAGTCCACTTTTTTCCTGGCATGAAAAACATCAGACTGTGGTTTTAGAAAATGTTTTCCTTGTGGTTTAGCCTTCATTTTCCATGAAAATTGTCCATTTGTCTGATCTAAGAATTGAAATAAAACTGATTAAGAAAAAAAAAAAAGCCATTTCCATGCTTTCATGCGTGTCTCAATATTTTTAGTCCTTTTGAAGATCACTACTGCAGTGATATATACAGTTATTAAGTTTACTATTTTTAAAAAGCATATTAAAATTAAAAATGTGAGATTGTGTGAAATAGATTGATAAAATTCAGATCCTATGTACTTCATGGGATTGTATAGGGTTAACTATGGCATATGATATTAGAAATAAAAAGATAAAGACTTGCACTGTGCTTCTCACAGTTTCTAGTGATGTTTCTTTCTGTATTTTATCCTGGCTTGGTAAGCTACAGTGTCAGTGCAGGCAGACATTGGCCCTTCAAGTAGTTGATTTTTCACATTCCAAAAAACCAATATTTTTGAATCAGTGATTTATTTGGTCTCTATGGCTTGTTAAATTTTGATGGAATTCTGAAAACACACCTTCGGAGTCCCAAGAATTTGGGAAAAGAAATAACCATTTCAATGGGAATGGAAAGCTACCTGATCTCTCCCATTTGCCCCTTTTCCTGAAACATGCTTTCTACTTGATACTGAGCTCGTCGTCCTTACATGATTCCACATTTCTCTTTCTCATGTATTTTTATTCCATTGACCTATTCAGTTTTGCAAAAAGATTATCTGAAGATATGCCAATATCATAATCTAGTACTGCTACCTTGGTGTCTCCCTCAGGGAACATTCTGGGAAGAGGCACTTGAACCAGTACTTTCAGAGATAATCTGTTCATGTTTACTAGGGACTGACATTAGATTCTGCCTGTCTTTAAGCAGCAGAAATATTTGATATAGATTATACTGGAAAAGGATACTGGATACACTCTTGTTAATTTTGATTCCAGCTCTGTTATCCTCCTAGTTCACAATTATTCTTTTTCTACATTTGCTTCCTACTTGTTTTAGAGTTCTTGTAATCAGAATTATTCTGGATGACTCACTGTGATTTTATGTCTGGTTTGCTGTAGAAATCAAAATACCTGGAAGAAGAATGCATTTTTGCATATATCATATGCTGTAATTAACAAAATTAATTTCTTTTCTATCTGCATTGAGTTATTCTTGTATTAATAAATCCACCACTTTATTGCTTTGTTGATTATATGACGTATATGTTTTGTACAGCTGAATATACTGTTAAAAAGAAAATAAAGCTGAAAAAGGTCAGTGATTAGAATATGTTTAATAATAACACAAAGTCACACGTCAAAACCTGCAGCTAATGATCAGCCTGATTCTTGTTTCTTGGTTATGTGGTTAGTCAGCTTTGTATTAATATTCTCTGTCAGTTCAAGTAGAGGTGAGGTTAAAACTTTTACTTTTGATCGTGAAAAACAAAAGAAATGTATCTTTCAGAAAATATGTATACAGATATTTATATTTTATAAGCAAGTATGAAAAATGGGGAAAGTGTTTCTGAATTATATCTGAAGACCGTATAGTAAATGATAAACTGAAGATGAACATAGGAAAAATGTATTCTAGTTTTTTATATCTTTCTTGCTTGATTGTGCAATTTGGGATTTTCATTGGCTTTGGTGTTTACTTTATTAGCGTAGGTTGTTTGGGTTTGGGTTGGGTTTTTTTGGAGGGATGTTAAAAAAAAAAAAGATACCTATAGAAATAAAAATGAAATAATTTTGAAGTATTTAGGTCTGCCTGAAAGACACTGTGTAGATAAGAGAAGGGAGAAGTTGATTGTTTCTTGTGAGAGCATAAATCGGCAGAAACTTTTCTGTATTGTCACGCAGGCATGGTTACTCAAGAAATATGCTATACAAACTTAATAATGTTACAAACAGGATTATTTGGCTCTTCTTGTATTATAGCCAGAAATTAGTATTTTTAGTTCAAAGTGTGTAGTTCAAAGGTGAATATGGGTTAATGACTGAAGAACCACCTACAAAATAAACAATCCATGAAACAGAAATAAGAGACTAAAATATCGTAGGTAGGATTTGTATTTAAGGACAGTCATACAAATCACTCGCCTGCACATTTTAATATACCCTTCTTTTACTAAAATTTCTCAGTAAATTCAGGCAGTTCACCACTTAAATGTTGAGTCAGAAGAACCCACCTGTGTCATAAAAAGCAGGAAAGGGAAACTTTAAAGATAGAAATACCAGTATTTGGAGATTACAGTGAAAATGGCAATTCTTTAAAGAATGTGGTGGTGAGTACTTTCTTAGCTACACAACATCAGAATTTAGCGAATGAATGCTTTTCTGATTTAATTTGCTTATGGAACAGTGCATTACCATTTAGGTCTTATTGAATTATTACTATGCAATGTAGCTTAGTAAATGTTATTATTTCATAGTAGGAATGACGAGAAATTGATTGAATTGAAGTATTTTTTTTATTAGCATCCTGAGTTACAGCTTGTAAAATGAACTTACATGTGGGAGATGTGGCAGCCCACATTGGAATTAACAAATGTTTGAAACTCGCAATCAAATGTCATTTTACCTTTCTGACTTCTTTTTCATTCCCTTTTGGCTTACGATTTTATTGTGATTTCAGAAATGGTTTCTGAGCTGTAAAAATCATAAACCTAATTCTACTTAGAAATGATGTGAATGAAATGGCATGAAATCCTGTAGGCAACAGAATCTCATTCAAAATTGTTTTCTTTGGGAATTTGGTGCTCTGAATGACATAATGGGTATGCAAACTTCTGAATCATCCTAAGAAATTCTAATATTAAATAAGTGTTTTCAGGTACAGTTAAAACGAGCAACTTTTGATCGTTTAGCTACAAATGTTGATCATGAGAGAGTGGATAGGGTACTCAATATTTCTATAAATAATAGACCAGTGGCATTTTATGAGAATAAAATTCCACCTTTCATGAAGATCTGTTTTCCTTGGTAAGGAATCTTGCACCTCTTTGTTTCGCATTATCATTGAGTGTGCTGCATTTTATCTTGGTGAAAATTGGTGCCTTTTGGTCTGGCATGCTTTGCAAGCAGCAGGTCAGCTACCCACCACGTATGGGGTGGGTTTTATGTGTGGTGTGATTTTTTTCTTAATTGCATGTTTCTAGATAATTGTTAACACTTCTCTAAAATTATTTTTAGCTTTAGATCCGGCTAAAGATCCATGTTTAAAGATGAAGTGTAGTCGCCATAAGGTCTGTGTTGCACAGGATCAACAAACTGCTGTTTGCATTAGTCACCGAAGGCTTACACACAGGTAACTACTTTAAAAGTTAATCCTATAGACCTTTTTAATAATATTCATGACTGAGAATAAACCATAAATACACTATAACTAGTTCAGTTATTTAACAACATATAAGCAGAGGAGTGGATTTTACATGTAATTATGTATGCATAACTTGATTAGAATGTTTAATATTTGATATTTTGATAGACTGATAAACTAGAGGGTGTGCATATTTAAATATTACAAGCTGCTTATACAAATACATTTAAGGAAATACCTACTGTGCTGGCACTAAATCAATATAATGATTGTGATTATGTACACTACTTCAACTTCATCACTTCTTATATGAAGCTAGAGAACTCAAGACTGCCTGTTAAAGTGTAGGTAATGGACTGTTTTACACTAAGTTGTTGGGGTTTTTTCCTTCTTTTTTCTCTTCTATATTTTCTTTGCATTCCGGACTGGTTAAATACAAGAAAGAAATATATGATAAAGTTATTCTGTAATCCAAATGTAGATAGTTTTTATTCTTTCCTCTTTTGGGGAGAGCAGTTCTAAATGCTTAATTTATGTAGGTCTTAGAGTGACAAAGTATTAATATACTTATGTGGCTTTATCTGTGTCAGAAAGTACATATGTAGGGGCCTGGACCATACACATAGTTGAGTCGTGAGATTGTTGTTTGCTGAGAAGGTGGAGTGAAGTGACATTTTTGACTTTGGTCTTTTTTTTTTTTGCACTTCATTGTGGGAAACATATCATAGTAGAAAAGTTAAACTTCAATAATTTGACTGAAATAAGTATGTGTTAAAGTGCTTTGCTCAGTAGGGGCTAAAAAGAGCTAAGGAAAATAAGAGACTTTCTTGTCTGATGTAAGAGGATCATTTCAAGCTTTTTAGTGAGCTAGTATAGTTTTATGAATGATATAAGGAATGCTCTTCTAAGTGTCCAGTTGTGTTAAATACACCAATATGTGGCTTTTCAAACAAGCAAGATAGTAAATAGTGAAAGGAAAAGTTTAAACTATTCTTGATCCTCAGATACAGTTAATTGACAAAAAAGCTCTATATTGTTTGTAGAGCTTGACTGTTTATATCAAACAATCTTAGACATTTTAGTTTGATGTCTTTATGTCTATAGCCAGACATTTAAGCTTGTATTGAATATGGTGCAAGCACTATTATTAGACAAAGCTAGATGGTCTAATTTCAGCTGTGTGTCAACTGTTGGGAATATGTCAGTGTCTCATACTGCATGAGGTTTTCATGGGCCCACCTCTCAAGCCTGTCTGGATGGCATCCCTTCCCTCCAGCCTGTCAGCTGCAGCACACAACTTGCTGGTGGCAAACTTACCGAGGGTACACTCAACCCCACTGTCCGTGTCACTGACAAAGATGTTGAACAGTGCTGGTCCTGATACCAACCCCTGAGAAACAGCACCAGTCTCCCAAGCTTAGATCTCCCAGTTCCCCAAGATTACCAGTTTAAAGGAGAAATAAATTGGTTTATGTTTTCTTTCTAAAAAGGTTTTCTTCATGCGATCTCTGACCTTTCTGTAGTATGGTGGAATAAGAGTGTGAATTGCATATTCACAAGCAGTCGTGCCTGCTGGGCTCTTTACCACTGTTAATTTCTTCAGCCCAAGATTTTATTCCTTCACTGATTTCTATTCAATTTGCATATTGATTTTTTTTAACAGAGCCATCTGTTTCCAAGTTCCAAAGGACTAATCCACTCATGTATGTGTCTTGGTAAAAATTGGACGGGAAAGGTTATATTATTAACTGTTAGTTTATATTATCTACCTGATATAGGTAGATAACATAAATTCATATAGTTTCTAATATATCAGCTGTGTATTCTGTCTGTTGGGAATAAATCTTTACAGAATTTCATCCTAGTAATTTTCTCTTTCTACTACAACTGTGTGTGTTTGCGCGCACATGTGGTGTTATTCAAAGGTTGGATAATTTGAATAATCTCTTTGTTGTTGATGTTGTTGTTAAAGAAAAGGCAGTTGAGGATGTCTTCTGATAAATAGTTTAGACATTTTTCATGGATTACTGTGAACTCTCCATAAAGTACTTGCCTGTAGATTTCCATTTGGACATATTTGCTGTATAGATCCATGGATATTCTTGAGATTATTCGCAAGATTTTTCTTGCACAGTAACAGTAGTTTTAAGCATGTGAAGAGGTACCGTGGGAAAGACTAACCTCAAGAGACAGTCAGGGAAGAGGAGAATCTGAGTGCCTTCAAGATAAATAAAAGATTTATGGGCACCTTTGGGCTACTCCAGGGAAAGAAGTGTGAAATACAGTTAGAGATGGATAGATTATTCTGCAGTGTCATCAAACTGAAATTCTCAGATTTGCAGTTAAATTCTCTGTTCCTAGAAGCAGCGTTTACAAACAGCCCTGTTACCTTGTTTATAAATTTCAGTATATAACATAGATAGAGAGGTTGCTGTTCAGTGAAGGCTGATGATTGTATCAAAAGGAGAAATCATATTAGTAATTTCTTTGGGGTTTTTGTTAGAGATTGACCTGCAGAAAGAAGCAGACACTTAAGCAGGGACATCCTGTTATTCATTCCATGCTGTCCCAGGTTTTTTTATCTGAACAGTACAATTTCCAAACTATTGTAGCCCTGTATGAATTACTGAGGGTACCTCAGTACTGCACCACGAAGCATGTGATCAGTGGTAATTCCAGCCATCTGCAAGGCTGCTAGTGACATAAGACATGATCCCAACAGGATTAGCTAGTGTGACAGTACACTCTACTTGTGTAATGATTGTACCTGTGCTTTCAGAACAGATTTATATTAGCTCAGGGATCTGAGCAGTCCTCTGGCTGCAGTGTGCTTGCCTTTGCACAGCTTTAAACCCATCTTACTGTCCATTTCATGGCACTGTGGGTCTGGCAAGCCTGTTGCTATTTCTTCCATTTCTGTGTCAGCAGAGATCATGGTTTCCCCTCAGTCTTGAGGTGCTGACATAAGGTTAATTTCCTTTTCTGGGAGACTGCCAAGATGGCAAGTCCTCTTCTAGAACAATTCTGCAGTGCCACAGCATCCTGATAAAGATCTTCCTTTATATACTGTCCTGGAAAGATTGAACAGTATTTGACAAAAAGCTGAAGTAAGTTTTGCAGATTGTTAGTCATGAGAATAGTTTGGGATACCAGAGCTTTAGAAAGTATGGGAGCATGGTTAGTGGGGCCACATTTTTGTTGGAAGCAGGTAATTGCATTTGCATCTCTGCTGGCTATAGCTGTGTTGGAAGCTATGTTCTCTGTGCTATGCTCTTAGTTGTGTCCTGTGAAAGAAAGAGGATGTACTTTAACAGGGGAAAACATGCAGAATACATATTGTTATTTATCTACGCACTTCCATGTCAATTACTGTGGGAAGGGAGAGCTGCCTGTACTAGAATGCATGATAAACAAATAATTCAGATTCTCATGTAAAATAGAACTTTTCATTGATTCTTTGAAACCCTAGGAATTGACATTAACTTTCCCTTTTGCCCAAATGGTTTCTTACCGTGCCTTTGTGCTTTACAGTTTATTGGTTAAGTGATAGGCTTACGGAGGGTGGGTCTGTACATGCAATAATTAACTGCTTTGTAGTATTCCTCGTTCAGTTACACATACAGCTTGCAGAATATTGGAATACAGTGTTGCCAATACTGTGATACAGCAGTGTAAATGTTATGGTGACAAGCAGAGTATTCATCATACTAATAAACATTTACCTACTCCTTTTTTTTGTGTGTATAAACTCTGAAAATGAGGAAAATGCAAGACAATTTTGGGCCAAAAATCATATTCCAAGTAAATCTGAGTGCCTTTGATATTTTAGAACCTGGTCACTAACCTTGTACTTACTGATTGATCCTAGTGGAATCTGATAAAACAGTCTCTTTTTCCTCTTCCATAAGTAAAAGGTATGTACTGTGTAAAATTGATTGGATACATAATATCAGTCAATGCTTGGTTGTGTTAAATTATTCAGTGTGTTAAATGTCCAATTTTTCTAGGTAAATGTAAGTATGTCTATTTTATGAATTCCTCACCATCCATTAAGCCCCCTACCCCCATTGTGATGGACCTATTATGATTTTTATGACTTCATTTATGTAAAATGTGCAGATCAACACAACAGTTCCCTGCTATGGGAGAAACAGATTGCACTTGTCTCTGCCATGTTATATCCATAGCATGTTAAGATAGAATTGAAACGTTTAAAGACTGACAGCTATTGTGTAAGGACATCAAGTTTTCTTTTTCTTTCTATTGTATTTCTCACCTTCTCCCATAATTTATTCATAAGTTTCATAGTAGGAAATTGTAACATAGTTCAGGTATTCCAGATCCAGTTTTTATTTCACTTATTAGGTATCTGTAGGAAATTATTTAGGAATTAGAGATTGTTTATTTTGTAGCACATCTTTTTATTTGTGCTTTATTTTTTTTCTCTCTGCAGATAATGCCTTACAGTCATTTACAATTTAACTAAGCAATAGATTCTGATGATACTTGCCATTTTGTTAAAGTAAAGGTTAAGGTAGGAGGAGTGCCTTAATCATGGTAAAAGCTTTTCAGTTACAGATCATGATTTACCTGGAAAATGACAAGAATGGATAAAGAGTCATAACAAGTAAGCATTTGACTAAGTTAAAACAAAGAAAAAAAAATGATCATTGCTCCTCTTGCATTAGAGCTCCACAAGGCAGGTTCAAGAGAAGTTCGCAGACTGAACCTCTATAAAATGTGAAACTGGGTAGGTGAGCAGTATAGAGGGCCTAATGATGCAGAATTCATTATTTTAAAAGTTAAGGAGAGAGTGGTGGCTGCTATCTGGGTAAAATATTTCCTTTGCTGTTTCTTAAAAATTCTATGAAGTTATCTATGTTTAGTAAGAATTGTTCCCTGCTCCTAAGCTTGTGTGGACTAAGATCTGAATTTCATGTTTAACAAAAATTTTCTTATATCTCTGCCTGTGAGCACAGTCTTCAAGTTACCATGATTTCACTATTAAAGCATGTTAAAAGTGTCACTTTATTTTAGACTCACGGAAGCTGATAGTGGTAAAAATATCACTTAATCTAATTGACTAATATCACTTAATCTAAGTTTGTTAGTTTGATAGATTTTGTGCTAGCACTTAATCTTATTTCAACTTCCTTTAGGCTTTTGAGTTAAATGACATTTCCAAGTGATGATTTGTTTCAAATCATTGGTCATCTAGTCCATTATCTTGGCTTGGACTCTTACCCTCAGATAGTGGTTTTGAAAAACGTGGAAAACCAGCCTAAATACTTTTTTATATGAGCTGGATTATCAGAAGTTCTTCCCGGAGTGTGGTCACCTTAGTATTATAACATAAGGAAAATGTTCCATCTCAGCTTTGAAGTGATGAGTGTTAAGCCCTGAAGCATGAAGGTTAACCTTTTCCTGTTATGGATGAAGTGACAGAAGCCCAGAGTAAATTTCAAGTGAGGCTGAACTGTAACACTGATTCCACTGTGAAAGCAAACTGAAACCTCTCCTGTTCCCATGCTGTGGTACTGCATGGCTGAGATTGTCCCCAGGCATAAAAAGCAACCAAGACCAAGTATTTGAGAAGCCCATTTGATAAGAAAAATGCACACGCATGCATACATGCACATGTGTGTACATACATGAAGATACATACAAATAAATATGTATACCCATGTACATATATTTTTTGTTCATATTGAAAGATAAAGGTGTCCCAGATTTCCAAAACATTGTGTTTTGGAATTTGAAGTATTTTTCTGGTCACTCTCAATTTACAATAAAAGAAAGGGTTTTCAATTTAGACTTTCTACCACTAAGTTTTGGATTTAAAAATAAAAAGGTAGCAAAAAGAAAACCAAAAGAAACAAAAACTGTAATTGCAAATTTGTAGTTAGTATTAAGTAGTCCAAGCAGTTTTGAAAGACAGTCCATTAGAATTGATATGGAAGCTGCTCTATTTCATTAAAAAAAGAGAAAAGCAGAGAAGAAGGAACAGTATAGCTTTATGGCTTTTCTGTATCTTTAGGTGCTGCAGCATTTTATTATGATTTCAAAATAGACTTGCAAAAAACTGAAGCAAAACAAAGGATTTGCTTTGGGCAGATTGTGTAAAAGTTGCAAACAACACTATTTAGGATGTCATCATTTCACATTATACTTCTGCTGAAGAAGGCCAGCTGGTGCAGTTAAGTCCCTTATTGGAAATTTTAGTCCGATTCATTACTGTGATTTGTAGTTGTACACAGAAACACTTAATCATTCTTATGCTCCAAGCTCTATTGAATCTACTGAAGGCTTTCTGGTTCTTTGCATAATTTGTGCTGCCAGTCTGCCAAGCTGGCAGTGTTTCAAGCTTGTTGCATTATCTGTGTTTGTTTGCACAGGAAGTGATGCTGCACGTAGGCTGAGTTTACAGTAATTCTTTTGTAATAGGCTAATGAGCAACACTACTTTATTCACAATACTAACATTATATAGCTTTGATTAGTCTAATTATTGTGTAACTACGCCATTGTGATCATACTTACAGTCTACTAAGTACTGAAAAGGAAATTTGCTTAGCCGTAGCATAATTGAGCTTGCTGAGAAAATAATGTGGACTTTAATGTCCTTAAACAGAGGTGAAAATGTGACCATTTTGGATATTTTTATATGCAATTTAATTTAATTTATTAAAGGAAAAAAGTGTAGCTTCATTTTTATTAGCTGTTTCATTGCATTGGTAAGGAAAAATGGTGACTATGCATCATATGTTTTGCATATGTTACGAGAGCCTGTTCTTTACTTGTTAAAAATATGTTTCTTCCATGCATTTTAGTGGGAGTTATAGATACACAGCTAGAGGAAAACAGGATCATCTAATGAAATTCTTTCTTTCCCTATAAGTAACTTCTGCTAGCACTAACAGAACATACATATTTAAATTCCAAGCATATATTGCAGTACTGATGTTGTCCATATCAGCCTTACTATTTATTAAGGTTGTACCTTCCATATCAGCCTTACTATTTATTAAGGTTGTACCTTAGCTATACAGTATTTATACTGACAAATTTCAAAGCACAGAAATTGGTGTCCTTAAGGACTCCCCTCCCTGCCTTGAGCCACGTCTGTAGAAATCTAAAATAAAAGTTTTTTAGTTGCTAATGTATTTTTTATTGGAATGTAATATATGTTTTGTAGGAGATCAAAGCAAACTTGAAGTAAAGGACACCTAACCAGAACTTCCCTATTCTATTTATTCACAGAACAGGTATTTTCCACTGTACTTTTCCCTGATACACCTATTTTTAAGGAAAACATGGAGTCCTACTCTAGACTAATTCAGGTGGGCTTCGGTTACTTTAGTAAATCCTAGGCCTGCTTACGTTTTATCTGCTCCAGTAATCTTTTTCAAATTCTCAGTGGCCTGTAGGAATGAGAGGGTGCACTGGATATCATAGAATTCTCCAGATTGGAAGGGACCTTTAAGATCACCTAGTCCAATCATCAACCTAACTCTGATAAAAAAACCCATCACTAAATCATATCACTAAACACTATGTCAACCTGTCTTTTAAATACCTCCAGAGATTGTGCCTCAACCACTTCCCAGGGTAGCCCATTCCAATGCTTAATAACCCTTTCCATGTAAAAATTTTTCCTAATATCCAATCTGAACCTCCTCTGGTGCAACTTGAGGCCATTTCCTCTTGTCCTGTCTTGCCTTCTCTTGCTCATATTCTCTTGCCTGTGCCTTGGGAGAAGAGACCGACACGTGCCTCTCTAATCAGTTGGCATGATGAGTTTTTCAGTCATCCTGAATGTCCTACTTTCCATTTTTACAATGAGATTATAAATTAGGATTGGATTATTTTTTTTTCAGGAAAATGGATTGCATTTTACTGTATTTCTTTCTGCCTTGGTGACAGTGGTTGCAGGCGTGGTTAGGAGTACCACCTAGGTAGGTGGTTAGACAGTGGTTAGGAGTACCACCTCCTAACAGGCAGTAAGTTGTGACAGTTTATAATTCATTATTCTGTTCTTAACAAAGTTGTAATTGTACTCCATAGCAATAAAATTAATTGTGGACAATAATGTTAATGTTGAAATAATAGAAAATAACGAGTAAAATCTTTGAATATTCCTTTATCAGAAGAATTATGCAAAATGAATTCAGGAACAGTTCAATACCCCTTCTTACAGATACCCCTTCTTACAAATACAAAACATATATTACGTACCAATAAAAAAATACATTTGCAACTAAAAATGTTTGTTCTTGTAGTGCTTTAAAAATTAGTTATCAGTATCAGTTTTCAGTATAGTTTATTAGCATACATTAGTAATTGTAAAATTGCTGATGCAAGCATTTGTAATGAATTAGTGATTAATTTGGAATTTGTTGGTGGGTTGTGTGTTTGGGTGTGGGTTTTTTTGTCTTTCAGTGTTACTGAAATACTCTAACACTGGGTAATAGAAGAGAATTTGGGCTGCTTACTTTAAAACTTTTGCAAGTTTTAAAATTTTCACGTGGATCTGATCATAATTAGGTGCTTTTATTTCTAGCAAGCATCAATTCTAATGCATTTCATTTTGTGTGAATGTCTTGCTTCATAAGTTGTGTTTATAGACTCTGAATGCATCTGTTGTTTTGCTTACATACTAGTGGTGAGAAAACTGTTAAGTGTGTGAAATTGAGTAGTGTTCAGGGAACAGAAATTGTTTTACTAATTTCCATTTGTGTAAAACACTACATTTAAGGTTTCCAATGATGAAAAATACATTAATTGTAGCAGCTGGAGATGTTTTTCATCAAAGAGTGAAGTATGTGCGTTTATTGGTTCTTTACAGTAAAATATCCTACTGCTTTTGGAAGTCAAATAGCGTACTTATGACAGTAAAGGTATGTCAGGTGTCACTAAATGCTTGACTTTGTTACATGGTCATTGTATAAGGGGGCTTTGTGTCTGTTTGGCAGCATTTTTATATTTCTTTTTCACAATATCAAACAACAAAATCTTCTTCATAGGTCCAGGTTGTCAAAAGTAAGTTCACTTTATAAAATGCTGTAGTCGGCTACCAAAGTACAATATTATACTTAGAAGTATGGCTTCTTCCACAGACTACTATATATTCTATATCTGATCCTTATTGCCTAAAAAAAAAATTCTTATTTGTAATTTTATGATTTAACCTAAATATTAGAACAGTTATACCATACATATACTTTTCTTCAAACCCTTATGCAACTTCTATATTAGTAATAGTAATAATACTAGTAATAAATTCTTATAAATGCAACACAGTTTAGACTGGATTTTAAGTTTCCTGAATCTGCAGGTTCCACTGCCTTAATTCAGGCAGAATCTATACAGTTGTTTCAGGGATGCTTTGGGTTTATTGCACATGTGCAAACCATCCGCACAATGCACAGCACCATAGATTCTGTGTCCAGAAATCTCAGACAATTGCTCAGATTCTGTCTAGACAGAACTTCTGGGTGAGAAAAAGAATATGCTATACTTGAAGAAACTTGTACTCAAGGTAGCTGTGACTCCAGTGTGTACTGGTTTGATTACTTTCAGGGAGACTTCTTTCAAATACAGACTTTCAATGATATATGTGAATAAACAAGGACAGGCAGACTGGGGATAAAATTTTTATAGGCATTTTATAGTAGTTTGTTGTTCTTTTTATAGGATTGAAAAGGTGCACAGAAATTGGAATATTTCATAATTTTATGGATCACCTGTTACCTGAAGATGCAATGGGGTAGTGCTTATAATATAAGCACTTTACTACCAGGCACAGACTTGAAATTCCTAGCCTGTTCCATAAAACAATTAAAAAACAACAGCAACAATAAAAAACAAAACAAAAACATAAAAAGAAGTCTCAAAACTCTCGCTCTTCAGGATAACTTTTCTCCACTAACTAAAGGGATAGAGAGAGTAATGACTAAAGCACTTCATAGCACCTATGGATCAAGCCACCCAGAATGTATTGTCTTACAAGAATATATATTCATCAACATTTTTTTTCTGTTGTTTAAGACAATACAATTCTTTATGTTTTCAAGCATGAGTTATGCATGATGATATCATTTATCTGTTTTGCTTTCTAATTATTATTTTTTCTACCTTAACTGTAGATTATTTACAATAATAAAAACTATTGTAAAATACAACTATTTGAATTGTAGAAATAATGTCTGTCTTGTCATGGAGGTTTCATATATGTAAAAATTTAAATTAGTTAACTTTATTGTAATTCAAGGGTTACTTCATTTCTTGATCAGCCTAAGATCTGGGCACATAAATATTTCTGAAACATTTGCATGATGAAGAATGAATTCCCCTTGACTTTGCCATTCATTTGCAGTGAACGTTTGTAGTACCAAGTTTTGTATGCTCGTGAAAATTAATTTGAAGTTTTGATCCCTAAATTCAACACTAGTTATGTTCTAAGCTTTTGCTGTTGAGGTCTTTTTAAAGAATACCCCAAACGGGTTTTTCTCTCCCATCCCCCCAAACTCCCTTGGTGTAAGGGAGAGGCAAATGAAAGAAAAAATTATCTGAGAGGAGATTTAAGGTGGGGAGTAGATTAATAAACATACAACTACAGGAAACAGACATCCTGAGGATATGAACAATGGATTATTCATCTTTAAGGCATGCTACTGGAGTCTATAAAAGGTATGAATGCACCACCAAGATGATCTGGATCAGAATGAAATACCTTGCTCTTAGATATCATAAAACAAACTTGCATGTTACAAAGTAGGATCTGAGGGCTTGCTGTCCCCTTATTCATGTACTTTTCACCCTTCTACCCCATAAATTCTCTTTCATAGGGAACCCAACAATAACAATGCTTCTCGAATGACTTCAGCCCCGTATCTCACAGATTTGAGGCTTCTGGAAAGCTGCATTTCCTTTCATATTCTAGAAGTATACTGATATCATGTAACCACTTACTTTGAAGTACAAATGCTCGTTGTTTTTTTTTTTTTCCTACACTGCAAGTCTTTTGTCCTTCTCTAAGTCTTCACTCCAATCTTCAAATTGGAAAATAAGGTAATTTGTTAGAATGAATATTGTCTATATGAGCTACTGAGAAGCAAGGACAAAGTGGGATTATGAAGAACTTGGAAAAGATATGCAGATGCCATAGTTATCTGCATAGTTGCCAAAAGCAAACAGAACATTGAGGTTTTTAAAGAATGGTAAGCAGAATATTCTGTAAATATTAATTTTTTTTATAAGTGAAGTCTCACAATTTATTTGTGTTAATAGCCAGTTGTCTTTAACCATCTTGATAAATTACATGTATCAGAAACATTGTGGAACTGTTAAAAATTTGATCACAGATCTAGAGAGACGTCTGTATGAGAAAATACTGAAAAATGGACACTTAGGTTAAAGCTAACTTAGTAAGAAAGACTATGACAGGATTTTATTTCTGGAATCATTGCTCTGTTAGTTTCATTTACCCTTTCATAATAAAGCAACACCAAAGAATACATGAAGCAACAGATTCAAGCCAAATTTTTGGAACCTGTTTCATTTTAACATGACACTATCCCCACAGAGCTTTTCGTCAGCATGTGGTTAAAAGAAAGGTTTAGAAATGTGTGTAAGTTACAGAGGTGTAAGTTTTGTATTTAGTCCTGTTAAGTTTTCAGTACAGTGGTTGTCTAAAAGGAGGTGCTATATTTGATCAGCAGACTGCATGCTAGTCCAATTAGATACCACAATTTACTTTCTTTCCAAAGCTATTCAGATATCAGAAGGTATAGTTATTTATATATTCTTGACCCTATAAAAACTGCAATAAAAATGAAAATGGAGATAAACTAAGAACTACAGAGGGAAAAATACCACTGGAAAAAGTAGCACTGTTTGCTCTCAGAATTTTTAAAAGAAAAAAAATTTAAAAAATAAAAAAACTATGCTTTTATGCAAACACATACTTTCCCAAGTGAATTGTGAAAATTTTTTTGTGCCCCTCAGTGGGGGCAGAAAATACCTGTTTCCATTTATGGCATCTCTCAATAGCTTACTTTTTTCCTTCCTCAATGTAACCATGCCCTTTTTGTCTTACTACATTGCAATTTTGAGACTTAAAAGATGGGTTTGTGATTGATCTTCTGAAGCAAAGTATTTGGAAACATGTTCAACTCTGAGGCTAAGAATAGTTAATCTATTGTTTTTCGGAATCATGACTTTTAAATTAGGCAGTCAAATTAGGATAAGTGTGTTTTGGTAAGCGGAATGCAAGGGCTGCCCAGCTGGGGCACCAGCAAGGGCTCCAGTTGTATGAAGGTGTAGTCCCTATAGGAGCAACTGAGCAGAATAAAAGCTGAGGCACAAAGTATCTTGGGTTTCAATTTTTCTGAACAGTTTGAAATAATTTTTAAAATATTTAGGGAATTTTCCAGGCTGCATGATGCAGAATGAAGAAGTCAAAGTGTAAACAAAACCCTAAAAGCTGAACCACAGTTCTCTTAGTGTTGCCATCATATAAATATTTATTATTGCTTTTTTACCTTTTATAGCATGTTTGTTTCTTTATGACTTGGTCCCTTGACATTTTTCTTGCAGTTTTCTTTACTGTTCTTCTCCCTCTTCAAACAACTGTTCTTCGTTTTTATGTACTACTTGGCTCTTTCGCAGCACTTCATGTTTTCACTTAGCATGGTTTAATGTTCCTGCAGTCGTGCCTGCAAACCTGAAATATGCCTCGGTAAGAGATGATTTATAGGGGCTTGATTGGAGAAGGGATAGATTATGTATTATACTGTAGGTACCATTTTATGGAATCCCACATTAAAGTAATTAAGGAAGGAATTAAAAAAAAGAAGGGTGAGGCTAGACTGAGGATGTTTATATACATTATTAGAAAAAAAAGATCAAATTAAAATAGGAACCTTACCAACTTTCTTAATGACAGAAAAAGTTATATGCAGCTTTTTGTCTACCAAGTTATTTTCTGGAATAGAGTTGAGGTTTTTTTATAAAGACATAATGGGCAATGTAATACCAACATATATAAAAGAGAACTTATATCATGCTAGGCTAAGTAACGTGAGTCACCATTACAATAGTTAGTAAAACTTCTTTTGACAATTTGTTTCTCTTTCATATCCTGGCTCAGTTACTTCTTTGTGGATATCTCTGTTTTATATTACATTTTCATCTTTAAAATTATCTATTTTATTTATATGTGTGAATTAGCAGCCAAGACCATCTTATACTTTTAATCTATTTGATGTCCTTGCCTCAAGCAACATCAAAAACGATACTTTGTTTCAAAAATAGCTTAGTTTAGATTTGTCAATGAAAATAGAATATCAAGGTTTTGTTTTAAATTGTTTGCGTTTTTTCCAGTACAGCAATATCCCTCTCTATTTCTGTGAATTTTATCTATGAAAAAAGCAGGCTAATAAGTAAAATCAGCTATGAATTAGTTTAAACTGGAAATTTTTCAAGCTGTAAAATTGCACATAGTATATAAAAAAATGCTAAATTATTTCCTAACTATGAAGGGAACATTTTTTCCTCCAGTATGAACCTCACATGGATTTGATCAGAGATGGAGAGTATTATAAATAAAAAATACCTTATGGAGAACAGCAGTATTGTTACAAAATATGATTACGTTTCAAGGAATAAGGACAAACACAAGCAATATGGGGCCAAAATGGGGGCTTCTCAAGTGTTTCTTTAGTAAGTTTAGCTGGTGCAGTGTTTTGTCGAATTAGGTTTTATATTTGTTCAGAGTTTTCCCCTCTCCTCCCATGAAGTTTGTCAACACAGATTTTTATATTTGTTCAGGGAATTTCAGCATATTTGACAATATGGCTTACTATAGTTTACAGACCTGTTCCACAGTGAATCTGTGATAGAAATGGTAATCTTGATATTTTGTGCTTCCCATATATATGCCTGAATTTCATTGTATGGGCACATGCTGAGATCAATTAACTATCTGAGATTAAGGAGAAATACTCCTGACCTATTAGAAGTTACTCTGTCTTCAGTAGTAAGCAAAAGAAAAATAATGAAAATCTATAGTTTTCTTTATTGTAAAAGAATATAAGTAGAATAATTTAGTACAATACAGCAGATGATCCTTCATGGATGATTTAACCACTTATTTTTGCTCAACTATCATCTTACTATGCACTTGTTGCTATCTAGCTTTTCTGAGCAAACCTCTGCATCAGGTTGTCAGCTTTATCTTCCCATTTTCTGATGTTACCAGACACCATTCATAAATTCAAAAGCTATCTTACCAACTGAAAAGATAATACCAAATTAAAAACCTTTCTGTCTCTTCTCCCTCGCCCCCCCCAACCTGTTTTTCCCCTCCCTCTGGGGATACAAGAAAAGTGGTGCTGATATGTGCTCTCCCATCTATCTAATAACGCACTTGAAATTTTACAGTATAAGTTGACAGTGGCTAGATCTAAAGGAATTCTGTTTATCATAGAAATGCCATAGCTGTTACCCCGTGCCAGAATACACAAGTGTAGCTTTGTGAGGCACTGATATGCAGATATACATCAGTCCCTTAAGAACTGATGAGGTGTGAAGCAATGTTGTTCACAGCTTGCAAGTGGTCTTCTAACACCCGATTAACATAATCTAATAGTCACAGCCTTTGTCACAAGTGGGTTAATGTAATCACAACAGCAAAACCAGTTCAAGTTAATACTGCTTCATTTTTAATTGACATACCATATAGAGATTACTTGTAATCCTGAGCAACATTGCATAAGACAATTTTCTGTCCAAGTGTGTGCTGTGCCTTAGAATCTATAGCTACAGGCATGATGTTTTGATTCTTTTGAAATTATTTAGGAAGGTAATGCCTGTTGGCTGTAGAATAAAGGACAAGTAATACTAGCACTGGAATTATCAAGACAGCTGGCCCATTTCAAGCCTTATTGCTCCTCAGTACCAGGCAGTAGGTAGTATATAAAGAGCCTTGTTTCTGATTATTACCTGGTTTTCTTGTTTAGCTGAATTGTTCTTGATTTAAGCTAGTAAGAGTCCAGTTTAAAGTTGTTTAATTAAAACAGGTGTCCAAGGTAGGTAGAATTATATTACATAGTACTGGTAATATAGCTGGTTACCAGCTATTGTTGCTGTTTAAGCAATAGGTGTGGTACTTCTGGGGGTGGGGAGAGCAATAAATTAAAACTGGTTGGTTTAAGAAGTTGTGCTGTCAGGTGGTGGGAGCAGCATCTGATGAATGGAATTAGGTAGAGGAACACACTGATGAATGGAATTAGGTAGAGAAGAATGAAGCCAGAGGAGAGATGGGGAGAAAAAACAAATAATGCTTACCATAAAGCTCTGATACAGAGCAAAGAACGTTTATTAAAATGGATAACTGCAAGGTTGTGTGCCATAAAGACACTCTGAAGGAATCCTAATTCACTTCTGTAATTATGGAATACTCAGACACCTGAACATGATTACTTTGGATGTATTCTTTGTAAGAGTGGCTTATTGTTCCTCACAGGTGTAACAATGAGTTTGGAATTGCTAAATACAATCTGTAGACACAGATACTTATGCTCCTTGAATTTTACAATTTTAGCTCAAAATAGGTCTATGTTACACATATCATAAGAAAATAAAGTACCAAGCATAAAATGCACTGCTGTATGTGCTATTAGAAAACAGTTTCAGGTAAATTTTGCCTTCTAAAGAATTGGGTTATTCCCTGTTCTTCTCTTCATGTCTCCCTTGGTGTGAGAAAAGACATGACAGTGGTGGGAGTGTCATCAGTATAAATAAGGTGGAAAAGGAGAGACAAATAGCAACAGTAGTGAATGCGACAGAAATTTGTTTTAAATTCAGAGGTAAGGGGGTGGAACATGCTGATTTTTAGGATGCTTCCATAAGTTGTATTGTGCCATATCCTTTTTCTGTTGAAGTGTTAAAACTGAAGCTGGTATAATTAAAAACGATAAAACATTTGAAAATGTATCAATATAATAAAACATTCAAAGATAAGTAGTACAGCAAATCAATTTGCCAGTTGAACAATTATTAAAATATATGCTTCATTTTCTCTTTGGGGGGGGGGGGGGGGGGGGGAAGGAAAACGGGTTTTTTTTTTTTTTTTTTTGGGAGGGGGTGGGGGGGGGGGGGGGGGGGGGGGGGGGGGGAAGGGAAGGACAACAGGATTTTTTTTTTGTTATTTCTGGCAAGGGAACAGAAAGAGAAAGCTTGTACAAGCTGCATCCAATTAGTATCATCAATAGTGTATTTCTTTTCATTCGTTTTCCACTGTAGTCTCTTGATTTTGTCAGTTAAACCAGGGATGTGATGGAAGAGAGTCAACTTCTGCTTTATTAGTCATTATAAATCATAATATAATGTGTGTTCCTCTGATAATTGCAAAAATTATCACAAGCTGTGCATAGAATTCGAGTGGATTTGCAATATATATATGTCCATGTGTGTATATCTCAATACATATTAGTATACATTTTGATATAAACGTATCAAATTGTGAACATAAGCAAGAACCATGCTATATCAGATATATAACCTGTATATATCTGTACCTGTATAGTATGTATATACCCTGTATATACATACCCGTAGTATGTATATACTGTATACCTGTAGTATGACCTTTAGATTTGAAATTATAATGTCAAATACATAACAGGAATACGAAGGTGGGAAAAAGTGTTCTTCATTTTATGTTTATTGCAAGTCAGGTCTTACAAAAGCTATAGAGGCATTTTTAGGTATACAATTTGTAAATGAGTGGGGTGGCAAATTAGTTACTGAATATAAATTATAAGATGTGAAAACAGTTTCATATAAGTTCTGTGTAAATGGATATGTTATAAATGTATGTATGTATATAAATGGTTCTGTGTAAATGTACTATGTTCATGTTTCCTGACAGCAGCATTATTTTTAAAAGTGCTTCTGTCTGGGAAGAGGCATCACAGGACTGAGGCAGCACAGTACATACATTCCACATTCTCAATGAACACTAAGGATAGAGAGATTGTCAGTGGTGTTGTAAAGAATAAAAGATGATTTTATTAAAGTTTATGACATTGCTGTCTCATTTGTCTGCCACAGTATCATGACATTGTAGGAAAGTATGAGTAACCATTTTGACACATAATGGCATTATTCCTGAACTATATTTGCTCATTATAAGTAAAAAAAAAAAAAAATATTACTTGTTCTTCTTCTCCCTACCCTAGTTCACTTCAGGCTGAAAAAGATCTGTTTTTGTAGAGACTGTTCTTTACATATCTTCACTGATAAGTGTCTTGGGTCATATCAGAATACATTTGACTTCTTCCAGTGCTGACAAGTGAAGATGACAAGTGAAGTGAATTTGAAGATTTTTAAACAGATGGGGCTGACCTTATAGAGCCAAGAATGGCAAACATTTTTGTCAGAGAGAATTAATAAATGTGAGATAAAAATCCTAAGAGAATACTAAAACATTATTTCCACAGGTATTTACTACTGGTTCGTGTTTACCATTTTATTCTTTCACTGACTACTGTCAGAATAATGTATAGCACTCAACACTTAGAACTCTGTTTCTTCTTGTAAAAAGCTAAATTTTACCACAAAGTTTAAATGATATTATCTTAGACCCTTATTCCATGACATGAAAATAAAGCAGATCTAAGATCATGCTGTTGTCAGGAGGCAGTCCCAAATATTACCTGCTCTGAGTACACAATCTCATTTTTAAGCTTAAAGATACTATTAGTGTTTTGATGTGTAATATATGGGAAAAGCACATCAGTATTTGTAACAATTTTTAAGTTAGTTGAGAGCTTTTCAATCGTTGGCATATGTGAGGGAACTTGTGTTAATAACAGTTTCAGAAAAAATGATAGAAAAAACTCATTAGAATATCTTCTTTTGATTTTTTGAATGTACAGTTCATGCGTAGTGTGCATAAAACACTGAAAAAAGGAATCTTCAATCATATAGAAGAAATTGGACAAATTTTATCCCTGTTTGTCACTTTAAATATAAATCTGAATCTTATAGCTGTATTGTGTATTTTGGGTTCTCAAACATCTGTCTTAGGCTAGCAACATATGTGACATAAATCTAAAGAAGTTTTATTGTGAAAAAAAAAGTGAACTTTCTGTGAGAAAAAAATAATCGGTCAAATGCATTATATGAATATATTAAAAAGTGTGAAAAGGGGTTTTTGGTTGGTGTTGGTTTTGGTTTTGTTTTTTCTCCTGAAGGGAGTTAATTCATTTCAGCTTCTATGTTATGTTGTTGCTGGGAGGGTGATGTGTTTTCCAGAATATTACAAATGCTATTCATGAGAGTGTACCAACATCTTGAAGTAATTTTACCATTGGTATATGAATATAAGAATACCTTCTAGTAGATAAGAGATTAATTTACTACATGAAAATGATAATTTAAAAAAAGTAAACAAACAGATGAGTTTGGGAAAAAAATAGCAAGTGCAGAAAGAATGAAAAGCTTAAATAGTCAAGCTGTACTATTGTAACTTCTGCACTACATCAGTCACTTTGCAGAAATAATATTTCTTTTGTTATTTTCAGTACTTACTGTTTAGAAGGAAAAAAAGCATGTTCTTTTGAAATTGATTGTTAACTGATTTTTTTCTGCCTCTTAGCCTATCTAAAGAGCTGAATATAAAGTTTAGAAGAATGCAAATAAACTTTGTAAGTACTGAAAGAAATTAAAAGTTTTAGGCTGGCTACTGGCCTTCAGATTCAAGTGATTGACGCAGCAGACATGCACAATGATAACATTAAAGGGAAACAATGGAAATTCTTCTTTCAGGTATTGATTAAATGTGATGCTTAAAGAGGGACTTTTCTTCCTCCTCTGACTTCATTTTCAAGCAGACAGTGTGACTCTTCCCATGTGAGGGAAGAAACAGCTGAGAGTGCGGGCAGCAAGAGTGCAACTTGCACTTGCAAGGGAATGAGACAGAGCCTGAGAATCGCTTTGACTGCAGGTTCTGAATGTGATGAGTGAGATATCAATCTACTTTTATAATGGCGAAAGAATATTTTTGTGGCAGCCAGTGTTTTGAGCCTATAGGAAGCTTACCTATTTTCTAGTGAAAACTATTCTGTAATTACACTCAACATAAAATAGTAAATCTTGTAGGAGTGGCCATTCTAATAGTAGTATTAATCAAAATATTGTCATTATTTGTCATCTTTCGTCTGCAGAAGAGGTTATTAGTTATTTGCTTACATTTTATTTATTTTCATTTGGTTTTTAATTTATTTTTTGTGTTCTTTTTCTTCACTTAGTTATTTTTTTATGGCTTATGGGCGTTAAGACACTTTCTGATGAGAACTCTATTTTTAATTTGATTATCAAATACAGGTAACAAAAAATATCATATTATGCAAAACAGGCTCTGAATTAACAACTTTGACTTCTCTCTCAGTAATAGATACATAATCTTTAAAGACTTAAACTAATACCCAACCCTGTAGTTCTGTAAATATGAAACATGATGATACATAGGACTCAAATTTAAATGACACTATCCAAATCTGATTATTGCACTTTGCTTAATATTAGGGGGTGTTTAGATTCCTGTTCAGCGAACTGTAAGAATGTAAGAGTTGACATGATCTTCTGATTGCTGTGTCTGGTTCTTAAAATTATTTTAATTTAATGAAGAGGACTGTGGGGTTTTTTTTGTTTGTTGGCGTTTTTTTGTTTGTTTGTTTTGTTTTTGTAAAATGAAAAACTATTCTTCTTTATTATTAAGCTTAAAAATTATGAGGGTCAATATTGCCAAGGTAATTTTGCACTATCTACAATATATGAAAATAATATCTAGTTAATGAAGCATCATTATAATTTAAATGACAATGCTTTATATAATTTCAAAATAATTGAAATACCTTTTTCTGTAGCTTCACTGTTCTTTCCTCACCTGATTTTATTTTTTTTACCTTTATATACCTACAAAATATATCCTTCAAAGAAAGGAGAAAAAATATCAGCCCTTGAGTGATATTTTGCTTTGTGTACTGAATATACACAGAGCTTTTATTATTGTAAACTTCTTTCATGTGCAAGGCTCTTTCAATTGTTTTTTACAGTCTCTTGAAAACTTCTAATAGTAGTTATTCCTACTATCATATGAATCATTAGTAACACTTTTTGGCTTCGGATTTGCGGTACCATTATTTGATGTATTTTGTCAGAAATTATTATTTGCTGTGGTAATTTATCTCTGTTAAACCCAACAGGTTTTTATCATGATTGTTTAACCTAGGTGTCAGCCCAGGTTTTAGTTTTGTTCTGCACAGAACAATTAGGGATCAACAAGTAACTGCTAGAGAGATTGCCTTCTGCATTGTTTTATAGATAAAAAGGAAAAAGAATTTGCCTCAAATTGTGTGGGTGTTTCAGAGTCTGGGTTCAAAGCCTATCATTTTGTAGCAGATTGTATTTCTGCAGTTAAATTTTACTTGTCAATGCCATAGTTTTTTTTTTTGGAATTATATAGTCATAGCCCTTTTGGCTGCACCTGCCCCTGTGAACTTGGTGAAGAAATGATTTTCACAATGAGAAGAGAGGAGAAAAAAAATAGGTAAGACCCAAGTTTGTGTATGTAATCTGTAGGAGTCATTGTTGAGTATGGATGGATGTGTGCATTGGGTCTTAGGAGGTTTTTGTGTGTCTGCCATCCATCGCTTAGGTAGACCCATGAATCTACCTAGTAACATTCTTCAGTCTCTGTGGAGCCTGGAGAAAAAGTGAGGGACAGGAGAGTGTAGGACATGCTGTAACAGATTAGCTGGTGCCATTTTTTTTGTGTTGTGGGGAGGGCAATTTGGTCGTCAAAAGAAGCAGTGATGCTGTAATTTACAAAGACATAAAGTTGATAAATTCTTGTACCCATTGAAAACAAAAAAATAATTAAAGAATAGGGTCTTCTGTATTTCAGTGAGCTCTTTTTTCTTTTATTGACATTATGGACTGGTTGATTTGGAGTGCAATGAAGCTAATAATAAGAATGATGTAATATACTCAGAGTGTATGAAATGGATTTCTTTCCAATGAAAAAAACATGAGCGATGTGTTGATAAAACTGATACAAATGAAAACTGATACACAACTGATAAGTTATAAACATATATCTTAATTTTACTCTATGAGAATTCAGTGCCTACTGTAGAAGTTACAAAACATGAGATTTGGATTTGATGATCTCCGCTTTGAAGGATGTAGGAAATTAGCTGGTTTCCCAAGATCTATTATTTTTTTACTTTCTTATATTGCAAATATCTATTGAATAATGATCTTTGCTAAGAAATGACTGATAATAGGAGGATTTCTCAGAGTGGCCTCTAGATGGCACAGTGATTTGGACATCCTGTATATTCATGTCAAATGGATGCCTGCATAGAAAATAAACTCTAGAGCAATGAGATCCCTTACTTAAAAAAAAAAAAAAAAAAAAAAAAAATATGGTGTTTCTTATTGTTTTTTTGAAAGAAATGACAGTAACAGAGCTGCCAACATCAAAAGACCTGAAAAATTTGTGTACTAGAGACTTACTAACTCATTCTTTAACTGTTTTCTAGAGGCAGTGCAGTTTTTTATACAATATAGAAGAATTTTTCACATCTCATGGTTTTTTAATAACTATGCTGAAGAGCCACATCAGACTTCTTGTCATAGGTGAATTGCTCTGCCATGCACAAAAGCTTGCTTCATCCAAGGTTTTCTTCCACTGCGTTCTTTACTTCTGGACCTATAGTTATAATCTTCCCCGTCTGGACCACTTTGCTCAAGCAATTTTTAAAGTGTGCATAGGCTCTGTAAGCAGGATGATGGGCTACCTAAAAGTACAAAATTATTTATCATGAAATAGACACAATATATATCTAGGACTAATTTGCTATCAGACTAAATGTTAAGATGCTCTTCACCTCTTGCAAGATACCAAATGAGTCCTTGCTGGCCAGGCAGTTCAATTGTGTATAACAAGTGCTGACTTCCATTGCTCCTTGAAACGGGCTAGTCCTCAGTGTTGTTTGAACTAAGGATCAGTTTAAATTCTGACTGTGCTCTCTCCTTTTATGATTTTATAATTTTTCATACTTGTGGCTTGTTCAAGCCCCCTCCCCCCCACCCCGCCATACTTTGTCTCGACAATCTTAGTTCTGTCTGCAGTTTTACCTTTCTTATTTTGTATGGTTCTACTCTACATAATTTCTCATATCTCTTTCTCACAGTTCAGTATTTTGCTTAGAAGTTTGAGTCAAGGTTATTCAGCCATGCCACATCAAACCCTTGGTCCTTAGGGGGAAAGCTGGGCAGTTAGCAGTGAGCTAACTCTGTGAAATGTGTGCCCTTCTTCCTTATTCTGATGGTCTGAACTGCAGATACTGATGGAGTGTGGGAGTGTGTTGTGATGCGCCGTTGACCTGCACATCCAGATTTCCTTCTTAGAAACAGTGAGAACACAGTTTATGGTCAACTCTCACCCTTAGTGAGTGAATCTAAAGTTTTGATGGTTTCTGTGGCTCAGGAGTTTTAAGTGGGATTTGTGGAGAACACAGGAATGAAAGGCAAAAAGTTATCAAAATGTCACAGAAGTCATACAGAATATTATTTACGTGTCTTTCTTATTAAAACAAACAAAAGCCCCTGGACTCTGCTGTCCTCTGACCTGATTATCCACTAAGTAGTTCAGTATGTATGGTTTTCCTCTTATGCAGATTTCAAAGAATTAAAATAATGTATGTATATCCAGAAAAATGTTGGACTTTTGTGGAAATTTAATTTCTGACTTTATAATGCACATGACCACCTGTGTTAGATAATATGTTAGATAGTAATGGACAAATCATGCTGTCTAGAACCAGGGTGCAGGAAAGTACTATCTCTGTAGTCTCGGGTCTGTGCTGGAAGGAGAAGTGAAAAACAGGAGGACTGTGGAAACGTGCTCATTTTTCCCATCTAGACTTTACTAATTTTCCTAGGGTGTTAAGAAATAAAATTAGCTGGGATTTTTATGGAGGGAAGAGAGCAGGGCCCTGATGCAGTTACTTGCTATCTCTTTCAGTACAACCATCTTAATCCTTTAACAAGTCTATATTCTCTGATTGTCTCTAGGCAATATTTGAACATCTTTATTCTGTCTTTGATCTGTAACTCAAACAAAGGTTTTTAATAAGAACTTTTTAAGGAATAGCTATAGCTGGGAGGAGGGACTCTTGAGATGCTGAGCATAAAAGAACTCCTGTCTCTTACAATTTTGAAAGAATATTTGGAACCTTTTCTACAGAGATCAAATTTTCTTTCAGATTTCAATGGAGTTCTCTTACCGTGGACTAGCTTTTCTGTACCACATATACATAATTGACTATCAGCTAGAAATTAGGCGTCTTGGTAAAAATATCTCCTATTAAAGTCTAAGGTTCTCTGCCACGTTTTCTTTCCATTTATTTCACCATTATCTGCTATTTACCTACCCTGAGTGTCTGTATGTCTTCATTTAGGTAATTGGGATTTTCTTTATAATTTTTTTGTAGCTGTATGTCTCCTAAAGGTATGACTAACCATATAGCAGTTCTGATCAGAAAACTGGTAGCATGTAATGATTTTTGACTCAAGATTTCTTTAACATTGTTCCTTCTTTGTAAGTTATATTTTAAGTGTGTGAGAAAAATGTGTAATCAGTGCCTAACTATGTAAATTAAAAGCATAGCAATTTGAGACGTCCTAAGAGAAACCTTCTACTTTGTGCTGATATCCTTTTTAAAAAAAAAACCATACAGTATTGGTATCTTTAATAGGCACTTTAACATCTCAACTTTTCACAGCCATTTCCCCTTGTGATTTACATAGCAATTTCTAACAAATTACTCATTGAAATGCCTGTATCTTTTACCAGCCTAATGGAAAAGAAGGTTGGTGTGAGCACTGCATTCAGCTGTTCTTGTATTAGGTCCCTTTTACTTCTTAAGTAACTCCAGATAAGTTAAATAATGAGAAAACTAGTTTCTGTTTTGCTGTGCATTCTTTGCTTTTCTGTCTCATTAAAATGCCATGCTAGCTAACTTCACTCAATCCAACTGAAGCAAATATTATTCTAGGAAATTTCTGCAACATTACTTAAAACTGTTTTTTTAAAAATACACGAGGTTGTCTTGTTTAGATTTTAGTTATTATATAGACATTTAGTATAAAATATCGGTTTATTTCCTTGGCAAAAGTTGGCCAAATGGTACTGAAAATATGCTGTATGACAGCTGTATGACAACAAAGCAAGAAACTTCCTTAAAGTGTAAATTTATCTTTTTAATAATACATGTAGGTGGAGGGAGGTAGTAAGAATTTATATCTTTAAGATATCTACTTGCTTTCCTTCTTAGGTGTAAATATAATTTTCTTTTTACATGCACAGAAAGAAATAATAATCTAAATTCTGATATACTGAGAATGTATGCTTAGTGATCTTGACAAAAACTGTAGATTATACATAATTTTCTAATCTAATATCTTGGGTGAAGATGCTGGGGAAAAATAATAGCTTAATTTATATAATTTCACATGCACCTGCTAAACATTATGATGCTCCATCAATAAATACAAGCTGGTATATAAACACTGGTAATTTAAAGTTGCTAAAATGTATTGTATTTTGATTCCCCTATTAATTTTCTTAACCTTTGATTTATTTGTCTCGAATTTAGTCAATTATTATTAGTTTCTTAAGACAGATTTGTTAGGAATAGTGCAAAACAGTGGAACAAGTCAAAATAATATCAACACACACATGCATAGACTGGCGATGATGTCTTGGGGTTTTTTGACATTTGAAAGTATCCCAGCAATATATTGACCACTATAGATTTCTTCCAGGTTACTTCCACATGAAAAGGGAACTTTGAAGATAATCCAGTCAATGCTAGTGAAAGCAAATTAGATTTTCTGATACAACTTTTTTTTTTCTGATTGCATTAATCTGACACATCCTGATTGTGTCTCCCAAAGGCCATGGCAAAACGTAATTAGGCAGCCTCTAAATTGAAATAATTCTAAAATATGCTAATGTAGTTATCAGAGAGGAATTACAAGAGTTATTTGAAAGATTAGATTTTTAGTAAGCAAGATTTGTTTCTGTCAGTCGGTATTTGGAGACCTGTGTTTGACGGTTCTCAAATCTAGCTATAAAATATATTTTTTTTCAAGTGAATTGGGCATTCATGCATTTTATAGATATCATTAAATAAGTTATTTTGCCAAAGAGTTGCTTACAGCTAAATTTTTGATGGGTTACATTAAGCATTCTCAAAGAATTTGCAGGCACGATCGCTGTGTATACAGGAAGGTAAGTTTATGTATGCAAACAGGTACATAGGCTGCAGTAATTGGGTAGATTGGCTAATTATGTTTCTAGACATGCAGTTGCATATGCAATCTAAAAGCATAGGTACAATTTGGTGTATGCAAATTATTGCAATCACAAGCATTGCTAGTAAATTAAACCCATATATTTAATTTTACCCTTTAGGTGACGACAATGTCAGATAAGGCCGAGTTTGTGTATTCAATAATGGTATTTTTATACAGATCCCAAAGCCCTTTTCCAGGTAATTTGGAAATATAAAATTTGTCAGTGGAAGAGGCTGAATTTTGTGTGGCATCATGTATTTATTGTGGCAAAGCACTAACAAGTGCAACAACATTTATAGTAATTGCAGTGGAATCGCAAAAATGGCAGAGTTTTAGTAACTGCAAGTTGCAGTGATCTGGGTATTCTTCCTGCATATCAAATAAAAAAAATACAAGGAATAAATAATTTCTTTTAGTGAAGTAACCAATTTCTTTGTTTATTAATTATATTCCTGCCTAAGAGTTTAAAATGTAAAAATATATTGCTTTATCTACATATTTCAAGTTAACGATAACAAATTATTTATATTGTAGTTAAGTAGTCTTTCTTACCTTCATGATGTTGTGGAAATACACCAAGTTCAAGATAATTTCTATCATCACAGTATTTTCTCAGTTGTTTCTATGTCAATTGTTTGTGTGAATGCTTATTGCATAGCTGTAAAGAAAAAAAAAAACAAAACAAAGCAAAAAAAAAACCAAACCCACAAACAAACAAACAAAAAAACCCCAAGAAACCACCATACTTAGTAACAAAGAAATAGTCAATAGGAACAAATCTGATGCAGTTAAATAATGATGAAAGGAAATGTTTGAGTACATAACTAAAAGTCATTATTAATACATTTTATAAAATGCACTTACCTACTATAACTAGTAC
Source organism: Scolopax mira (assembly GCA_004320125.1). Taxonomy (NCBI): domain Eukaryota; kingdom Metazoa; phylum Chordata; class Aves; order Charadriiformes; family Scolopacidae; genus Scolopax; species Scolopax mira. Next base: position 211,875 of record BJBW01000161.1, read on the forward strand.
TAAATATTTTTTTTATTGATTTTTCATATTTGCCTGTCATCTTAATGACTGACAATCAAAAAAATAGTTGTTCAGCAGCTCTGCTAATACAGAATCTATTTTTTGCATCATTGTGCTAATGCATCTGAACAGATGTCTGTCCAAAGCATTTCCATGACCAAGTATCTCTGGATTGATACCTTCAAGGTATCATTATTTATAACTTATAATTTTAAGTTCCATTTCAAATTTGGAAAAATACACATATTTCTGTTCTGTAGAATATTATTATCAGTTATATAGAAACCAAGGTTTTAAGAGGAGTGATCTGCTGAAGGTCTTCGGTGAGTTCTCTGTTTAGCGGTAAACTTGACTTGCTTCGCCCTAAATGATGGTGATAGTTTGCATTTAAAAGCCTAACAAAACAGAGGTTAGTTGAGAGAATGTAATCTGACTACATAAAATATTTTCCATTTTCTTCATACCTTTCTCTGGATTGTCAGAAAACTTTGATTCTTGTGTCATGATCTTGTTCTAGTGTCCATTCCTTTTGTGGTTCTTACTGAGTCACATCACTCTCTTTTCCATCTGTTATGTGATTTTGCTTATCTTTTTTCCTCCATCTAAAAGGGCTTTTTCGTCCCCCTCTGTCTTTTCTTGTCTTTAAACTTTATTGAGGGCATGTACAAGGGTCCAGATACCATAAAACTTCGTAATCACCACTAGTCCTTTCTTTGAGATGTTTTAAGCATCTACACCAGCATCCCCTGTGTGTCTCAGAAATCCTGCTTCCAGTTTCTGTTTTTTGCTGATACCAATGGGGTGCTCCCTGTTGATGTCTGTAAATTTTTCAATTGTATTTAGGCAGTGTTTTAAAGTTACTGTATCTCAGATAAACAGAAATTGCATCAGGTTGATAGTTGTGACTATGGTCCTGTCAGTAACCTTAGGCTACTGGGACACTTCTGGAAAATTTTGAGCTATAAAAGTAACTAGAAGTAAGAGAAAGATGCAGCCATCTAAATAATCTAATTACATTGGAACTCATGTGGATGATTGGAAAAATCTGTCAAGTGAGAGGAGCAGCAATAGTCACATTATTACTGTATATTGTTATATGCAGTGATCATGCACTGGTGGAGTTCGCAGCCCTGAGGGACATGGGTCAGGTGAAGATTAAAGTCAGGACCCTCAATTTTAGAAAAGCAAACCTCTGGCTGTTCAAGGAGTTAGTCAATAGAACCTGCTGGAAAACTGCCCCCAGGGATAAGGGAGCAGAAAAGACCTGGCAGACCTTTAAGCACACTTTTCATACAGTACAAGAGCTCTTGATCGCCAGGTGTAAGAAATCAGGAAAGGGAAGCAAGACACCAGGGTGACTGAGTCAAGACATACTGGTTAAACTAAAGGACAAGAAGCAAATGCACAGGCAGTGGAAGTAGGGACAATAGAGATGCTGTCCATTTATGTAGGGATGAGGTCAGGAAGGCCAAGGTGCAGCTGGAGCAGAACTTGGCAAGAATAATAATAAGGCCTTCTACAGGTATGTCAACTGGAAAGGGAAGATCAAAGAAAAGGTACCCTCCCTGATAAGCAAGACTGGCAAAATGGTTACAGTGGATGAGGAGAAGGCTGAGGTACTCAAAACCATTTTGCCTCTTCTCTGTTGACCTCTCTTCCCACACCTCCACAGTGAATGGAATGCAAGATGGAAATTGGAGGAACAAAGTTTCTCCTGCTGTAAGAGAAGATCTGGTTCATGATCATCTAAGGAACCTGGGGATACATAAGTATACATAGGTATGTTCAGAGATGGGACCTGATGAGATGCATTCCAGAGTCCTGAGGGAATTGGCTGACATAGTTTCCAAGCCACTCTCCATGATATATGAAAAGTCAAGGAGGTCAGGTGAAGTCCCTGGTGACTGGAAAAAAGAAACATTGCACCCATTTTTAAAAAGGGTAGAAAGTAGGACCCTGGGAACTACCAACCTGTCAGCTTCACATCTGTGCCTGCCAAGATCATGGAATATATCCTCTTAGAAGTTATGCTAAGGCACCTAGAGGACAGGGAGGTGATTCGAGACAGACAACATGGTTTCATCCAAGAGCATGTCCTGCCTGACCAACCTAGTGGCTTTCTATTATAGAGTGGCTACATCAGTGAACAAGGAAAGAGCTACAGGTGTCATCCAACTGGACTTCTCTAAGGCCTTTTACATGATCCCCCACAATGTCCTTCTCTCTGAACTGGAGAGATAAGGATTTGGTGAGTGGTTTTTTCAGTGGGTGAGGAATTGGTTATATGGTCACATCCAGAGGGTAGTGGTCAATGGGTTAATGTCCAGATGGAGATCAGTGACAACAGTGTCTCTCAGGGGTTCATATGTGCTGTTCCATATCTTCATCAATGACAGACAGTGGGATTGAGTGCACCCTCAGCAAGCTTTTAGACAATACCAACTGAATGGTGTGGTTGATATGTCTGAAGGACGGGATGTCATCCAGAGCAACCTGGACCAAGCTCAAGAAGTGGGCCTCTGTGAACTTCATTAACAAGGCCAAGTGCAGGGTTCTGTACCTCTATCATACAGACTAGGGAATGAATGGATTGAGAGCAGCCATGTTTAGAAGGACTTGAGGGTACTGATGGATGAAAAGCTGGGCATGAGCAAGCCAAGTGTGTCCTGGGCTGTATCAAAAGAAATGTGGCCAGCAGATCACGGGAGGTGATTCTGCCCCGCTCTGGTTAGACCCCACCTGGATTACTGCTTGAGCCTTCAGCACGGAAAAGACATGGACCTGTCAGAGTGGTTCCAGAAGAGGGCCATGAAGATGACAAGAGGGCTGGAGCACCTTTCTTACGAAGAAAGGCTGAGGGAGTTGGGGTTGTTCAGCCTGGAGAAGAGAAGGCTCCTGGAGACCATATTGTGGTCTTTTAGTGTTTCTTTATCATAGGAGCAATGAAATTGTTTGTACTTAGTCTTCAAATGATGCAACTTAGCAGAAAGGATTGTTATTTATTATTAGTTAGGGTGCTGTGTTTGAACTATTTCCTTTTTTTATGCTTCCTGATGGACATAAAAATTTTCTGTGTGGGTATTTCACCACTTGTAAGTTGACTACATGTAAATGAAGCTATTACTAGCTTTTTCAGAAGTAACTGATAATTTCTGTGTACATTTCAGTTATCTGTTTACCTGTAAAACTGTAAAAACTGTACCTTTTAACTGTAAAAACCTCAGTCTTTTACAGAAAAAGACTTCAAAATTTTGCCACAAAACATAATCTGAATTTAAACTTCTGTAATTTACAAGATGATTTTCTTCTTCAAGACATTTACAGCCAAAATTATGAATAGCATAAAAACATTAGAATAACTGAGAAACTAGGTTTTGGTGTTGATCATTAGTTTCTCTGAGGATGGCCATATGCAACAAAATACTGAAAGCTAGAAGAGTATTCTGAATTAGAAGCAGTAACTGATTTTAGACTTTTAGTCTGACCAGGTTTAACTTTTTTCTGGGTTAAAATGATCCATCTAGCTATATCTATCTTATTTGCATAAGCATACATACATACACTTTTATACATCAATTCTGTCCTCCAGTGGGTTACCCTTTTTTTGTTTTTGAACTTTACATTAGGTGCTAGAGTTTTAATTTTATGAAATATAAACTGTGAAAGGCAATGATTAAAGTGGGGCAAGCAGTACTTTGAAGGACCACCTACCTGTTTCTATAGAAGTATTTATGGTATAATTTTTTAATACTTAAATGTCATCTCCTAAAACATCTGTATTAATACAACAGCTCCTTTTTTGTAGTATTTAATAACAAAAATAAAAAAAAGAATAATTGCCACACAAGTCAGATATCTTTGACTGATCAATAAGTGTAACAACTACCAAAGCTTCGTCTCAATCATATTTTCTACTAAGGTGTCTTAGAAAGTGAAATAATTTGCAGGTATCAAGTATTACCACAGTGAGTAATTTACAAAGGTGAGCAAGTATATATTAAAGACTGTAACAGCTCTTTACTTAGAAGATAACTTTGTGACTGAAATGATGTATGGCTGTTTGTAAAGGCTCATTAAAATACCCTGAATATGTTCTATTTTTACTACTGCTTATCAGAATTACATACTTTTTGTTTACTTACAGTATGAAAGAGGCTGGTTTAGGCCATAAACAGTGGAGGGGTGGTCCCATTTCATCAAACTGCAAGCAGTGTCCAGTAGTTTATACCAATCCTGTTTGTGGATCAGATGGTCACACATACTCTTCTCAGGTAAGAATTGAATAAAGAACTAAGTTATTTTTTCACTATTCCAGTCAATTCCAGCTATTGGAAAATAAAATACTGTATTGTAACACAAATCAACATTTATTTGTTTTGACTAAAATATATATTACATACTGCAATCTACAGCAATTCTAATATATAGTAGGACCAAAAAAAAGCAAAATGGTAGCAAATTCTAAGCAGCATGAAACAGTAGTGCCCCACAGTCTATCTACAACAGACAGAGTTTTGAGTAAGGAAAAAATGTTGTGTGTCCTCAGGGTAGGATAAACATGTTAAGTCAGATTTTCCAGTTGACCATTGAGGGGATGCTTCACATTCCAAGCATTTGGGCATAAATTTAATGTACCCAGATTAAAAAACAAAAAAAAAAAGTAGCAATGTAAATAATTGTTACATTTTTTTCCTTCTTGCAACTACATTTAATATGTTTTAGGACCATAATCAAATCTTCCTTCTATATTCCTGAAACTCTTCTGTCTTTTATGTCATACTTATTTCGAGACAGAATAGTAATGTAAAAATGTTACTGCCAGTTTACTCAGTCATTTTTGGAGAAAAGATTTTATGCTGGTCATGCTGAAGTCCAGAAACCATGGGACTGCATTAGTACAGTGCTCAGTTGAAACTTGGGAGATGGAGGGACTTCATAAAGGTGAAAACTAATCCATTTGTTTAGCATCTTCTCTTAAAACTTTTGGTAGACGAATTTTCAGCCAATATTAAAAACTAAATCTTCTCTAGGAGACACAAACGTGTGCTCTTGATGAACGCATTTTTGTCAGAAATGGTGTGCAATTCAGTAATGCAAGAGGAGCTACTGTATTTTGTTCTGATGCCGTATCCTTCTCCTATTTCTATATTTCTAATAGTTTATAATATCCAGTGATTGGAGAGAAATATGGTACAAATAATAATGATGATTGTTCTAAATTAAATTGACAGAAATGTAGCAGCTCTGCATTTGTTACTTATAAAGAAAAAAATTCCATATAGCATTTAAAGCAAAATATTTGTAGGATATTTCCCAGTATTTGAAGATTTGTTAGTATGTGCTGTATTAAAGTTTCTTTGTGGGGTTTTTTTTTGGTTTTTTACTGTAATAATACGCTGTGTCTGAATTTTACAAAAAAAGCATGAGAATTTCTAGGAGTGACTGACTATTAGATTGAACACTTAATATCCTCCCCAAGGGTATTTTCTTCTCAATAAAATAAAAATATCAGAATATAAGTAGTGCTTCCTCCACCTTCACAGTTCTTGTGCTTTTATCTTAAATATTACATTAGAAAATGCTTTTCTTATAAACTGAATATTTTGTTATGTGGAGCTGATAAAGAATCTTTATTTTCCTTTTAAAAAAAAAATTTCTAACTCTTACACTAATATATCTGAGGCCTTGCACATGAATTGGACTTTTTGGCATAGCAGATAAAATAATTCCTTTCCCGTGACCATATGACTTAAAGTTCTAATTTAGGTATTTAAAATATTCTTATTTTTATTCACAGTAATCTCCTGTCTGTGTTTGATCAAGAGCTGGAAATGTGCTTGCATCTTACTAGACGTTAGATGATACTGTCATGTAGCATTTCTTTTGATACACCATGTGAAGTTTCAGTCAGTCTTCAAGCTCCAAGCCTACCCTGCACATAGATATAAAACAGATGGTAGTCTCTATGATTTTGTAGTTTAGGTAGACAAGGTAGATACTTTGATATAGGTAATACCAAATGAGCAACTTTTTTTTTTTTTTAATACTATATACTTCACCCATTACAATCTCTCCCTATGTTCTTCGTAATGTAAACATCACAGCCAGTTTTAACCTCATTGTTTATTTCCTATTTTATCACGCATGAATGCTATATTCTAAATAATCCCACAGGGAGAACTGACCGCTATGGCATCTCAGAATTCTGTAATAATGATAGGATGCAGATATTTTATATCAGTTCATGTGTTAAAGGCGAGGGTGTGCTTCTCAGAATGAGAAATGAGTGGATTAAATAGATATACTCTCCTTCCATTCCAGTGCATTACCAGAGCTGCAGCAAGTGCAATATTACATCTCATCCAACCTCTATATCCCTTACATGCCTATAACGCAGAGGTAATATAGCATCAGAGAGCTTTTTTAGGGCCTTCCACTGCCTTGTAATGGTACATTTCAAATCTAAGTGTATGGCAGAAAAATACTAAAAAATGTTTATGAGCACAGATCATCTGTATGCCTATAAATATTTATTTTTATTTTTTTTCAATGATGTTATGATTTCATATTCCATAGTGCAGTTGCATCAAAATAGAGGTCTTTGCAAGGTTATTTCAGAAGGAGTTGCTTTGAAAATTGACATAAAGATGAATATTTGTATTCCTTTACTCCAGGCAAAGTTTAGTTTCATTGTGTCATCAAGCTCTAGTAGGAGTTTATATAGCAATTTTCTTGTATTTAGAATGCATTTGTCAATGACTGGCAAATTCTATAATACATTTTCTGAAAATAAGTCAGTAAATAGTATTGTAGAACACAGCCAGGCAACTGGCAGTTATTGGGTGGACACTACTTTGGGAGTATGTCCACCCTTTTCAGGCTAAGCCCATGCAAATGTTTGTATTAAGTTATGTAACTATAGGTATCTCGTGTATGTTTTTTGCTTTGTTAAAAACAACAACAACAAAAAAAGATGTTATAATGGGTAGACAATGTAGAAAGAAAAGTTACTTTCTAACCTGAGATTATCCAGAGTTAGGTAACAATTCTTTTATTTCCCATTCCCCTTTAGCAGGCTAGGTTAGGAATACTGTGTTCTCAGCCCACAAATGGTTGCATGCAGTCACTGTAAAGGAAAAGAAGCAGGTGTAAGATATTCATGATTAGCATTACAATAATGTTGAAGTAAAAATATTATGTGCTGAAATGTTGAGTAATCAAAGTGAGCATTAATTATTATGTGAGAAGAAATTCAATATAAAGAGATCCTGTCATTTCCTTACCAGGGTGGTGGTACAAACAATTTTTAGTTAATAGCCTTTAAATAATACTTCCTGTGTTTTACACTTCATTAGTCTAGTTTTACCTTCTGCATTTCTCTAAACTTTGACACTTAAAAGTACGTGATTCATTTTAACGCTGGGGATTCTCAAGCAGTGCTGTAACTTAGGGCTTTGGTACCTCCGTATAAGTGGCACCCCATCCATCCTCCAGGGAAAACATGTCCATTGCTGCCTGTTTCTAGCTTCATCTTTCCTACAATTAACAGGGAAATAAAAAGGACACGGAGAGCAGCTCAGATGGGGTGATTTGTAGCAGGAACCCCTCTCCTGCCATTATTTTACTGAGGAATGCAACTCACTGCTGTGTAGCACAGATACAGTAAAGCTGGTGCAGTTCTGGATGAGAAGATCGTGCTTGGGCTTGGATGTTTCCATTGGAACAATTCTCCCATATTATACTATATTGTGACTGGGCTTTCTGAAAAATGGCCACAAGGAAAAAAAATATAGTCCCACATCAGATGAATTTTCTTTTGAGTGTTTTTTTGGATATTTTAATTACAGCTCTGCTGTTTGGTATAATAGATTGAAGTTTCTCTCTTAGGTTGAAAGTGGTTGACAGCATGGCTATGCTGTAACAAAATCTAACCTTGAATAACATCAATGAGCAATGCTTTGAGTATTTTGAAAGGAAAACACCACAGAAATAAATTAATCTTTAGAATATGGCCATTGCCCCATGATTTTATTCCAGAATCCTCTTGGCACTAAATCCTAGATCAGTTTTATTGTTAGCAACAATTTGTTCAAGTTGGTTTCATATTGACAGTGAATTTTTTATGAAACATTTTTTTCTCCTACCTGTGAAACTTCCTGTGATTTATGACATCCCTATAGGTATAAATAGCAATAAAAATCATATTTTGCAAAAAAATGGGTCTAAACTAGTTTCTCAGACTGAGATGAAAAAGGTATAGAAAAGCAAACAGTCAAAAAAGAGGATATGAATCCTTAATATACTTTCAAATAGATAATTTTAGATTTAGATTATTTTTTAAAAATATTCAAATACTTTCTTCGTTCTCCCAAATTATGATTCCTTTCTCATTAGAAAGGTGAAAGAGAGACAGTGGATAAAAGCACGCTCTGTGTGGAGGAGAGAGTTTGATACTGGTTGCTTAATCTGTCCAAATTTTGTTTATAATTTTACATGAACTTAAATTCCTAGATTTTTAGTTTCAGGATATTCCATATTTAATATTTTTCTTTTTAAAACCATTGCTACTGTTATTCATGGGATAACATTTATCATGCTGGATTGACCCATGGAATATACTTTATCAAGATAAACTGGTCTTTGCAGGAATACTAGAAAGTCCTTCTTTATAATATTATTATTAAATGCTTTAAAAAGGCTAATAATAAAAAATCAGAAAATGAGATTGTCTGGGTTTGCAGCTTCTACTACCAATGGGTTTTGCCAGTAATGCCTGAAGTTTTATCTGGAACCTTTAAATTGATAAGATGTGGTATTCAAAAAAAAAAAAAGGCAGTGAAACGTCAGAAGGGTGATTCACTTTATTTAATCCAGTTTTCCAAATAGGCTGGTGTACTAAAAATTCCAAATTATATGTAACTGATCTCTTTTTATCAACTGCATTGAAAATAAATAGCTGCTAATCGAGATGGTAGCTTAGATGACAAATTATTTTATAGAACCTTCAATATTTTGAAATTCTGAGCAGCTCAGTATTTCTTAGACTAGGGTGACATACTAGCAAGAATTGAATTTGTTCATGAAAAAATCCTTTTTTCATTTCCAGAGTACTGTTTGCTTAATATAAAATTATCTATTGGATTTACATTAAAATAAACATAAACTTTAATACGTCAATAAAAATAAAAAAATGCTACTTTATGGATTGGAAAATATTTTCTTGTGCTTTCATCTGTGTAATGCCTTTAAAACAGTATTAAATTTTCTCTAGAATAGAAACAGTCTAGGCTGGATGGACAAACCAATAAAATAATAAGACAAATAGGGGGAAAGTGAAACAAGTGTCAGTGTTTGTTAAATAAGTCTCATATCACAGCAGCAGTATACTGATACGAAATAATGAATGTAGAAATAACTCAGATTCAGAACCTATCCATGAAAATTTGTATGTTAACTGTCAAAGAGGACAGCCAGTAAAACAAGAAAAATCAAATTGCTTAAAGTGGAGTTGAGATCGTTAAAAATTCAGATTTCTTAAACTGTTAGACACCATACTTATCTGGGAAACAGTCCTTCTCCAAATGAGAAGATTCTGAAAAGCAGTATCTTAAAAGATTCTTAACCTTTTAAATGAAAATTCTCTTTTAAAAGAATCTTAAAAGATTCTTAACCATCAGAATATTTTGAAATTAGTATTCAAAATGCTGTAACTAGAATTACAGCTAAAACAGAATAATTTTGGCACAAGAATTCTTTTCCAAGAGAATGTATCCACATGGCAGGCAGAAATGCATAGGAGCTGAACATGGGCGCTGCCACTGGCCTAGTTATGCTTGTGATGTGGTGGTGGGGAGCTGAGAATAGTTCTGAAAAGAAACCAATAGAAAGATAGGTTTGGAGCACTAAGACAATAAATAATGTTCTTAAGTTTGTGTCGCTGTTTGAAATGTTAAAGCATTTGAGAAAACAGTGGAGAACATTGATGAGCCGTGTCAGTTGCAAGAAGGGGGATCAAAAGAGAAGATTGTCTCAGATTTACCATGCAGAAGTTCATTAGTGAGCATGGTTTCAGTGGAGTGAAGGATAAAGAGGGTAGTAATTGAAGAGGTGGTTAGGTGGGTTAAGAGGATTTTTATGATCTTAGGAGGCTTTTATTTGGGCTTTTTGTTGGTTTTTTCTTGCTTCCCAAGTGCACTGAACCACAGGACCTTGGGGTTTTTTTTGTGTGAATGTCTCCTTGTCTCCTCTTAGTCAAAGTGGAATTATAGTAAATGTACATTAAATCTATTTTTCCCCCTTTTTCTGTATCTTTAAATCTCTTCAAAATTATTTCTGTTTTTTCTTTTTAAGAAGGGTTTTGCAACATAATGCAGAAGGCCCAAAAAAGGATGTACTTAACATTCCTTAGCCATTTTGGTTTCCTTCAGCAAGTAACAGAACAGTAAGCATTTGAGAAGCTACAGAACTGCAAATGAAGTGAAAATTACTAGGAAAACATTAATTATTCAAATTAAATTTTTTTAGAACTTGCAGTTAAATTTCATAATCAAACAGAACAAAGTGTTTACCTACTAAAAAGATATTCTTAAACACTGTTGATATAGGTAATGCTTGCACCTAACAGGAAACTGACATACTGTGAAGTTTCAAGTAGTCATGTCAGATACCATAACAGAAATTGAGAAAAGCAGTGCTATAAACTAATCATGCTGTCCTAGAGAAAAAGAAAAGCTTCAGTCCTAGTAATTTAGCAGATGTCAATGAGGTAAAATATCTCTAACACTGAAGAATCATCTTCCAAGTCTCACTCTTATTTTTTATTTATAATTTTGAAGAGTTCACACTAAAATATTTTAAACATGAACCAATTATTATTTAAGTATTTCACTGAAAACAAACTCACACATATCAGGAGTGTTCAAATATTCCTTCAAGTTTTCAGTGTTTTAGGTGCTTGAATACCAGTATTCTGTGTTTTTATATGCTTAAGATTCTCTGCTTAGAATACATCTATAATTTACAATTTAAAAATTATTAATGAAAGGTGGTGATGTTTGTGTAGTCTTCTGTTATATGCATACCAATCGTATTTAATGTGCTTTAATAAGACACATTTAGCATTCAGCATTGTGATACTAAATAAATACATGTTCTCACAGCTCAGGCATGTTAATTTCATGGCTATAGAACAATGCAGTTTTTCAATCGAACTACAGAAAACTGGGATTCACATTTTCTAATGGTATGCATGGTAACCACATTCACTTCCCTCAAAAAATTGTGTCACTTGAAAATATCCAAAGCCACATATGGAAGCACACATCCAGAAGTTTCTGGATTCTGTTAATTTCACAACACTGGATGTTGCTATGAAATTTCTGTTTACTTAAAGACTCTTTGAAGCCACTCTCCCTCTTGGGAAAAAAAAAAACCAAACCACTCAAACCCAAAGAAGAGGAAGCCTTGAAGAAATTAATAGTTGACATCCAGACATGTCAAAAAATTATTTAGTCGGTTGCCAAACAAAATACTTAAGGTTCTCCTGAGGATATGGAGTCCTTCAGGGAACCTTCTTTCTATCTTCATCAGTTTTCTTCAGGGATGTGGTTGTGATCTGTCACAACTTAAGTAATTTCTAGGGAAGAGAAGAACTGTCCAACTTGTTTATTTACATGTCCAATAACTTTTAAGCTGTCTGCTTTCTGTTAAATTTATAAGCAGCAAATAATAATAGATCTTTCATCCACAAAACTTGCTCTGCTGCTTGTTTTTTGTTGAGAAAGTGAACCAATTTAAGAAATTAAGAGAGATGTAGTCTTGGTTGAGATCTTGAGAAAATGAGAAAAAAAGTGTGAAAGTAAAATAACTTTAATCCCAGAAGAACAGATCTGGACATTGATGAGAACTGAGAGAGAGATGGCAATCTGAAAAACATAACAGAGTATGAGAGGTGGGTCTTCTACATCATAGCAAAGATTCAGGGGAAAAGAAAAGTGAACATTGTAGGCCACCATGGACTTTGTGGAAGAGAAAAATAAGAGTTTATGGAGGAAAAAAATGTTATCTAGGTCTTCATTCAGAACATGATAAATGAGGACTTGGCTTTGGGTTCTTTATTATAATCCATATGTTTTTAACACAGAACGGTGAAATCTCTTGTATGTTTTAACAATCAAGTACTAAGAGCAAAAAGTAAAATTAAAGATTTAGGCATAGATCTGTGTGTCTCTACGTAAGACAAGAAGTTCTCTCTCTATGGAAGCTCTAGAAGGATACATGTAATCTAGGGAAAAACAGCCATGCTTTGTAATATTAACTCCTATTTGCACAACAGCATGTTTCTTCCCTGACAGGACGAAAACCATTACGAATGTGGAATTTCATAAACATTTCCTTCACTGATAGCACACATAGCCTTGTGTGTTTTGGACTGTTTAATAAATAAAATTTAATCTTTGAGTTCAGATGACTTTTAGCGTATGTTTTTAGGTGGGTGAAAAAACAGAGTAGAGAGCGATAGCGGCAACAAAACATAGTGCCTAGGTGTGTCTAACTGCTGATCCACACGGTGATTCTGTAGTGCAGAACTTTCTCCCCCCAGTTGACACAGTATAATTTAAATCTTTTAGAACTTGGACAGCATGTAACCCAGCATGGACTAGCTAAATCCGTGCACTTTACTTTTATTACTGTTGTAATTTTTCCTGTAATTGAAGACTAATGAGCACGCCCTTTAGATGCTATTTTAGTTCACATACAACTTTATAAATATTTCAACTTAGATATAATTAGATAAATTGAACTTGTTTAATTAGTAATGCAATCAGCCAGTATGGCTTAGGAATCCATATCACATTAAAAATACAGTGATAATGCATGTTAATAAGCAATAAGCATATTCTTTTAACCAAAATTTCCATGCTTTCACAAGTCATTTATGTCTTATGATAAGGCTTTATAACTTTACCATTACTTTTATTTTGCCACTGCCATTACTCAGAAATTTGCATGTCAGCTGAAGATCAGTGGAGATTTTTCTTGGCTGATTTTGAACCAAAATAGCTGTTTTTAAGGTGATGGCTTAGGAGATTGAAATGTTTTGCTCACACTCAAAATTTTTCTTCTAATACAAATTTTCAAATTTGAAGTGAGAACTTGAAAATTTGAAGTTTGTTTTGTCTGAGCAATATTCCTTTTTCTATCTCTCAAGAAATTTTTTCCGCTCCAAATTGCAGAACTCAATACCAGCAACCACGTACACAAAGGATCTCATGTACATATAGCGTTTAGTGACATTCTATGCATCTGTAGCTTGGGTCTGCTAAAAAGAATTAAGAAGTTTGAAAAAAGGAGCCTGATGACATACTGAAATTTGGGCTATATGGGTGAGAGCTCTGAATAAGAGCTAGAATATATAGACTTGAGTATATGCATGTAAATTTTTTATATGTAAGCATACTTACAAAAAGATGTTAGTGTATTTTCAAACTGCATTAGTGTTTATAATTTTGGAATAACTGAAGATCAGAAGGAATAATATAAGTAGGAGTAATATGGCTATATTTTTTTACCCCTTTTGTTAAAAATTTTTTTCTAAAAAACCCACTCTCTAAATATATTTTAATATTTTTTTTATATTTGAAGTATCCTCAGTTTTACAGAATTTATTGCATTCAAGGAATATTGAAATATGAATGTTGATATGAGGCAATTTGTTACATTTTTTTAAAAAAAATTACTGGAAACATTATTAGTTATATTTTTTTAGTTTACTGGAAATAGTGTAAGAGTTTTGTTATTTAGCATTAATTAAGCTTTGCATTCTCATTTGATGATATAAAATATTAGTTTACCTGTTTGCAAAATGCATAGAACAAGATGGTGAGGTAAATATTTACCAAGCTGAGTGGGTACCTAAACATTCAGATGACTGATTTAAAAGCAAATAGGTCCTTAGAAGGATTTTCAGAAGTTTCTAAGCACCATGTATCTCTGAAAGTGTCTAAGTATAAACGGAAAGACAGGTAGGTGCCTAATTTAAATAATCTCAGTAGACATCTATCTGCATGTTTCTGTGATTTGATTATTTTTCTAGGGTGTCCAAAAAAGATTGAATAGCTAGTTAATGTGATTTCAGGCTTTTCTTTTTATGCCATTGCACTAAAGAGTGCTGAAGAAAACAGGCAAGAGCTGTAGAGGTGATCAGGAAGAAAACTGTGCATACAGATTTTCTTTTTGTCATGTAAATTGCTTTCTCTAGTTCACAGCTTTGTAAACAATGTATTATCAGTTCTCTTTCAACCACAGATTTTCTTTGCTCAGGGTGTCTTGGTTCAATAGGCATGTTTCATTTCATTCTCTGGTCAAAATGCTAGGTGAATGTCTTTCTGGTTAATATTTTTTTAAATGTTATTTTCATTTTAAATAGTAATACTTCTTTGCTGAAGAGCTTATTACCCAAACTCCTATTGTTTAGGGAGTAATAAGTTACTGATGGAACAAAAAGACATCTGTAGATCTGGATAACACATCATAGATAATTTGCACATTAATGTTCAATTTCTAAAACTTAAATTAGTTGAAAATGTGCTACCTTGGCATTGGGTCTATCTAGTTTTAGTTTGAAATTCTCTGTTGCAACTGTTGATTCCTTCTTGGCTCCTTTTCGTAAAGAATTATAAAATGGCATATTAATTTCACAATTAGGTTTTACCACATTAGCGTCACTAACTCTGGCCACACTTTCACCTCTGTTTAAGCCAACCTAAAGTGACACCACTGCACAAAGAAGTCGTACCAGCCATTGCTTGAAATTGGCCCTTTGTGGCAAGTAGTCCTTTACCTCTCTTTCATTTTCCATATCAAGTAATGTTCCATGTTGAACTGGACCTGGAACATAACATGATCAACACTCACTCTGCCTACTCTGTGCCCAGGATTGGTGACAGGAATCACCAATCCAGTTAAACCATATTGTAGGTTCTTACATAGTTTGCTTTAGGACATTAAAATCTGAGGCCATAATTTCACATAGCAAATTGCACAAAATACAGTAAAGGCAAATTTTGATCAGGGGAGTGTATGTAAGCTTTGTGAAATAGGGATAAAGTGAGAAAATGGGGAACGTGGATAAGCAAAAGAGCATGAAGTTGAGAACATGCAGTTCGGAGTACTCTCTGGTCAGAGAATTATCTGTTCAACTGTCAGTGGTATCGAGTTCTGAAAATGGAGTGAAAACAGAGATCTGTATTGTTGCATGAATGTGAAGCTCTACAGGAGAGATTTCTTCCAATGAGATACATGATAAAACTGGAAGGAATATTTAACACTTCATTCTCTTTAGCATCTATCTTCATGGTACTCTAGCAAAGACCTCTTTTCTCAGACATCCTGTTGATTACATCATAAAAAAAATCTCCTAACCACCAATTGTTGATCATCTAGAAAATAGGGAAGGAAGAACTATGAGCTTTTTTTGGTAGGAACGTGTAAATTTGAGAATATATTTGAAATTCTCTCAGCCATTCTAGTTGTTTATACTATAACAGCTATGTTTCTCTGCATCTGACCTATGAACGTTCAGTTGGTTGGTAGCAGTGTAGAAGGCTGTGGTGTGCAACTTCTAGACTATGGTTGTAAGATTTTGGAGTTCTCCAATGTCTACAGATATCCCCAATTTCATCTGCACTAGATCACTTACTCTTCTTATCGGTACACTGGAAGGTTGATTTGAGCTAAATGAACAAGGGTACAAAAGAGCTGAGGAGTCAGAAGCAGGGCCTCTTATTCTCTTCTCTCTCACTGGTTAGTGTCAGAATCATCATCCATGACCACAGTTGGTAATAATAAGAAATAAAAACTATTAACATTTCCCTATATGGAAGTATATGTTCAGTATTTGTAGCATATGGACTAATAATTGTCAGGTGAATCTGAATTTAATTTTTTATCGGTGTATTGTTTTCTTAGAATTAGATAGCATCTCCTGTTTAACATTAAATGCACAAAAAAAGTCATGGACTTCTACAGAGCTCTTATTATTTAGATAAAGTACAATTAAAGGTGGTAGTTACCTTTCAAAGGTGAAACACTTTTTACATATGCATAAGTATTACTTTTTAGCCAACCGATAACTAATTTACTAAATGCTGAGCATTGAGATGGTATTCCAGAAACCATTTTTGTAAGTGTCCTATACCTCAGCACATGAAAATTTCTAAAATAATTCAATTCACATTGAATTCATGCTTCATCCGATGCTGCAAAGTTACGGTAGAAAAGGGTCTATTGATGTATCTGGCCTAACTTCAGTCTTTCGATATCAAGGGTTTGAACCACATAACGGATGCAGTATGCGTTGGAGATGCAAGTGAGTGCCCTGGTAGCTAACTTCTGCTGACTTGTATACTGCAGGGGTGTACCAGATCTGCTTCCAGCTGTCCAGTATGGATAAGGTGAAGGAAAGGAAGAATTGGAGGAAGTGTGTGCAGACTGCACCTGAAGGCACTGGTGCATGACTTTCTGTTTCTTACTTCCCAGAGAAATTGCATGTGTCCTCATTACTTAGGTTTAGTTAGTTTATTTAAAAGCTGCTAGATATTCCTGGCAAGATAGTACTACTGTGGAAAAATGTTATCTTGCCAATGAGGTAGTACCATTCTCAAAAAGGAATAAAGTCTGTGAGAAAAAGCAAATTGAAAAAATGCTGGGTAATGCCAAAGTTCATGTTGCATAAACAGTTTGTCTTTCTTTTCGGGTAGACATATAACGCAATCTTAATTCCGTTGCTGTTTCTTCCACAAGGCTCTTCACTTGCTTAACACACAGACTGGACATACCTCTCTTGTATCTAATCAGTAATTCATTTTCTCTGCACTGTTCAGTACAGTTTTATGCCTTTTATTATACAGAAGCCACATAGTTAAACTAAATTCCTCATGTGCTTTAATATAACTTTATTCCCTGTAGAATTTGTGGAGTCTGGAGATTGTAAGCAATTTACTCTCTCACACACAGTCCCTCAGTGTGATATGAGTGTTTTGCAGATAAAAGATGGTTCTGCAGATAGATGGAAGCAAAAAAATTATTTGTGAGATTTGATGGACAATTAAAGGATTGAGGTTTTTTTCACGTTTCACAGTGCAAAGCATTTCTACATTCAATTATTTTTTGGTTTATCTAAAAATATTTAGCATATTCCGAAATTGGATCTCAGCTTTTCAAGTGCTCAGGAGAGCACAAATGCACTCAGTACCAAACAGAATTTTGCTAAAGTAAGTTATCTAAGATCCATGGACCAACATGAGCATTATTTTCCTTCATGCATTCTCCCTAGTTCATTCATTACACATCTTTCAGTCTCTCCAGCAAATGAAGAAGATTTATGCAAGCAATAGTCTCTCGACAGTGGTTCATTCCCAGAGCAGCTGTATCCTCTACTTCCTCATTGAATAAGCTTGATGCCATCTGGTCCACCCATTTTCTCAAAGCAAGATAAACTACACAGGTGTCATTCCTGACAGGTTTATCTAATCCTGGTTGTAAAGGCAGTGATTAAGATTCAATAAACTTCTCCAATAATTTACTTTAATACTTCACTGCCTCTATTATTAGAAAGTCTTCCTAGTATCTAATCTGAAACTTTTCTGCAGCAAATTAAGCCAATAATTTCTTGTAACATTCATCTTGGTATTATTTTCAGGTAACTTTCAGATGCCTTTTACCTATTTGACAGCTGTTAAGTAAATCCTCTTATCTCAAGACCAAACATTCTTGAGCCTCTTTGTCAGTGACTCTATTTTGTAGGCCTCTGATCATTCTGGTTACTCTTTTTTTTTTTTTTTTTTGTGCTTTTCAATTAATTCCTGTCCTGTTTGAAACCTTGTCACAAAGCTGGGCAGGGTGTTCTATTTTAAGTGCTACCAGAACTGAGTGGTGTTATTTTACACGTTTTGTAGGTTGCTGTCCTGTTTATGTATCCTGATACGGTAATGTTTTTAAACACCATTCAGTTGTTTGTAATGATCACAAGATATTTATTTTTCCTTTTGACTATCCAGTCAAAACTGACTAGCCAGTTGTTCCATAACTTGCATTTTAAACATGATTTTTGTGTGTACCTAAGTATAGAACATAGCAGTTTTCTCTATTGAATTACACTGTATTTTTAGCCTATTTGAATCACATGAGTATTTTTATTATATTTCTATCTTCTAAAGTTATTCCAGCCTTTTCCAGGTTTAATAGGTTATCTTTTATTTCATCTTCCAAGCCATTAATGAACAGACAGAATATTTCCAGGGTTCTGACTTACCCTTATAAAAGTCTGCTCGGTGCATCTTTCCATTTTAACAGTGAGCTGTTGATTGCTGCTCTCTGAGGGTTACCTTGAACTAGTTTTTTTGTCATCTTACAATGTGAGCCCACAAATAGCATACTTTCCAGTATGGCCTACCAGATTGCAGTGTAAAAGAGCATGGCAAGCCTTGGTGAAATCAAGGTACTTGTGATGTAATGTATCTGTTTTCTACAAGTTCTTCTACAGAATTAAAGTAGATCTCTTATGAGATGCATTATAAAATCCTATAGCATGGTCCATCTCCTTTCTTCTTCTAGATGCCCAGAAATCAAACTTAAAAGCCATTTTTTCTATAATTTCTGACATCATCTTTTCCTTCCTTATTTGTTTTCTTAATCTTTCATTTGTTTTCAGTCTAATAATAGACTGAAAATACATACATTTTTGCTCCTGTAAAATTTCTTGATGGCTGTAAGTTTGCTCAGCCAGTTTAAGTGTTCAAAGATGTAAATATCAAAATCAAAACTATTTTGAAAACTTCCAGACTGCATAAATATTTTCCAAATATTCTTTTACACTCAACATAGAGATTTTACCTCTCTGGGCATGACACTCGTGCTGATGTTTTATTAATTTCTGTAGACATTTTCTATGTATTTGAAGTCATCAGAAAGTTTTCCCAAGTCACAGATTTTATCAGTGTCCTCCCCATATATTACTGACATGCATACTGTCACTCATACTTTAAAAATTGTGTCAGTTGGTCACAGGAGGATGATTTGGGGGTTTTCTAAAGGTAAAAATTTAGATGTTAAAATGTATGATATTTTCCTGGAACTTGGTTTACAAGGAAGCTGGGATTGTTTGGAACTTAATGTAATAAATAAAGTGTATCCTTGTCTTCATGCCAATCAAATGCACACAAAAATCATAATTGTTTTCATTGTATTTACATTCTTTCATTCTTTTACTATGGAAAAGTGTGGGGTTTTTCCATTTTGGGGCACAACCTAGGCTCTTTGTATATACAATATAGAGAGATCTGTTTGGCAGCCTTTGACAGGTAGCTACTCTGGAATGGTAAGTGGCAGAACTTAATGAAATATAGTCTTGTAATTTAATCTTTACAACTCTATAACAGTAGTTCTAAGGACAGTATGTTTATCAAGGCAACATACAATGTAGTGGTTGTTCCAAAAATATAACTCTTCTCATCTTCACTGTAATAACAGTAAAGCTGCATGAGTCGTGTCAAAAGATCACATATATTCTTTGATATTCTTCCCACACACTTTAATTGCTTGTCTCTAGTTCACTAAACAACTACTTTGGGCAAATGTTGAAGAATGTTGAGTCCATTTAAGACTGAACAGGTTTTCAAATAGACAGAATTAGAGTAAACACATTGCATTTCACTATGGGATGCTCAGCAGTACAGAAATGAGGAATTTTTCATCCTGAAATTTATTGCCAAGAGGTCCTGATATGATACATATTCTTTGTCTGTATTGAAATTATTTTTTTAAGCACTGTGCAGCATATTGCTCTGAAGTCAGAAATGAAATACGTATTCTTCTGTCTTGAAACAAAATATCTGAGATTCAAACAGTTAAAGCATCCTTAGACTCAAACATGAGTCTCAAACAAATGAGACATCGTGAAACTCCAGTGTAGAAAACTGATGTGCTAAGAGGTCAGGGGAATCGAGTTCAGAAGATGAAAAGCTAGATATATTCAGAAGTAAATAATGTTTTTTCATGCATTTAAGGGATTTTGATGAAACTAGTGCAAGCAGTTAATGGTTTATAAAACCAGTATAAATAAGGGGTATTGTAAAATCCAACAGATGAGTTTCTCGAAAATTTCATGACATAGTTGCTCCATATAGAGAACTCACTAATAAAGCCAAATAAATTGGAATTATTTTATTGCTATGCATAACATAATAGTTCATGTATTTTTCTGCTGTTTAAACTCTTCAGGTGCTTTCCCCACAAAACAAATTATTTCATCACTGTTTCCAACACTACCTCTCCTTTGTATCACTGCTTGTCATCATGTCCTGATATTTTATATGTCACAGATTTCTTTTTCCATGGAGTATTTCAGGTATGTTGCTTGCTCTTCTGACAGTTTGAAGGTAACATTGAGGGAAGTCTGACCCGCCTTTATTTAGCTGAGCTGCCTTTATGTTAGGTTTCAAATGGTGGTCTCATTAAGTTCAGTCATCCACAGGAGTAATCAAAGTAATCAAAGCGCAAGTATTTGTAGGTTTGACTCCTTAAGCTACTAAGATTGAACAATAAAAATTCTCAGATCTTAAAAGAGGTAAGATACCTCTTTTCAATAGAAACACTTATTAAATTCAGGCTATGATCCATTCTACTAACTCTGAATATTGCTTTGAGTATTAAAATAAGAATTATGTCCTACACTGTCTGGAAAGAGGTCTGATGGGCATTGTGGCTAACGCAAGCACCCTTCTGTACAGACAGGGCAATTGTGCAGGGATGTGAAAGGTATTAATTTGTTTCATAGTCAGGATAGAGCTGTTTGATTTGCTTCAGTTTTCTGGTCCTTCATGAGACACTAGTGCTCTTTGTATAGCTTTCAATCGAGCAGACCTTTCGTACTTTTTTGTTAGAATTAAAAGATTATTTTACCCTCAGTGTCCTTTAACCATGCCTTTTTGGCAAAAGGTAGCACCTTTAGAACTGAACTATAATGATGACTTTATGTAAATACACAAAATTCGAGGTATTATTTTCTCTGTCTTCTGATATATCTACTTTCTGATATTTCTGATATTCTGAAATAATACTTTTATTACCATAAAGGTATTATTTCAATGCAGTGATGCAGTTCAGCTTGTGCTAGGCAGAGAACTGCATGACAGTATGTCAGGGTTAGAAGCTTGACTGCATGAGAGGTTGATAAAGTTCTGTAAATTCAGTGATTATATCTACATACTAGTGGAAACCTGAAGTGCAGCCTTTCAAGAGACTCCTTTTTTCTTAAACAGCTACAGTGCTCCCACCTCTTACTCCTCTTTAGGAGAGAGAGAGAGAAGCTTCAGTGTTTGCCAGAAATCTTGATAGTTGTGTAATGGAATTGCATTAAACTAAAATTAGATACCCAAAAAGAAGAGAAGTCAGGGAATATAAAGCAGAAATTATGGTGAGATTTTTCTTCTTAAGTGTTGGAATGCATAGAAAACACTTCATATTTTTATTTGTTACTTGAACTGGTTTTCTGACTCCCACACTTTTAAGTTACATGCCCTTTACCTAATTAATGATATGTCTTTCATCTTTTATTCAAGGATGAAATGTTGTCCATAACTACTTTCCTCCTTTCCTCTTCTGCAAAAGCTCTTTGCAGATACTTCCCCCCTGCCCCAGTGTTTTGGCTTATGTTTTTCATGATATTACATTGTCAAAATGTTCTGCAGAAAGATCTGTTTTGGAGTGAAAGTTCAGCATTTCAGTAAGAATGACAGTGTTTACAATAATGTTGTTTTCTATGTATGTAGTCTTTAACTAGGCTGTTTTTATATGCTTGAAATAACAACTGCATTTCCTGGTTAGATTTAGTTAGTTTTTGTATGGTTTCTGAATTGGAGCTTTAAGTCTCAGATCAGAACCACACAAATTAATCTGTTTCTATATTGGAAAAGATTGTCACTGGGCAGAATTGCATCAGGCCCGGCTTCCCGTTTTCTCTGTTACTGCTTTTTACTAGGATGCTATCATCTTAAAGGTAGAAATACTGATAAATTCTATAACAATTCACTGTTAATCACTTCCTATCAGTGATGAATGTTGTTGCCTTGTTTTTTGTTCATATAATAGAAATGAAACCATTGCAGTTTACTTCTATTTAGTATGCACATTCAAGTCGGTCTGACACCAGAAGTGTATTCATGCTTGAATTGAGCCTGAAACTGTAGCCATGTTAGGGAACAGAACCTTTGTACCTTTATCTAATGTAATTCTTAGTACAAAGCTGGCATATTATGCAGAAAATTTGGTCTAGCACCTATGCCTGCAAATATTTAAGCATTTCATGAAAGATTGCCTCAAAATACTTTGAGCTATGATTTTTATTATAAAAGATGTTTATATTAACAATAGTCATTCTCTCTCCTTACAGTGTAAATTAGACTATCAAGCCTGTGTCTTAGGAAAACAAATCTCAGTGAAATGTGAAGGACGTTGCCCTTGCCCTTCTGACAAATCCACAAATGCAGGCAGAACGGATAGAAGAGGTGAGTAGTAATTTTTATGATATTTTTAACAGCTCATTTCTAGAAGGAAATACAGTTTTGCTTACAGAAGAGTACAGTGATCACAAACACTGATTATTCTTGACTAAAACTAGCTTAATTTTTTTCAAGGTTATTTTCTCTGCTGTGGGTTTGAAAATTGTGCCTAGAGTAAAACGCCACTGTAGTTTTCAATTGCAGCTATCACAGTATGAATTATTGTTGTACTTTTTTTACTCTTTAATACTCCTCAAGACGCTTATGGATGTACTTAAGATAAAGAAAAATTAATTCCTTATTCCTCAGTGTTTCAGCTAAATATTCAAGAAAATGCATTGTGATTGGAAAAAAAGGAAACTTAAAAGTCCTTGTTGCTGCTCATAACCGAGGAGCAAGAAGAAGTTGCACTTGAACTATGGGACTATTAGTAAAGACTATCATATAAAAGCAAGTTCTTTGTTTGAAAAGTGTTTGATAGGAATAACTCAGCTTCCTTTTGGACAATGCATGGGATTAGGCTGCTGAAAAATGCAGTTGCTTTTCACTGCTTCTTCGCCGTTGGTACAACTGGAAAAAAAACTTTGGCTAAGTATATTTGTATTTCAGTGATTCCCAAGTGACTTGGGAAGGCTGCTGTTAAACAAAACAGGGTACTCCTGAATAGAGAGCCATCTTAGCATGAGGATTTAAGCCACCATGTACTTGAATTTTCCAAGAACAGCATGACGAGCATTTTTGCATTTCTTTAGACTGATGTAGGCTGTAGACTTTAGACCATATTTTTTAATTCTTTCTGTATAGTCACACTTTTGATGAGTAAACTAAACTCTTTACGTGCAATACCATGTATCCTCATTGGAAATACATGAAAATCAGCTTTTATTTTTTTTTGCCTGTAGCAACCTTATAAAGATAAAAGATTACATTCCTGGACTATGTTCAAGTTGGTATTTCATTATGGTTTGATGCATTATTTCAAAGTTATTGTGTGAGTCTTATTGCTTCCATAGTTAAGCTATAGCTACTGCCAAAATAATTTTTTTTTCCTAGCTTAAAAATTGAACTAATGTTCTTTTAACAGTGAATAGACATGACCACTGCAGACATCCAGCTGTGTGCAGGCATAGAAGTCAGAAGTCAGTTGAAAAACTGCTCTGAAGCACTTCTTTGCATCGCTTTTTTGAACAATTATCATTGACTGTGTAATTAAATATTCCCTGTGTTATGAAGTCTCTGCAAAATGATACAGTGAGGTTTTTTAAAGCATTAATTTACAATTTCAGGTAGTAGCTGTAAATTAATATATAAATCTGTCATCTGCTCTTATTGCCAGCCCAAATGAAAAACACTGGAATACCCAGCCTTATATGGTTATTTTGGCCCCTTGGATAAGAGATACAATATATCATTAATGCTGTTGCAGTTTTCACTACCACCAATTTCTGCATCACCAGCATAGATGTAGGGATATTTGCTTAACTGGGGGCATGAAGTAAAATTAAGATAACGAGACAAGAAGCATCTGTCTGTGTGTAGTAGACATACAAGTGTTAGTTTTTTAATATGGTACCATTGCCCTCACTTTCTACTAGAAAAAGTTAGCATTTTCTCTGCTGGAAACTGTTTCCACCTGATGCAGTTATTTTTGTCTTTGTGTATGTTTTTTCAAGCACATACTATTTTTGTTACTTCTCTACTTAAACACTGAAAACAGTTTACAGGCAAATTTTATTGGCTTCAACAAAATGGAATTATTTTAATTAGGAATGAACTCTTCTTGAATATTTATACTGCCAAGGGATCAAGATTACTTGTGCTTAGTTATGTAAAAGAGAAAAAAAAAAGATCCTATATGAATATGGGAGTTAACACTAATCCAGTCTTGACAGACTGTCAGGGCAAACAAAATACAGGTTTTTTCCAACTGCTGCATTTTACTTCAGTGTTAAAATCTGTATATCATTTCTTTACAAGGCCAAGGGCCAGGAGACAAGATAGAGATGAAAGTGAGCTAAGTATCATTCCTGAAATTTCAGCCATTGTTTTAACAGAATACAAAATTTCTTATAACTTTTTAATAAGAACTTATTTTTGTAAGAATAACAATTATTTTATTTAAATCGAACTCTAAACTGTATATGCACATGTCAGTTGCTTAGAAATTTGATGAAACCAAAGAGGCAAAGTAAGATTAATGTTCCAGTTTCAGGGATAACTTAAGTGAGGGTTTCCTAATATAGATCACATGTCTAGGACAACTTTTCCTTTTTTCAGATTGACAAATTCTACTGAATTTTTGGTGTATCTAGGGAGAAAAGTATGTCTAAGAACTTCTCTGCACCAAGACTATTTTGGGACTCCATACTCCTTTGGGAAACAAAATTAAACCAGTATTCAGAAAAAAAGATTTGCATCTTAAAATATATTTGAACCTAATCATAAAATCATAGGAAAATCTTGAAAGTGAACACTAATCCACCTCTGTGACAAATGCATGAGGCAGGTGAGGGCATCCTGTTTTTCATGAAATCGGTCCTATTTTAACGATACAGTCAGTAACATTGAGCCTGATGGATGTGCAGGGACTGTTAGATTGAGTCAAAAAATGAAAGGGCTAAGAACTTGATTTAGAATTAGATGTATAAGTTGATAACTCAAGAAACAAAAAGGACATGATAAAATAAAATCTTTCTTTGTCGTATTTTTGTTTTGGTTTTAGTTTAGAGAATGCAATGGGGATCATTATAAATTCCAGCAGGTGCTCCAGTAATTTTTAAAAAAGAAAGAAAAGAAAAATATCCATGATAGTGAACTGTGTCACTGTGAGGGTGGTGAGATAGTGGAACAGGTTGTCCCAGAGAAGCTGTGGATGACCCATCCCTGGAAGTGTATAAGGCCGAGTTGGATGGGGCTTTGAGTGTCACATTTGAAACTATTTTTGACCTCCTGCAATAGAACAATTATTTTGTTACATTTATTTAGTAATGTATAATTCACCAACCTACATGTACTCTTTCAGTAATTTAAAGTGTATTACTAAGCTTTTGGCAGTTGTCTGTTTTGACTTTATTTCCTTTCTTCAAACTTAAGAATAAAAATTAACAGAAAAAATTATTTGTAAAAATTAGGTGACACTAATGGAGAAGTAGAGGTGAAAGTGATAAGGCTTTTCTACTGGAATTTTTTCTTGTCTCCATTAACTGATTTTTCAGTTTGTTTAATGTAATTTGTTTCCTTTAAAAAGTGTGGGTGTTAGAAAAAAAATAGTTTTATTGAGTGCTTTTCTGTCATTTGGCACTTTTTGCTAGTTTTAACTTATTCTTTTTTCAGCTGTGTCTTCTCTCAGTCAATATTTAAGTAGCAGCAAATTTTATTTCAATTTAATTTCCAGTTTGATAGTCCAGTACTGATTCATGTCTGATTTTTACTGAATCGATTAGAAACCTATGAATAGACATTCAAATGGAAAAATACTGCCAAGAAAATAAAAATTTAAGTTTTAAAGTCTGAATGAGTGAGGTTGTGGGAGAGTCCTTTCAAAATCTTAACTGATTTCAAGGCCCTGGTACAGGATATTTACTATCCTATTAGAAAAAAAGAAATATTTTTTTTGGTCATCTGAATAGTTAATAATGTGTTGAAAGCAGCAAGAGCAAAATGTTGAACAAACTGTAGTCACAAACTTTCCGCTTCACAATAATGTTTTGTTTTGCAGGTTAATATATTCAAAATACATTTCTTTTGATGTTAATGAACATAATTTATGACTTGCAATTGTGTAACAAATTCAGTGATACCTTGGAATGATCCCAGAAGCATTGTCTTGCTTTTTAGTTTATTTAGCGTTGCTTTTGCTCATTTGAATTTTTAACAAAATGTAAAATGTATTCACTCTATGGCAGTGAACTCATATTCTCAAATATATATTTATAATCCATTTACTGAATGACATATTGACTTGAAACCTGTTTGTTTAATATTTTTTGAGTATATATTGAAATGGTACTTGTTCAGGAGATAACAAATGTTGCTTAATTCCTTGCATTGTATGTGATGTAACTCAAAAGTTGTGATGAAAACCTTTAATGAATAAAGATATGCTTTTCAATATGGTTTTAACAAAAACCTTATATGTATAATGGAAAGTTCCATTTTTCTGCTCTCTTTCATCATGAATGAAAAAAGCATGGGAAAAAAAAGCTATTGTAAGAGTTATACAAAACTTTCTACTTTGGGGATAATTCAGATTTGTACAGTGACTTTGGCCATTCCAATTATAATGAAATTACTTTGAAAATGTGTATTACAGTGTATAGTCTTACATCATATTAACCTCTCCTACTAACTGTAGTTTTCTGTTAATTTCTACAAAATTTTAATAAGTAACTTATTATATAAAGGTAGGAATTCCTGGATATTCTTTATGATCTGCTGGAGAGAAAATTATACACCAGTAAGCTTAATTAAAAGCTTTCTAGGTGTGAACATTTCAGTACATGCCTTCAGTACATTTTTGATATGCATGGCTCAAGCTATAGTTAGAAGCAAGATAAGAAAAATGGAGAAAATCAATATATTACATAATTACTATACAATTTATTTTTGCATTAAATGGATGAAGCATTTTCACTTGTTTGTATGTTTTCATTTTAGGCCTGGCAAGCAGTCGAAATCTATTTGCTGATTTTGCAGAGCACATGTGCTTCTTTGTATCTTGCAGGCTCTAGAAGGCTTACTAAGGTTTTGTAAACTTAGTTACAGGTTTACTAAGAAGTTTTGTTAATTTATAAGGAGGAATAAACAGCAATAGCAGAATCCTCAGAGATTTTAATAACCAAAAAATATTATTTCAAGATGTTACAAGGACAAAAAACAGATGAAAAAAATGAAAGTAATTTTGTACTGTTATTATTCATGGTATAGGTCAAGGTTCACGTTGTCTGTTTTTACTATGTAAAGAAATAAGGCAGTCTGTGGAATATATTTCTTAGAAATAAGCACATAAAGTTTTAACTGTATTTACTTCTTATATATCATTTAGTGTATTTTATATGAAGTTATATGATATATGTTTACAGTATAATATCTTGCATTTTCTATCTGACTGAAAGATCATTTCTCACTTATATTGGATACTGGTTGAGAAGTCAGGGTAGGATTGTCACGAGCAAGGATTTGGATTCACCTGTAATCTTTTTCTCTATTAAATTTATTGTGTCTTCAGTCTTAATATTTTCTTGTATTTCTCTTTTACCAGCATTGTACTTACATTACTAGTTGAGACATGGAAAATTAATGATATTAGTTTGGTAAGTATTTCTTAGGAATGCAGAGGTTGGTAGACTGAGGAGGTTTATACCCACCTTCCAGAAAATAAAAAGGGAGGTCCCAGACAACAGCCTTCTCTGTGATCAACTGTAGTATTTAACATTTCTCAAAAGCTGCAGAATGATGCAGAGGAAGGAATATGTCTGTCTCTGAAATAAAATTGGTTCACACCTATTCGGAAAAGGAGATAGAAATAGATTGTGTTCTGCCTTAAATGGTACCCCACTCATTGCATCTTTGCAGGCATTTTCTTCTGTTTCTTCTTCACATGATATTTCTGGACTGTTTTAGTTGTTTTTTCTTCTTGCCTGGACTAAATAAATGGCTTATGTCTCTTTTCATTGTCACAGTACCTTAATATGAGACATTTAGCAATGCAGATTGCAAAATCTGACTGGATGTGTCAGTCTAAAGGAAAATGTGCAATGAAGACATACATGGCATTTCTGTATTTACAGGAAGATCCTCATTAAACATGTTTTGAATGCCAGAGCGGCAGATGAGTGTATGGCTGACAATTCTCTGGTTAAAGACCTTCCAAAGGTATCTAAGAAAAGCATCCATTGTTAGTTGAATTGATTTGGGGGAAGTTAAATTATCCTTAAATCCAAAAAGCTTGACAGAGTACCCTTGTTTTATGTCCCTGTCCAGCTAAGCTAACATTGTCATAAGTGTGTGCTGTACCATGCCCAGGGTCCTCGTCTCTCAAACAGACTATTTCAAATATTCGACAGATGTGTGCTACAGCATCCTCCTGGATAATATCTTTGGATTTCTTCTTCATGGGAACAAGGTTGGGATTCTGCCCTGACATAGAGTCAAGATGCAGCTGGGACAAGCTCAGTTGAAGGTTGTGCAGTTTAGATGGAAAAAGCTATAACATTGTGATTAAAGTAGTAAATGTCCTTTTCATTCCTGAGCTACTGAAATAGAAGAATTTGCTTTCAGAATTTTTCATTTGGATTTCTAATAAATCCTGTGAAAGACCTCACTTAGTATTTTCACTAAAATAAAAGAAGTAGACTTATATTCATGAAAAAAAAAGGCTTCCATTTATCTGATCATCTGAGAAGGACTATAGAGGTAACACAGGGAGCTGCTATAAATCTTATACTCTTTGAGTCTAAGCTTTTGCCGGAAGGAAGTGAAAAGGCAACATTTCATGCTGAAAATATTTTCAGTTAGCATATCTGAAAGACTTTAATCACAGAACATAGCTGCTCTCTCAGCTGCATCCTATTTTATACTGAATACTGCTGAATCGTTAATTGCTATGGAGAGATGAGGATAAGTAACAGTAGGATTAAAGACACTGTGGATTCTGTTTCGTTCTGTGTGCATCAGTGTGTGAAAAACAAATATAGTGACTCTTTTTAAACAAATAGCAAAACAGCACTCTCCCAAATCCTCTTATTTTATTTATGTGGCAACATCTTCTCAATAGATGACCTCAACCACTCTTCTTATAGTACAGGTATTGATGCCAAAAAAAAAGCTTTTGTTTTGTTTGCATTCAAAGAGAACACTGAATGCTTTCCAGACTTCACAAATAAAGAGATTTAGGGCCAAAAATAACATTGTGTTTACTTTTTAATCTCTACTTTGTATTATTACCTTTCAAGGACAGAGAGTAATATTTTGTAATTCCTTTATTCTCTTCTGCAAGATTAACACGAGGACATGAGTAGAATAAAAGCTGTATCCAAAACAACATATAAAAGACCAATTAGGCCTGATATTATCAGTGATCAGTTATGGGGTAGCCAGAAGAAGCCATTTTATGAGACAATGAGCAAAATTCCCATTTATAAGATAAAGTTCATGCTGTGTGGTCAAGGATAAAATTTAAGTTTCAAACCTCAAATAAGACAGAAATAATGGCTGTAATTTTATAGTGCTATTCAGGCTTTATTTACAAATATGTTAGTATGTTTTAAAATATCTCCCAAAAGATCTAATTATAGCATCTAATTTTATTCTGCCAAGAAAATAAGGGGTTTACTTATAAAAAGAAGTACAAAGAGAAGCACGCGGGTTTTCATCATGGAGAAATTCTTCTCAGTTGTTAACATTCTCTGAAGAATATCCACAGTAAAGGCAGGATGCAGGCTCAGTAGTTTGGGAGTATAGATATCCGCAAAATTTTATACTTTTTATGAGTTCAATTTGCATTGGGTAACTGTCAGCTTTTTAGTCTACTGTTGTTCTTGGCAATAGATTTACGAGTTAATAAAATATTTTGTTATGTAGTTGCTACTACCGTTCTATAGGATGCAGCATTAAATGCCTTTACTACAGGCATCAATGTGAATCTTGTCATTGATTTGAATGTAAATAGGACCTACACTGTGACTCAGTTTCCTTCCAGGGCAAAAAACATTATCTATGGGTAAGCTTTCATACTCTACTGAATCTTCTGAACTCTACTTCACTAACGTTTCTGAAACCTTTTGTGATTTTAAAGATGCCACAAAATTACAGTGTATTATTGTATATTCATTTTAGTTCTTTAGAGAGTATTGACTTAGCAGTAAATGTCCATTTTGCTTTTATTACTTTTTATACTATAATACACAGTATTCACTTGCAAATTTCAAAGCTGCTCATCGTAGACTGATATTTGTCCAGGCGTGCAAGCTAAAATATTGTTTTTCACTTTGTTTAATTCATTATACGTGTTTACAGTAATACTGAGCTGTAAGTATGCAATATATATAAAGAGGAACTCTTTAAAGGTAAAGTGAAAATTGATGCATTGTGGTTTTTTATGCTTTGAAATTCAGTCATGGTAATTCATGTAGAACATCTTTTTTCTCTCTGTTATATGTAAGGTGAATTATAGACCATTTTTTGCTTGATCTTTAATAGGAAGTACTATTGTTTAATCAGATTTTGTTGCTTTAGAATCTTTATATTTTATAAATGTTAGGTTTTTTCTAAGATAGCAGAGTAATAATATCAGCAAAAATTCATTTGTATCCGCAAATGATTTCCATATCTATAAATTTGCAAGCACAAAAATACTGTATTATTATATTTGTAAAAGACATTTATTTAATATTCATTACTGTGTTTGTGTAATAACAGAAACTTAATGGAGCCAATTTTATTGTTTATTCCTTCAATGTTAAAGATAAATGTTAAGATAAATTTTCTGCATTAATCTTGTTTAGATTCTTAAACAGAATATTTTTTTTTGCCTGAGTGACACTGAACTGAGTAAAATTGTCAGCAGTATCTTCTTTCATTAATCAAACCCCATGTTAAGACTTTCTAAAAAGAGACTTCTCCATCATAATTAGTAGTGCGATAAATAGCAATCTAATGAAGTGCAGAATGATAGAGAATGTGTTTGGAATGAGAAGGTGTATATGACCTGCATGGCCACAATCCCCTGGTCCTCTCTTGTCATCTAGCCTGGGGGTTAGCCAGAGCACACCACATGCCCAGGCTTCCTTTCCCTGGAACCCAGTGAAAGCTTGGAAGTGAGGGGTGTAGGCTGCTTGACAGGTCTTGTCCATGCGCAGTGTGGAAAAGCACACTTGAACTTGGCAGATAGGAAGCTTTGAATATCCCACAGTTTAGTCAGATGGCTGAGACTAAACAGTAAAATGTTTGAGAAATACAAAGGGCCTGTGGCTGTGGACAGTTGAAGGACAGGGAAAATGGAGATGTAGCTGTATAACCCATTGTTAGGCTATAGAGGTGACTTTGTCATTTTTGCTTCAAATGTATTAGTTTCTCCTGAAATGTCAAACTTCTCCTGTGGAACAGGGTGTGTTCATTTAATTTTAAACATTTTGGTAGTTCAAGAAAGATAACTGGAATTGGTTAGTCGTTATTAGATGGTCTTTTGGCTAAAAATAAATTTTTGCTTTGGCATTTTGTTCTTAAAGGGGTTAAAATATTTGGGAACAAGGGATAGAAATACATGTCTTGCAGAAAATGAGTGATACCACAAATGCAAGTAGAACAATAAGACAGAGAGATTCTACTAAAAAGTGTGCTATGAATTGGAGTCAGAATGGAGCTAATAGTGTAAGGGGGGAAAAAAAGAAGAAGGTAATGTGTTTGAACAGTGATTTATATTTTTTTTAATTCTCTGCAATGAAGTTTTAGTCATAGAAAAAATTAAAATTCCATTTAATATCTCTGCTCTCTGTGTGAGTGTTTTTATCACAGAACTCCAAGGGCTTATATATCCTATGCCAGTTGTGGCTTTCAAAACAGGTGTGTATGTTTGAGAATATGAGCACAGATGGGACTCCTCAGTGCCCTTGAGCATCCTGACCATAGGGAACAATGTCAGGGTGAACTTCCCAAACTTCATCTCAAGCAAAAATAACTGGTTCACCAAAACTCAGTATGTAAGAGTGAGATTACACACGTGGGATGGACCCTTAAGACTTAGAATGTGTTGCCCTGTTTTTTAATACTTGAATTCTAAGGCAATGTTCAGACCATCTTGTGACCATTTAGACACTCTGCTTCTTGTATATATTGTCTTTACCTAAAAAGATGTTTCCTTACTGCTACAAAGTATTCATATACTGTTCACAAAGGGGAAGACTTCTCTATAGGATATTGCTTTGAATTGATTTATTGTGGAAGTTTTGATCAGCCTGGTTGATTTTTTTGTTTTCTTTCCCCATATTTTTTAGTAGGGGGAAAAAAAAACCCAAACACCCAAAATCTCACACTAATTATGTGTTTAGAGGTGAAAATGTTACCTTCAGTGTTGCATCATCTTGTGTTTTTGTGTGTGATGCTGCAATTTTAAGAGAGTTAGACAAGCCATTATGATGAAAGAAGATAGTTAATGCTCTTTAATTTTATGTTTGATAATAATTAATTTTAACCTAGGTCATTAAACAATCCACAAAGAATTGCAGTCCTAGACCTTCCAAAACACCCAGATTGTTAGGCAAGTTTAATCTGTGTAGCACAACAAACTCTATTAAACTCTATTTTAGGTAGTCATGAGAGCATGCTTTTTTTAGGATAGGTTCATTATCATCTTTTGCTCTCTGCCAACCAGCTTTTATGGATTATAAAGCTGGAAGCTTAAATATAGTGCAAACCATTAAAATGGTGTTGCATTCAATTATAATGGATATAATTGCCTTAATTATGTAAATGAAGGGGCCTTGCCAATCTTATGATACATTAAAGGCTTTAGAATTATGTCACAGTAGTTCTATTGAGAATAAA
Organism: Scolopax mira; assembly: GCA_004320125.1. Taxonomy (NCBI): domain Eukaryota; kingdom Metazoa; phylum Chordata; class Aves; order Charadriiformes; family Scolopacidae; genus Scolopax; species Scolopax mira. Next base: position 244,976 of record BJBW01000161.1, read on the forward strand.
TAACCAAAGAGATGCAGATCGTATGCTAAGTGTCTGGATCAGCATTATCTTTCTGTTCATGCAACGTACAAGTAACATAACAGGATGCTGCTGTGTTTGTGTCTCAGTTACTGATGTGATGGTAATATTTTTTAACTGATGCTATCTTTATACCATCAATATGCAGTTATATTTAAAAGCCTTTCATTGCTCATCAATGGGAGATAAATGCTAGAAAAGGACTTTATCAGGTAATTATTTAAAAATAGTTTATTTGCTATTTTTGGAAGGTAAAACATGTGATGCCATTTGTATAACATATTAGAGAGTTATTCTGTCCTGTAATTATGTCAGAGTTTATTGGATAGTGATGCTACTTGAGATCTTCAGGAATAGACTGCTGATGGTTCAGTAGCGTTGGATCAGTGAGTTTCACTTAGTTGCCTTCAAGTAGGATGTAAACTGCTGATATTTAAGAACATGTGATATCCTTTTTGCCACCAATTCTCAATAACAGTAATTGAATCTTTAATAGTTTAATTTCCTTCTTCAACTGTGCTATGTATTCCCCATTAAGTCTTTGTAGTATCACTTTTCTGAAGTTAATGTTTTAATAGCTGGTAGAATTTTGGTATTTTCCTCAAAATATCAAAGACCTTTAAAAGACCATTAAAAAGTCTGTCTTTGCTATCTACTGTTAATGTTTCTGCAGTTACACTGAAGTTGGCAGAAATAAAATGTGCTAATTAGAGAGTCAATGTCCTGGTGATATGATCTCATTTTCTGAATTGTTTTTTTGTAACATTTTTTTTAAAAGATGCATGTTAGATCTCAAGCAAAAATTTAGACCTTTTTTGTAAGCTGACCTCTATCATGAAAATTAATTTACATTTAAGCAAACTTTAAGCAAATATGCCAATAACTTACGCAAAAGAAGAACTTTGGCTGGTATCAGCATGTTGTTACTTAGTTGCACAATTTCTTCTTTCTTCCAATAATTAAAATATAATTAGTTCTTAAAAGTACAAATTTTCACTAAAAATACTTGCTCACCTTTCCTGAGTATACAGACAGAAGAGCAATATTGATTTACTGTTTCACTTTTATATTTGAATTCTCTTTCACGATTGAGAATCATTCTTTTTGTTGGTTTGTTGAGCTACCATGTGGAGGGTTTATGCGGCTAGTGCGTGAATCAAGTGCACTGAAAATGTTTATCTCTGCAGTGAAAGTATGATGACACTTTGACCATGTTCACATCATCTGATTACCCTACTAATTTCAAGCTTTGATAAATTCTAAAAGTTTGAAAAGTTGATGCAATGCTGAAAGGAGATTTAAGAAGGTGTCTTCTCCCCAGGGCAAGCCTTAAATGCTTCTGAGTGTATTTGTCTTTGACAATACATCTTCCTGTTCCTTAAACACCCCCCAGCCTTACTGTTCATGCCTAATTGCAATTTTAAATTTTTTTCCAAGTGCTGCTGGCTTTGAGTCTTCAATTTAGGTTACTATAGCTTTACTCAGAGACTAGATAAGAAAGATTAAACAAATATGCACTAGTATCAGCATGATCTTAATCTATTTCAGGTAATACATTTTTTAAATATCTCCTTAATATCTATTTTTTAATATTACTTGTACTACCAAGAAGTGGTATTTCTATTGTAAATTAAAAAAAATAGAATTTTTTTGTGACCCTTGATGAGTCAGCATTATGAAAGCATGATTAGGTAGATACTCTGTGGCTCCAGTTATTATACTTACCCAGCTGTGGTGCTTTTTGTCTGCTTCATAAAATACAATAATAATTTTATTTTTTTCTTGATATCTTAATTTCATATCCCAGATGCAGGCCATTTGATACGTCAGAAATCCCCCTAAATAAAACATTAAAGTCTTCATGGAAAAGGAAAAAGACAGCTTCTTCCCTAAAGGCACCAAGAACCATGAAATTAACTGTGGCATCTGTTTTAACTGTTATTCCTGCTGATACTGCAAGATCAAAGTCTATAGCCACCTTGCAAGCAAGCATCAGCAGTTGTTCAGTTGTATCAAATTGTAAGCTTGGGCTCATTAGCATGGTGGCACCTTTATAATAGTCTGAATGCATTTAGCATTAAAAAATAACTACCCCTTATAATTAAATGGCTTTGAAAAACAGGTTTGTATTGGGATTTACTGTACTAAAATGTGTTTTGGTAGGAAAAAAACCACCACCAAATGTTCTTATATTTACCATTTATAAGAGTACAAGGCAAGTCAGAAGAGATCCTAGATTGATATATGTTGAATAGTAATTCTTGTCAAAAAACTATTTGCATTATTTGTCCTGTTTATGATAAGGGATTGTTACAAATTCCTGAGATGCGTAATAGCAGGAGAGCATGAAACATTCATAAACAGAGCTGTAAACCCAGATTTAGGGGAAACAGAGTAATTAAGATGGTTTTGGTCTGCTTTGTCTTTTCAGCAGGATTATCTCCTTATCTGAATTTAGGTGTTGATGAGAGTTTTAAGCAGGTTTATAACACAGTTTACTATGTCTCATAGGAATCTGATTTTTTTGTGGTCTAGTCTTCTTTTAAGGTCAGTACTTAAAGTTGATCACCCCCTCTAGTATTTCTGCATGAAGGGTTTAAGAGGCTTAAAAGATATGTCAAAGGCCACTGATACACTGTATTATTTAATTACCTTCTCCCTAAAGGTTAATTTTAGAAGCAATACAAAAAGAGCATATAGATTTAACAAAGTGTACAGAGTACTGCCATAGCACAGGAAAAAAACAAAGAAAATACAATTACTCTTTCTGCTTTTTTCTGTTGAAACAGATAGTTGAACACTAAAATGAAACAGAGTAAAACTTGAATAATATGAACAAGGGACAACTTGTTGCTAGTATTTTTGTCCCTGGCAAATTCAAGACCAACAGGCCTTGCTCTTATCACCTCTTGAAAGAAGTAATAGGAAAAAGCATAGGAACAAACTTAGGATCTTAGTTGTTCTGTTGCACCCTGTCTCTATGCAAGAGAAAAAAAAAAAAAAAGAGTTGGTACAAGTATATATCCAAGTCAGTAGGGATGTTTCTGACAGTTTAACGGGTCATTGGATCAGAACTAGACTTTATAGAATAAAGGATACATAACGTTAGGAAAGGAAGTAAAAAAAAACCCCAAAACTTCAGATTGGAATCATTTGGCCTTCTTGAATTCAGGAAGAGTTGTTCACCAGCTCTAAAGTTTATTAAGAGATAATATAGAAATTATCTGAGCCAAAATATTCTGAGACAAAATCTGAAACAGTAGCCAACAGTATAAAGTGTGTCAAGGCTAAAGAGGAGCTGTCAGAGGCAGTGTCTCTGACAGTGAGCTAATTAGAAAAATAAAGCCATAAATCATTTGGTTGTTCACAAGATTATTGTATACATATGTTTATTTCTTCACATCTCTAGAATTTCATTCTCAAGGGTTAAGGATAGTTTTTGTAATGCAAGCATTGATTTACCATGTCCATAGTTGATTCGGGTAGAAATTAAATCATTAGTGAGAGCTATCACTGACTAAGGATTAGTTGCTGGACCTGTTACAGCAAACACCTCTGTAGTGTCCATTTGTGGGCAGCGTGAATATTGAATCACTGTAAATTGCAATGATCGCTCTTACCTGTTCAACCAGACTGTGAAGATGTTCTGCATGAGAGGTTGTTAGAAGTTCATTGACATGAGTGATGCTATGGGGTTGGTTTCTTTAGCTTGTTGAAGAAGGTTCTCGACATTGGCAGGAATTTAGGAGTCAATATTGAGTAACTAAATATTGACGTTAAATCCATACATTTTCTAGAAAGCTTGAAACAGTGCTTCTAGATTTATTCATTAGCTTAAGTCAGAGTTATGTATGAATAATGTCTTGGGGAAAATATATTGTTTGCTTACATCCACACACAATACAAAAGTCTATAAAGCCTCATACAGATATAAAAATCTCAGCTTTATGTGCTAAACACAAGTAGGTTTTTGCCAGTAGGAACTAGAACATTGAAACTATTCTGTGGAACTGAGCATTGTGATTTACTTTGGAGGGTAACATAACCACATAAAAAGTAGAGGGAAAAATATAAACATTAGTACTAGTCTAGAAACCTAACTTATTTTCTACAACATGAACTCATAGAAAGTGTTTGCAGATAGTACAAACTGCAAAACAGCCTTAGCTGTTTTAGCCACAGTGATGTAACATTCAAGTTAATCTGACATAAGCTTTTTAATAGGATAATGTTTTATTCTTGACATTTGCACAAAGGACATAAGGAGCCTCAGAAGTAATTTTTAAATTCCTAGCTGTATATATTTATATGTAGAGCAATGTTGACTGTACACAGTGCAAGGAAAAAGTTTTACTGAATTTCATTACTGTAGAAGTCATCAGATAACTGTCGAATCTGCTATTCCTTTTTAGTATTGCTCTACCTCTAAGCAAGACTTCTTCAGGCTGGAAGAATGCCCCTTTTACTGTTTGGAACTTCTGTAATGGAAGTAGAAATGCATATATCCATTAAGAAGGCATTTCCAAAGAGATTGGTGGCATTGGCACACATTTTTTAAGCACTAAGCAGGTAACCAGTGCATATGTGCAGATCAGTTGCACTGCATATGCAGGGAGTCTCATGCATAGCAGATGCTTGCAGTTTAATGACTTAAAACTTGAACTGTACACGCTTCTGAGATGGAATATGGCAGTAGATGAAGAAGGGAATTCTAAAAAATTGAATTATGGTAACTCTTGTCCTATATAGTTGAGCAGTGTGGTCCCGTGTATCATGTGGAAGCAGATATGGGTTGTTCTGTAAACATAAAACAAAAAGTGAGTAAAAAATTCAAATCCAAAGTAAGGAGTTTAAAGTCTTTCTTTTTTGGTACTAGTGATTATTGCTAATATTTTTTCCTATCAGTCAGTGTTAAGCTGCTTTTTTTTTTTTAGTAATATTTTTTTAAATTTTGATTAATAATGATTCTTTAATTATGCCTTTGTCTCTAGGGGTGTAGTTTTGTGCCCACCAGGCAGGTATGAGGCTGCTGCATGTAGAAAGAAGATAGGAGAGGGACTCCATGGTTTTCGTGGTTTTTTTTCTGTCTGGATTACACCATATATTTATGTTGCTAACTTCTGATGAAGAGCTTACCTTATTTTGTGTGTGTGTAGTAAACAAGAGAAGTAAAAGCTAGTTACCTAGTTAGTGTACCTAGTTGACTACCTCTCAGAGAGATTTCAAAGGCTTTGTGTGAGTTGCTCTCCCATGGGCTGATATCACTGCCTATATCATCAGGAAATTTCTTCTGATTATTGTCACTCTTGAGTGACTGAATCATCAGAGGAGCTGTTGCTTAAATCTTGTTCACAGGTGATCAGCGTCAGTGTCTTTTGAAAATGTCATAGTTTCTGTTTTCTTGTTTAATAATTCCTACTAAGATATCTATCTAACTCTCTGACATATTTGGGCTTAAAGCAGGGACTAGGCACTCAGTATTAATTTATTTTATTTTGATAAGCTATTTACTTACGTCAAATATTTTACACAGCAATGTCATGGTGATGGGGGAGAATTTGTACAGCACTATTATTTGGACACACCTCCGTCATACTGACTTAGCAGTATTTCTTATTATAATATGAGTCGGTAGGTGTTATTTTAATCTGATTGCTAAGTTATGATTATATTTATGAATCTGTCCACTTTATTTCTTGTTTAATAGATTTGCCCCAAAATGGTATAACATGTCTTGAGGCATCAACAGCAAAATTCACATATTTACTTTTTAGTATCAGGAAGATAATAAAAAGAAATTTGTTCCTTGTCTTTTACATATTTTTTCTTCCCTGGCTGTACAGGAAAACCATTTTCTTGAAAAGTTTAAAGCTTTAATTAGTTTTTCTGTTTTATTTTTATGTTCTGAGGCTTAAACAATGATGATGTGATACCATTGTGGGCTCTCTGTTCTGATTATAACTTCTCGTTTCAACCATAGTCCTATAGTCACTGCAGAATTATTGGTGATGCTTTGAACGTGTCTGCTGTCTGCTGCTGCTATCAGGGCTGAACCAACAGAATGAATTCTGTACTCTTCAACTGGTTCTGCGTAAAGTCAGATACCTTACTTTAACAAGATTTTAACATAAAGTACCAATATATGTAAACTAATTAAATATTACATTGAAGAGGGCCAGAAACACTCAAGGCCCATGTGCTAAGGTGCTGGTCTGTGGCAGTGTGGCAGAAGAGCTTGTGCAGGGCCTGCTGTTCTCATTCCCTGTCTGTGATTAAAATCAAATCCATAATCCATTTTGGATTTGTATTCTAGGGGCTGCAGTTCAAACTATTAAAAAAAAAAACCAATACCACAACACCCCCAAACCAAATCTGCAAAGTTCTTAACATTAAAGGAAACAACTAACCTTATAAATCAAGATGCACAGATGTTAAATCATGTTAAATCAAAAAAGCTCCACAGTGGTCACATTTTAGTTGTCAAATACTACTTAAAGCAATTTCCTGCTGATCTAATACTGTAATTCAGTAATTACTGTATAGTAATATTTTAAATTGTTTTAAATTATTCTCTATACTTAATGACCTTTTCAAAGTAAGTACTACATCCAGTCCTACTTAAAACAATAGAACCATAAATTTGTCTTCCAGGATTGATTTTAAATTATAACAAAGATACTCTATGTTGTGTACAGTATGTTATAGAAGTATATTATATTTATTCTTCCTTGTAGTTACCAACTTTTATTATTCCATGGGCAACCATAGAAATTTTTTTGTTGCTGAAACAGGAATTCAATATAAAATGAGGCTAAAGCAGCAATTTTCAGTATAAGTAGCTTACATATTAAGAAATACTATCAATCTTGGATCTTAGAGTAGAATTACATGTTGATGATGTCTATTTGTAATACAGACAGACAACAACAACTGAATAAAATGCCGAGTCCTCTCAGGTATTCAAGCAGTAGGCACACTATAGCCTTCAAATCACAACTGTCTAACCAGGAGGAAGGGTGGGATTCCTGTAGTAGCATAATGACATTTTTCATATTCATTTGAAGGAAAAACTAGCCTTACTGAAATCAGTGACAAAACTCCCAGTAAATGGAACCAGGATTTCTGTCTGTTTAATGAAATCAGAGATATGGAGACACTCTTAAACTTGGTCCCACTACACTGAAAGTAAATTTTCTTGGAGGTGGTGCCTGCTATTGAATCCAGTAATCTCTGTCTGCACACATTTTGCTGTGTGTCAGCTTCACCTTGTGAAACAGGAATCTCTGCAAGTTAATCAATCAGTGAGGTGCAATATCAGCATCTTGAAACCAAGACAATGAAAGGAAACATGCACACAGGAAAACAAGAGTGAAGTGATAAAAGAATCACGTGGTGTTTTGAGTACAGTTGGTTTGCATGTAAATGTCAGTGCCTTTATCTTTAAAAACTAGTTGAATAGCCTAGTGATCCAGCTGGTGCTATTATACCCAGTATAATAGTGTATAACATATATTGTATATACATAGAATGTAATAGTTTCTCAGAACTCTGTAATTCCATGTTGATCTTAATGATGATCATTATTGAAGGAAGATCTGAGAGTATAATTTTTACTACTGTTGTGTGACTGCCAAAGTTCAGGTATTACTGTGACATATTTCTGCGCATTTCTGTGTAGTTAATGATGTGTTTTCAGAAATACAAAATACTTTTAAGAGCACAGACCATAATGGTCAGAAGAGAAACATGCATGCAATTGAAGTTAAATAACATAAAATACAGTGCTATCTGAATAATAAGTAGAAAATTTTGTTAAAAATCTTTTGACAGAAAACAGAAGACTCTATGTGAAAAATAGACATAATTTCAACTGTAAATGCTCTCTTACTGCTCTTACTTAGCTGTTACCAAGTTGTCTTCAAAACCATTACCAGCAGACATTTGATTATTTCTTAAAATAATTAAATATTGGGTTTGGTTTTTACGTTTAAAACCTTGGCTATTGATGGATTATTTTTGCTCTTTCTGACCAACCACTGATGTCACTGAGTTTAAACAGTTTCATGAATTTTGCAAACAGTACAGAACAGTAGTGCCATTATTAGCGGTAATATTGTTTTGAAGTCTCAGATGCAGTGGTGAAGAGGTTCACAGTTGATGACATTTGGCAGTTCTTTTCAGCTGTAGGCAATGGTGCTGATAATCACACATCCAGTTAGTTCAAATACCTTTCAGGCTTTATGATTAACAAGCAAAATTATAACTGAATAGATTACTGCTTGGCTTCTCTAATTGTCTGTACTCCTTTTGTCTTCAAAGGTCCTTAATCACCATATGGAAAAGCAATGTACATTCTTATTGTATAGAATCTTGTCTACAATACAATATATTTTGTTGTATAGATTTTTTTCAAAAAATGTCATCTTTAAGCAAAAAGGCTATATTTTTTTATATTCTTTCAATGGACTTTAACTTACAAAATGTCATTTTTCATTGTGGAAAATGTCAACAAAATTATTTAAAAAACCACCAAGATGTCTGTTAATCAGTGTTAGCATTCCTTTCCTCTTCAAAGGACTGAGTAGTTAGTCTAGACAGCACCAAAGTGGGGATGAAATTCTGCCTGTTCTGGAAGCATTACTACTGATTTCAATGTGATGAGAATTTCTCAAAATGTCAGAAAATATGCCAGGATCTTCAACATACCCTAATGCCATAAGAAGTTTACTTAAAGATATAGGAGGCTTTGTTAGCAATTTTAGCTTTGTTCTGTTCTGTGTACAAATGGTGCTGATTTGTACCTGCTCTGAGCAGCTCCTTTCAAAAACTTTGTACTGCAAAATAGCCATGCAGATGGACTGCATGCAGGTAGATTGCAGTCCCGTGCAGATAGACTGCAGCTTGAAAAGAAACATCTCCTAAAACATGTCATGATACCCAGACTGATCCCTCGCGGTGCTTGGTTTGCATCTGGTGGTGTTTAATGTTTACCTAGGCTTACTCTGGGTATTAAAGATTCTCTGTAACACACCCATTTTATATGAGGATTGCAAACATATAAAGATGACTTGATTGTTTTCTTTGGAGCAGGGTCCCTCTGACCATTTCTTACCAGTGGCTTGTACCAGGTGTGTTGAGCACAGCCATCATGTGTGGCTGTGCAATAACCATCACGTACAACACTGATGTCTCTCAGAGCTGAGAGAAACAGTGTCTCAGTGAGGATTTGGACATGTTTTAGGGACTTAAGAACAGCTGGTTAATGTTAAACTAGCATTGTATTTTGTATACTAGCAGTGTATTTGTACTCTTTTGTTTCTAGTGTTATATCTATTAGTGTGACCTGAAATTTTATTTTAATATTTGTGGATTATTATTATTATTTTTTTACACGCTCCTTTGGTTGAGGCCACCAAGAGAGAAACTAGATTAGTTTCACTAACTACTTAGATTCATATCTAGCTTTAGAAACCCCTTGTGCACAAGTGGTTGCAGATCAAGAAACACTTGCTCTGTTGTCATCTATTTCATTATGCATCCACTTTTCCCCATTCTTGGAGACTGACTACTGGGCTAGATGAGCCTTTGGTCTGACTGCAGGTGACTGTCACACTTACAGTCTTCCGTAACCCCCGCAGACCACATCTTGTCAGGGGTAAGTTTTTGAGAAATTGGTGACAGTATTTAGAAGCTATATCCATTTTACAAAAAGAAAATGTCTGGAGATACTGCCTGTTTACCTGGCTTAAGTAAACAGTAGAGTCTTATAAATAGTGACACAGATTTTTATCACTATCCTGTTGTGTTGGCTACTTGTGTTTGCACCTTCTGTTTTGCAAGTTTACCCTTATGGTAATTTACTGTTCAGGTAAATCCCGAATAGATTTCAGGAGGGTCTTGATCAAGCAGTTTTTCTCTCCTTGTCCTTCCATAAAAATAAAGTCCGTATTTCCTTGAAACATGAAATCTGCAGATAATCAGGTTCTGCATTACTTACCCATTTAAATGCTGTGAACTCAAGATATCTCTGAGCCATGGATCAAACAGGAGGAGGTGGCCTGCTACAAAAATGTCACTCTTTGTACAGCACCTGTGAATAGCTGATCTAAGAGACATGAGGCTTGATGGAGTTTGGTGTGACTGTAAGCAGACATCCCTACACACAGCTCTGCAGCCTCTCAATTGTCATTCTTAATGATGGGATGTTACTGTTTTGCTGTGTTTGCTCTAGTCAAAATTTTCTTCTGTCTCCTTTACCTGTCTAGTAAGTTTGCTGTCCCTGCAAATATGGTTAATGGAATACAGTCACTTGCGGTTTTACAGCCCTTTCCTTAGTTTTTCTTCCTTTTGCAGAATTTCTTATTGAAACCTGATTTTCCACTGTGACAGACTCAAATTGTAATACAGACTGTAGTTTTTGTTTAGCTACTACAGTGTTTCCAAGGAACACTGTGATTTCCTAGATGCCACAGGAGGTGTAAGGATATCGGAAGAAAGCACTGAGACATTTGGAGACCAAACATTCATCTTAACAAAATAAACTCCATCAACTTTCTGGAGAAAGTTTATAGATTTCTAAAATTTTAAATGGCAGTGTTACAACTCTGGATTTCCTCAACAGTGTATTTGGTGTTAATGCAAGTGATAAAAGCTACCAAGTCTCTGATGGCCTTGCACATTAACTTCAGTGAGGGCTTTGATTTTGCTAAACTTTTACAGGGTCTTCTGTTGCCGATTCATATGACTTAGTTTTTTATCCATGTATTTAAAAAGAGATCTTTTAAAGAGTTAAGGAATGTTTCTTAATGCAGCTGGTCAAATGGCAGATATCTTCTACTTCTTGCCTTTTAGTCTTTGTTCAGTTGAAAAGGAAAGTCTCTATAGATGAAGAACTTTCTATTTTGTTGCTCACTAACAAAATGTGTTAGAGCAGAAAAGCTTAGTTTAAGCTTTCCAAAAAGCACATGCTGTTGCTATGTTCAATTAGATATCTGTATTGTGTCTACATGCATGGACCTGATCTCTAATGGCAAAACAGCAACCCTGGGGTGACTGTCCAGGCTGCTCAGACAAAACCTTTATTACCTCAATACATCAGTCAGTAGAACAGCTTTAGAAAAACTGAATATTTTTTGGAAAAAAGGGGAAAGCTTTCTTTGTAGAAATTTCTCTGTTTTTCATTAATTTTGTCTTGGCAATTTTATTTTGAAAGAAGGCTGCCAAACTCTGCCATTTTCCCTTCTCCTATAGAAAACTACAAGTTTCTTTCACATATTTATTTAATAACTGCTTTATGATGACACAGTTTACTAGAATACTCACTTCAGCATTGCAGTTCAGTATTTCCCCTGAAGAAAGGTGTTAAATCTGTCAAACTACGAGAGCACCCAAAATATATTTGCTTTTTGAATGTTGTCATGGCTTGCCAAATAGTTCAGTTACCATTAACTTGCTCTGGAGCCATTTCTTCTTATGCTGAATATGACAAGGTCTCCATTTCTCAGCTGCAGACTTGGGGCGAAGGAATACGGGAGAGCACATAAGGGTATATTTGCACTGTCAAATAACGTAGCTTATCAGTTTACTCCTTGGCTCTCGTCCTTGGTTGTCTACACTATTAGTTCACTGCCAGACTCTCTGCTGAGGTAAAGTAGATGTTCCCCTTTCAGATGGACCTCTGTGAATAGTTTTCTCCATGGACTTGTTCCTGCAGACTATATGGATGAAAAAGCAGCAGATTTATAGTCCTTTAACTTGGAAAGTCTCCCAATGGCAGCCTATCAGAGACTATATCCTCCAATGTTATCACACTCCCATGTGCTACACCAGTGCGTGCTTCTCATACCCTTCTTATTTATTTATAAAACTGCACTTTGAACAAGTTTCACTTTCCTCTCTGAAAATAACAATTGTAATCCAGTTGGGTCACTGTTGGTAATGCAGGATGTGGGGATTTAAAAGATGTATAGGAATAACCAACATATTAGAAATTACCAAGGCTAAATAAGTTCTTATCGCTGTGAATATTCATATACATCTCATAAAAATTCTCTGATCTACATTAGACATTCATGAACAATATGTTTGGTGTGCAGTGCATTGACTAGAAAAACATAATTGCACTTTGCTAACATATTTCATGTATGCACTTGTAAACATGTCAGAAATTTGTACTCTAATCATATCTTTTTAAAATCATTACTTTCTTCATTTCCCCTTGAAGTTTTGATTAGTTAACTTCTGCGGAGACGCAGCTGCACATTACATTTACTTAACTAGAGTTCTGATTTCAATGGTGGTATACAGTGTTGTAAAGTTTGCATCTCAGTGCGTGTGATTCATGTGCCCTGGTAGTGGATCCAGCTCACTGATTTAAAGGAAAAACTGTCATGGTTTTATTCAGTAGTATAGAAAGAACTTGTCTACCTCTGATGGCCTCAGTTTAAGAGAGACACAAATAGTTAGGTAAACTGCAGTGATTGTACCCTCTCAGTTCTCACTGAGAGGTCTTTGGGCAACTGTGCTCTTCAATGCACAATTTTAAGTGATTAAGAGCAACGTTAGTGATTTTAGTGATTAAACATTTAAGAAGGACATACAAGCAAATAGGTAAGTACAAAGCAGATCGCAATCTAAATATGAAAAGAAGAAAACTATTGCAATACCAGCCTGAAATTTGTCAGACTTATTGTGGGATCCAATGTGATGTAAAACTCCTTATTCCAGACACTTGCAGAACAGAATAGTTTAGTTAATTTCTATTAGTTGATGATTGTTCAGCTGTCCTTTCCTGCAATAGAAAAGGTGCAAACCACTAGACAGTCCTACCAAGGCACTGGTAGGAATTTTTGCTCACAACAGAATGAAAGGTCCAACAGTACCTTCTAGGTCCCTTCTCAGAATTACCCAGTGTGATAGACCTTTGAAGCCTCTTATCAGCCCAGAATATTTCTGCTTTCACAAAACATCTAATTTGAAATATTGAAATAATATATACATTTTTAAAATTTTTCTTTATAAATAGCATTGTTCAGTGAGCTTTTTATCCTTGTGTTTCAAGAGGTGTTATGTCAAATGCAAAAACAGTCTTTGCCAGGACCCTGTCAATCTTGTCTTTGAAAGGATGAAAATGTCCTGACTTTGTGCCAGAGCTCTGTGATGCTTTCAGGAATCTTTGAAAATTAATTCAGAAAACTAAGTCACCTTTGGGGTATGGTTGTCTGGAAGGATTCCACCACTAATAAAATTGCTGTTCTGTCCCTATTTGATATTTTCCATATCTTCTGTGATGTGAAATATTGGATTCAATTGAATATATGAAAATATTTGGGATCTTGGATTATAGCATGTTACAGTGGAGTGTCTCCTTGCTATCTAACTTTTTTTCCTGACTGGCTAGCTTCTTAAGCCTGCAATTTACAGATTAATAACATCGTTTTCATCCTCAGAAATTAATAGCAGAGTATAATGAGAAATGATAACTGACATTAAATGTTAGCAGCAGTTAGCAAAGGAAGCCATATATATGGACTGTCCTCCAGAAAATAAATTAACAAATTACACAATAGGTCTGTGATACTTCTGACGGAATATTACTATTATCTTACTTAATTGCAATGTTTTAGTAAGTTTACATATTTTGTTGAAAATACTATCTTAGGACATAAATTCTGTATGTTGTGCTTACTACTACTTTTTCTGCACTCAGAAATGTTCATTTTATTTAAATGTGAAGTCTTTAAAACTGTGAGGACACAAATATCAAATTTATTTTATGAAAATGCAATTTAATTGAAATCATTTTAAATTTTATGAAACATTAATCATGAGCAGAATGTCTATATGGAACATTAATTTGAGGCAGTAAGAATAAGCAGCTGCAGTTCCCTGATATGGTATCTGCAGCATTTATATTAATTATCCCGTAACATAGACTAACTGAAGTAGAAAATTCATTATGTTTAGTTAAATAGTAAGGAAATCAGAATGCTTTTATTTGTTAATTTCAAGGTATCTTCCTAAAATCATTGGCCTTGGAGGTAACAGATGGCTAAATAAACTTCATGAGCTTATAAAAATAGAAATACACGTAGAAGTTTTTCAATTTACAGGCTTTTTTTAAAAAAAAAATTCTGATTATACATATGGGACTGTAAAAAGATGACTGAAATGACTATCCCATCCCCGAGTTACAAGTTTGAAGGGCTTTTTTTCCTTCTGCCAAATTTATTGGGTTTTGTGACCACATTTCTTTTTGCCATATGTTATTCTTCCCATTTGTGACAGAGATGATGCAGAGCTAGAAATGCTGCTGTATATTGCAGGAATTGTAAGGCCATTTGCATACAGTTTTAGTTCTGGTGTTCTTAGATATTTTGAGTTAGTTAAATGGGAACTAGCCCTTAGTCTGGAGCTAGGAATTTTCAGTTTGAGCAATCAGTTCCTTAGGGCTGAACTCATAAACCTATGCAGAATGGTGGCATTGCAGAGTACTGACACTGAGTAGTTAAGCTATATATGATGTTCTGATTTACTTTAATAGATACCATCTTTAAAGGTAGCTCTGAATTCTAATGGCAGTATTAGGCTTAGAATATTTTCTGGAAAAGAAATACATTTATATGCACATACTGGATGTGCAGTTAATCAGTGCATCTCAGATGCATAAGATTTATCATGCAACCATATAGCAGCATATGAATGGTAGGTAATGCCCTGAAAGGGCATCAGACTACATAAGCATCAGCTGTGGACTGCTCCAAGTAATCTTCCTCACAGTTGAGTCAGAATTGCTGCAAAAGGCAGGTTTCTGGATGTCTAGCAATCCTACATAGATGGCTGTGGTCTCAAGTTACAGCGTGAAGAAATGCTCTTGTATTTTTCTGTGAAAACAGGACAGAGTTATGATATAGTAGATAGTAGTATATTGTTCCTTTTAAGGAGGAATAGTCTAGTGTATGGTGAGGAACCTTCATGTGAGTAGCACGATGATCACAAGTCTTGAATGACTGGACACTCTGCTGAGCAACTGAATGCAATGAGACCTGCTTTTAGCAGAGATTAGAGGAATGACTTCAAGAATTCCTTTCCAACATAAATTATTCAGTGATTTTGTGGTCATAAGCAGTGATTCCAATTCAAAGAAAAAGTTGGAATGATCAGAAGTCTTGCTTTAGCACATGCTGATTGTTAAGTTATCCATCTCACATGGAGTAATTTCTAGTTTGCTATAGAGGTGGTTGATGTGCACCTTGTTCTTCAAATCATCTATATGCTCTCTGTATATTTGATTCTTGGTAATGTTATTATACACATAAATTTATGAATATGGTTCTACCCGGTTGCATGAGATTATATGTGCTGGGGATGGTCTTCTGCAGTCCTGTGTATCTTGAGACACATGATAGAGTTATGCAGCAAGCACAACCACATTATGTGAGAGTGGAATACCACATTATGTGGTGTGCCTTCTGCAAAGCAAAGTACTTAATATCTTGCTCTGAAACAAAGCCTTAACCTTTCTCCTACAACTTAATCCCGCTGTTCTACCTACAGCCTTGTGGTCCTGTATATTATTGTGAATGATGCCACATAGTGAGGGGTGTGTTTATTGCTGCCTTATTTTTTTCTAAATCACTTTTTGATCCTTCACTTCACAAAAGCTATTCCTTAATACAACAGTATGCCAGTATGTTTGTTATGTCAATACAGTAATCATTTACACTTGTTTAACTATAGATAGTTTTATATATGTGTCTTTGTGTGTTTAGATAAAAAGTATACACTGTTAAAATGACTTACTTTCTGTTATGTGAGAAAGCTAAGACTGGTTTAAATCTGTTAGGGAATTCAATCCATTATGCTAGTCTCAAACTATGTTCTGCATATCTTTATAGCTTTCAGTAGCACTATTTTTACTTCTTCATCAATTAGCTTGAGTTGAAAGGCACAGAAAGAACACATACTGATTAGCATTTTCAAATACTCTACTTCCAATCAGTAAATTATATTCAAATGCCAACACAAATTGTAACATTTACTGTATGTGAAAACAAATTGAACAGTTGGTTCCACCTAACGTTTAAATAATATTTATTATAAAGAAATTTCTGGATTGTGTACCTATAAGTTTTCAGATCACTTCATTTTTTGCATAGCCGTATATGTTGGTTTTAAAATACAGTCCATTTTTATTACTTCAAATGACAGGAGACTTGAGTAACCTTTGAGCTAGTGATTTCATTTTACCCCATACTAATTCTCTTAATGGCTACTAGAATTGATTGCAATCGCAAGAATGCTTTGCATTGGCATTAGAGAAAACCAGAAGTACTTCTTGCCAGGTTCCTCAATGGATTCATGTGATTTAATATGCATTTTTTGATTACTGTCTAACCTTCTACAACCTTTACTGTCTGTCTTTCACCATTAAAGATTCATCTCCCAGTCTATCAGATGAAATAATAGCCTGAATAGATCTGAATTACCTCATCTTGACCTATTTTAAATCAGTACAGACCAATGCATACAATAACTTCAGCGTCATGAATCTTTAGAAGCTGATCACTGGGACAAAAAGTCCCTAAATGTATTCTAGAATGCATCAACCCATTAATTAATGTAATTTTTCATCATTTAGCATAACCCCGAGAAAGCACATTTCAATGGCAAACAGCATTCTAGTGAACGGACTGTTAGGTTGATCCTCTGCGTTACAGAATACACATAAATCTGTGTGAATTAAGGTGGAGTGCTGAGGCAGGTACTGTACTGAGGCAGGATACAGATCAGAAACAAAGCCAAATGTAGCCATTTTCAGTAAATATATGTGATTTTTTTGTGTGTGACTTAAAGATTTTACATAAGGCATAACTGAGGGTTATGTTGTGCAGCTCCTCTGAAAAAAAAAATTGTGTTTGTAGCTCTGATAATGTCTGAAGGTTGTTCACTGCTTCTTATAACTTCCTGAAAGCTGCTTTTAGAATGAACTCTCTATATCTATTCTGAGTTCATCTAAGTGTTCTTGGAAAGTTGAACAAAACTTATTGGTAAGTTCCTGTGAGAGAGGGAATTAAATTGTTTATTTTACTATTATTTTAAGGTTGTTTTGCTATTTCTTTCCTTTTTACATGTCAAAAAATTCTAAAGCATGATAAGTGCTTGAAAAAAACCTTTTATATCGTTAAAGTTATTTGACATCCAAAATCATATCTTTAGCGTGTGGGAGAGATTAGAAAGGATTTTATACTTTTTTAATAACCCACATGATAAGGACCTTCAGTTTGTCCATGTATATATGTATGACTCGATACATGGAACATTAAGTGAGATTCTTTCTGTAGTTTGAGGCTTTCAGTTTACTCAGAATGTACAAATATCGCTTTACTCACTTTGGCCACAGTACAGAAATATGACTTTATTATGAAACAAAAAGGAAGGAAAAATTCCATCATAGTATAATGTTGTATCAAGAAGAAATATGGAAACTGTGTATTAATTTGATATAGAAATACTCAAAGACCTGATAATAAATAAAGCTAATATCTAGGTATTACCATTTTTTATTCTTTGAATGACCTAACAAATTCTGTCATTTTCTATCAATTTTAATCATATGGTCACTGATATACATGGCAAAAATCAAAGTACTTTTTAGCATTACTTCTATATGTGCCGTATTCTTCCTTTGCTGGACTGAAAGTGTTAGCAATTAGTCTGTACTCATGTTTTGTGTGGGCAGAAATATCTCTTGTGACCAAGAGAATTGCATCCATAGTGACTCACTTTCAATGAAGTCATTGCTGGCTATACTATAAGTATTTATTTTTTCATAAATTAGTTTATTGACTAAAAACCTATGAAAAAATGGAGGTAAGTCTCTCTAACTTTTGATCAACTATACTTGTTTAATGCTTCTATAAGACAGTAACTTTTATCACACATATTCTTTTGGTGATATTAAGAAATCTGAACTTTGTATATTTTGTTTTATCATCTTTTCTTTCGTGCTATGAAAGTTGAATGCGTCCTACTTCTTGAAGTTTAAGCTAGTTACCAAATGTGCTAGTTACCAAATAATCTTCAAATAATTTCAGAGATGAATCGCTCTTATTATCTGCTGTCTGGTTCACCAGAATTTTAAGGTTTTTTTATAGAGTAAATGTAATACCAATGTGCTGTGATCAGGCTACTGCTGTACAAGCCCAGTTCAAGGTGTTGGTGAAAGAAGGAAGAGACTGGGGCAGCAGGAGGAACAGGTTCCTAGCCTAAATAGCCCATCCCTCAGTTTTTCTGGAGACATCTCTGCTACTACTGTGGAAGAGATAAGGCAGACCAGAAGTAATGCCAGGGACAGCTACTTTCCTGAAACAGTAATCTGTGTCTCCCCCTGAGACAGGGATGGGATCAAGAACAGAAAGCTGGTACACCCTGTCCCACCACCTGCTTCTTAAAGTGGCTGCATGTTATCCACACATTGGCCCCTTTCTTTACCAAGTAGGGAAGCAATGGAAATTGAGAGAAGCAAAAAGCATAGGTGTTTGGGGTTTTTCCTAGGAAGAGAGAGAAAAGCAAAGAACAATTAATCAAAAATTCTCAAAACAGTGAATTCTTCCCATGTCTTATTTAACCTTGCTTAAGATTAAAGCTGACAGGCCCATCACTACCTCCCAAAAGTTCTTGTGATACTTCCCAGAGTTACTTTTCCCAATTATTTTTTTTATCACTAAATAATTTTTATTCCTGAAAAGGGTTTTGTTTTTTTTTTAAATAGGACTTTTTGCAAGATGGTAAGATTTGAGAGAGCTCTGTTCAGCAGATTGATACAGAAGCATAGATCATTTTAGGCCATATTTGTTATTTGATAGTCTATTTGAAGTTTGCACTATATATATAAGTTCTTAAGGTAGAATTTCCCTAAACTGTACCTGATTATGGTACTTGCCCTATAAGCCAATAATCACGCTGCTTTCATAACTTGAGAATGATTACTCAATGTGTCACACTTGTTGCAGGGTGGTAAGTAGTGTGATCAGATTGATCCTAATAAAAAAAAAAAAAAAAGTTAAGGTTTGAGTCAGCTTTAAAACAAAAAGTATTCATGATGTATAAGGTTATGGTAGCTCTTATTAATAAGTTTGAACCATAGTTGTAAAGCACACTTGTAGAAAAAACTGTTGAAAATAGAAGAATAACATTGATCTTAAATTGATTCTGGAATTTGCTTTTAGCTATTCATGTATGCTGTGCGAAAAAAAGCACTTTACTAGAAATTTGTAAAATATGGCTAAAGTAAAACATTAGAGTTGTGTTCAGTTTTGCAGTTTGCTGTGCGTACATTTGACAGCAGTAGAGCAGCTTACAGATTATTTTCCTAATGTAAGAACATGCAAAAACCTAATAAACAATTTCTGTGTTTGTGTGTTTATAACTTAACATGAAAGCAGGTTCACACAAGGTGGACTGTTTTATTTACTGTCTTAATGCTATTTATATTTATTTGGAATGTCACTAACATATCAGTCATAGTATATTTAGAAGTACAATATTTAAAGCAGGTAATATATTAATGTTTAGCCTCAACCTGGAAAATACTATAATTTTAGAGCTTTTGTGATTCACATAAATATATCATTTTAATTAAGAAAATATTATGCAAATGTAATGTTGACTTTCTAGATGCCAAGTTAATTGCTACTTATATAAAATATATTGTAAGCATAATTTTGTGTGAAGAAAGATGTGCATGGGGTGCTTCTTTACTGTCAAGTTTTGGCACATATGTCTGTGTTGAGATAGGATCAAAATGGGGTCCCAATTTAAATTTGGGAACTGTTAAAAGATTCAGTCTTTTCCTTTGAGAAAATTTCTCTGACAAGCCACTAGTCTTCTGCTTCTTTGTGTTAGCTGAAGGGGTCCTTTGTGCAGGTTTCCTGCCCCTGGCATGGTTTAAGTGGTCCAAACACCTTGTACCTAAAAACTTAGAAAATGGTAAGAAGGGTACTCAAATGCTAATCTCTGAATATAGAAATAGCTGTACTACTTTAAGGATGTATGTTCTTACATACTTATGTAAATTTGTTTTCTGCTTTGTCATTTTCCAGTATAAAATATCATGTTCTAATGAGGTCTCTTTTTTTAAAAAAATATATTTTAATTCTCATGTCAGAATAGTACTGGCTTTTTTTCAGTAAACACAATGTAAAAAACTGAATTATTTTCCTCAGATTGTTTTATGTTTGTGAAATACTTCAAAAAATATAATGTAACAGAATATTTAGAGAGGACTATATGCAAAACTAAGCATGAAAGTGAATGAATTGGCATCAGATGATAGAGAATTAGCCTTAAGTAGCCTCAACCAAAACCACTTAACAGGAGCCACAAAATGAAAAATACATTTTTTTTATTTTATTTATTATTCTGTTACTTTAATGTTAGGTTAGCTAGATCTTGAAAAGAATTCTAGAAAATAATAAGAATACTGAAATCTGAAACTTAAAGTTTTCAATGGAAAATACCAAAATAGAGAAGCAGGTGGGAAAAAAGGCAGGAGGAATCAAGTGTATTTTACTTTCCAGCAGTCAAAATTAAATTGCCTGGTTATTTGTTATTTAGCCAACTCAAAATTTTAACATATTTTAAGCATCCTTGAAATAAAATGATAGGAAGTTTCATGGCAAGAATTTTAGTTTGCTGGCAGGTTGTACTGTTTAAATCTTTTTACAGATTAAGAGATACTGTACGCATTGATGAGATGCTAGTAAATGAACTAAATGTTCTTTGACAAAAAACTCTGATACTGAAATATTGAAATATGAGACATTGTTATAAAAAAAATCATTTAAATCCTTGCTGAGGAGAGTTGCCCGTGTAAATTATTAAGTGTGTGGATTAGTGTAGTTCTGCTGCATATCTCATGTATTTCGCATATGGAAGACATCTACTTTTACTTGCCACACTAGAAATGTTGTGAACCAAAAATTCACTGTGCATTTCAGTTAATACTACAGTAAATGTAGTTACTTACCATGTTTGAGAGCCGACTTCAGCACTTGAGTAGCTATGGGGTATAAAATAGGCAAATGACAGTTTAATCAGTTTGTTTTGCATTGCCTTAATTTTTGAAGGTGATTCATCTCCATGATAAATTTATCAAAATGATTAAGATGAACCGAAATTTATCCCGTTTCTCTCATTCTTTGTTTTGAGAGACATAACTTAAATTGTCAAGCAAAGTTTGGGAAAAGGGTTGTAACAAGTTGAAGTTGGAAGAATACCCCTAATCTGAGATCTGGTGTGGGATATATCTGAAGCCCAAAATGTGCTATATACACCTTCCATTTTGAAAGGAATGCAATTCACAGGAGCACAGACAATGACATTTTATGTCATATTGCGCATGGCAGTGGCTAGTACCAGATGCTGAAAAAGCTCTGTTTTGTTCTTGTACCTATCTCCTTTTCTTAGTGCTTTGTTTTTACACCTTAATGAGTTAGGAGATGGCTAGCTTCAGTGTGTCTATTTGGCTGCTTCTCCATCATGCAACTGCCACGTACATCTTACCATTAATGTTATTCAAGCTAAGCTTTTACTTGTAGCTGGCACTTCCTCATGTTCTCCATTTTGTGTGTGTGTGTGTAAGTATATATATATACACACACATATATATGGAGATATGTGTGCCTGTAAATAAGCTTATATGTTAACTCTTATATGTTAACTCTTATATGTTAAATCATCAGAGGTTAATCAGAGTAGCGCTGCATATAAACAAGTCAGAAATAAATTAAAATAGCCAGGTCAGTGCACCACATTAAAGTAGCTGTGTTCTTTTTGGGACTGGTGGTGGTATTATACAGTATTGTGCAGGGCAGGTAAGTGAAAGAGCTTAGGTGGCAGGTCAGATACCCCTAATGGTTGCACTGTGCTCCATACCCTTTGAGTCAATTCTAAAAGCCTTTCTCTTAAACCAAGGGAAGGGAGAGAAGAGAAAAATATTATTCTGTTTGACCTGTAATGGGAGGGGAAGTTAAAGAGGACCAGGGTATCTCAAGATAATATCCAATTGTTTTCAGCTGATCTATCAGCTGGTGCACAGATTCTAAAGGAAGGTGTCATTGTAGCAAAAATAGAAACCCCACTAATTTGCATTATAATATTTATTCTTGGTGCAGGAAATTATTTTCATCTAGTGTTGTGATACATCAGTTTTGAACATAGATGCTTATATATCATTTTTTTTCCCCCCAGTTCCCTATCATATTATCAGAAAAAAAATGTGTTCCATTATGCAAGAGAAAAGCACAATACAAGTTTTATAGAAGTATCAGTTCGTAATATATGCAAATGTATGTAAAGATTGCACCTAAGTCTTTCATGGAGAGAATCTAAGTCTCAAGAGACACTTCAGTAAAGAATGAATAAACAAATGCTTAGATGCCTGCTGTTGTACAGGCATTGATAGTTGTCGAAATAATGACATGTTTCAATCTTATTCTAAAATACAAATAGGTGTTTTGCAGTGTTGTTCATCTTAATAAAATGTGCTGAATGCTATGTCACCAGATATTATGGATTGCTACATAATAAAGGAAGATTAATCTGAACTGGAGATGTATTTTCAAGACCATCACTGTGAAGCTCTGCTCTTAAGTGTGAGGTCTTCAGACTATAGCTTAGTCAGCTACTGGTAGACCTGGAAAACCATCTTGATTTGGAAGTGATAACTGTTGACAAAGAGAGTGGAAAGTATTTTGTTACTTAGGGAAGCATACATCCAGTGCCTTTTTTGCTTTTGTCGTCTTCCAGATCCTGTTATTTCTCTTGTGTTCTCCCAGCTACTCTGAAACACACAAAATGGGAAAACAGAGTTCTGGATGAGATATCTGCTTTGCACACCTTTTCTTTGTCATCTTCAGTAGCTTAATAGTGAAGATGAATAGGCCTCCTCGTTGTACATCTCTGTCATCTGCTTCTGGCGCAGTACTAGCTACCAGTTCTGTACAATGCTTCTGACAGTCTGCTACTAATCTTATGCTCTTGGTAATAGAGATGCTGTCTTTGGTCTTGTGTAATTTTTCTACGTTTACTCTTTCTGATCAAAGAAGCCATCCTTTCCATCACCAAGTGTCTGTACAGTTGCCTGTTTGCACTTGAGCTTGTAAAAAAGCTTTTACATAGGCTTGTAAAAACTACATTCAATCAAATAAGCTTTCCGAATACTTTTGAATTACTTTCTCTGTCAACTGTATTTCCTCTTTTTCACGCTTCAGTGTAGGAAAGCAAGTTTGTATGTTCCTGGTCTGGAACACATCTCCAACCTGGTCTGGTAGGGCTTTTGTTACTGTTGCTTTAATGAATATAGAAATGAAACTCCAAAAGACATTTGTGGGTGTCTCTGCTCATCTACAGTAAGATATGAAAATATGTGCTAGAACTGTTTATAGTGGTTTGCAAAGGATGTTTTTAATGTCCAGATACATGTAATCTTGTAATTGCTTTCTACAACAGGCATTTATTTCTGAGGACCTTAATTGGATTTTGAAGGCATACTTAAGTAGTGAAACTGAACTCTATGAATTAAAGAAAGCTGTGGAACATATATGTTTATATTATTTTATGTGTTTTACATTTTTGTTAACATTGTCTGAAAAGTTTTATTTAAACACACATTAAACAGTTCTGTATTTTGTTTTTCAGTGTGCAGTGACCTGGAATTCAGGGAGGTTGCAAACAGATTGAGAGACTGGTTTAAGGCACTTCATGAAAGTGGATTTCACAATAAGAAGACCAGGATTGTTCAAAGACCTGAAAGAACCAGTAAGAGATTTCTACCTGTCTTATTTGATGTTCTCTTTGATACTTTTCTGTGCTCTTGTAGTTCCATTTCTCATTTTTTATCATGTGCTTTAAATAAGCATTTGCACAAAACCATAACTTTGTGCTTTTCTAAATTTACTTTCTTATTTATGGCTCAATAGTAATATAACACTTTCATTTTAAACTTTCAGCATTATTTGGCAAAACTCTTGTAACTTGTAAGAATGTGTGGCAGCTGCCATTCACAATGTTTTCATTTATGAACACTATCAAATATTCTATTTATACAACTTGATAATTAGCTGCTCTATAAGGAGACAAAACAGAAGAAACAAGTAGGGATTTTGAGCAACCTTTCTGTAGCGTTCTGTTTCTAACTGAATAATCACTTTGTTGAGGGTAACACATTGAATAGGGAAGGTTAAAAATGCAGCAGAGTAGTTTAGAAGCCTGATAGTACAGCAAAGGTCCAAAAAGAAAATTTGGCAATGCTGAAAGCAGCAACTGTACAGCTATTACGTATTATGGCGTACATAAATAAAAAGCTGGTGTTTCAAGTAATTGGGTTCAATAT
Organism: Scolopax mira; assembly: GCA_004320125.1. NCBI lineage: Eukaryota > Metazoa > Chordata > Aves > Charadriiformes > Scolopacidae > Scolopax > Scolopax mira. Next base: position 269,388 of record BJBW01000161.1, read on the forward strand.
AATACAGGAATTTAAAGTTCATAATTAATACTTTGAATACATTGAAATGTAGTGCAAGCACGGAGTTCTTGAGAGTGTGAGATTTTTTCCTTAGGCATTTTTTGTGGCCTTTTTTCCTTAGGCATTTTTTGTGGCCTTTTTTCCTTAAGCACATGGGTGACGTATAAGACCTAGTATCTGAGTTTGAAACAGGTATTTGTATCATGATGCGTACCATGGATATATTATACTCACATTTATTTTATCACTTGTTTGTTTGCAAAATTTTACTTTATAATAGCAATAAAGGGCTGTATTTAGACTTCAGATCTCAGATTTTTTAAGAGTTTGTCAATTTATGACCTAGAAATGTGTTACGTGATCCAAACTGGTTGGTTTGTTTTCAAACTTAAATGGTCATTATGGTTACTATGGTCACAATGGTTATTATGACATTAGCAACGCTGGTAAGACTGAGAGGTGTCTACCTATTGTTGACTTTACATCTATTACATCATACATGTTCATTTTTTGCCACTTCATTTAAAATGCAAAAGATAATAACCATCTGCTTAGATTACATAGACTAAAGCAGTTGTGAGATATGTGGGTATTTTTAGAACAGATTGTCCAATTGCATGAAGCACTTGTTAGGCACAAGTTAGACTGGATCCTACTCTACCAGTTTTTTGAGTGACAGAATCAAGAATTGATTTGGATGGCTAAGAACAGTCTTTTCAGGGCTCTTTTTGATCAACAGGTAATGAAATATAATCTGAATGGATTAATCTTTTTTCATTGTACTGAGTTTAAATTCCCTGTGAATATGGTGCTGTCAATAATGTTTGACTTACACTTGTAACATGGTACCAGAAATTAATCCTAAACAGCTAGAATGTTCTACAAAATATTATTTTATTACTAGGCTGGTTTTAAATTAGATTTTTTTGTTTCAGGGAGTTATACCTCTATCCTGTCTTAGATAGGACTATCTAGTCCTATCTTGTTCTTCTTTTTCTCTTTAAAAAAGAGATCTTTGACAAAACCCACAGTGTTTCACAAAAACATTTGAACCATAGTCTAGTGCTTTAATACTGTGATTAGTTACTCAAATTGCATACATCTTGTTGTGGAAAAAAAATTACTTTTAAATATAAAATATCCTATTTGTGCAATATTTTCTTGATTTTATAGACAATATATACTTGATTGAATTAATTTGATAAGCAACTGCAAAAAGGCAGTCCATCTATAGAAAGAAAGTGATCTAATTAATATACAATCATTAGTAGTTTGCTTTCATTTGCAAAAATTGTTTAAAACCTGGTTTCATTAGTGCAACTATATGGTTTTTCTGGAGTGTACATTACTAAACCTCAAAATTTCTCATTTGAGGCAGCAAATCATACTGCATCTTACAAGAAATTAACATGTCTATGTTTTAGAAGAAAATACTAGGTCACTATGTCCTTGTCCTTGTAAACACAAAAAGAAACAAAAATAATGATAACCATTCATCATGATAATGTCCTTTCGAGTACCATTAAGTAATTCTTAAAACTTCTTCAAGAGCTAAGCTCTTGAGTAGCGCCCCTAATGAAATCCCTCAAAGTCAATCTCCAAAGTCATAGTAGGTCCAAGACATGAGGCACATTAATTTTAAAGTATAGTAGGGAGTCCAGCCCCTCTTTTGTGAGTGTCTGAGCACTAGACTTAGAAGTCCTGCAAAGAACTTCTTAATCCTGTATAATGATCTTATACTTAGCAGGTGAGACTTAGTGATCTCTACAGATCAACAGCTGCAAAAAAAGCCACCTGAATGCAACTTTCCCTTTCAGAGTCCTAATTATTCTAGCAAATCCCTGCAGTTGTTCCTTACCCTAGGGAACTTAAAAATCTGTTTTGGCACCCTTTCCCTCAGGCTGTTCTTTTTTCTTGTCATAGAATTCCTTCCTCACTGAAAAAAACTATTCTGTGTTTTAAAAAGCAATTTGTGACATCATTTCTGGTTGTCTGTTTGCATTTAGGAGTTTTCATGTTTTATTTTCTCTGGTGGCAATTGGGTTGGGATTTATTAAAAGGCTTGGGCACAGTCCTTTTGACCAAGATATATGTGGTGCAAGTTTATAATGCGTTGCTGGTGCTTTTCAGAATTTTTCCAGCTATTAAATAGTCTACATTGATCCATACAATCATTAATATTATTTTTAAACAAACCAAACTATAGCATTTCAGAATGCTGATAATAAGTTAAAATGTGTCTATCCTGTTATGTTTTTACAGGAGTTACGTAACTTCTTTTAACCGACATTTATTCTTTTGCAAAGCTGAATCTTATTAGTAATGCAGACCAGAATATTTCAAATATTTTATTTACAAACATTACACAAAAATCTCTTTTGTGTCCAAATGTGTTCCGATTGCATATATCTAGAAGCATCATTACTATAAATGCTATATAAACCTTTAAATCTTGTCCTCAGACTACTTCTGGTCTAAATATTGGACACATAGGGGAAAAGTATACTTTAACCTCATATTACAATAATACCCCCATTATTATTCCCTTCTGGATGGGAAAATAAAGAGTTGAAAAATTAAATGAGATTTTATATACCTATTTAAAGTCTTTTAAAATACTTCTTCTATTCCTTTATTAATTTTGTGGGATGGAAATCTAGGGAATGAATGCATCAAATGCAAAGCACAAAAATACTGGTCACACAAATATTTCTACTAATAGACAGTCTATTTCTGAAGAATACTTTTGCACCTTGTCATGTTAGAAGATGAAAGACTTGAGGTCAAATGTAATAGAGAATCTTCTTAAGGCTTGCAAATAATATGGTTATTTGTATTCTAATACAATAATACTTTTGAAAATAAAAGTACAAGAAGTCTGAAAGAAAATTACTTATAACTGACTTATCTGGAACTAGTCTGGTGAGATATTATTACACTAAAATTGCCAAATACCTTTATAAACTTGGAGCAGGAAAGACCAATTTTGTATAGAAAAGTGTAAATTACAATTCCAGATCTTTACTTGGAGGCTTTTACTTCATTCTTAACTATCCTAGTTCCTTATCGATGAAGGGACATAGCTGAAATTATTCAGAGATAAATTAAATTTATCTGATCTTCAATGCTGAAACATATTTGGAAACCCCAATATACAGACAGAACTCATACATAGTTTTTACTTACTCCTGACAATACTCTTCCATACAGTCATTGAATACTTATAAGAGATAAAAAGAATTGCAGTTATAAACATCAGTTTTGACATCCTGAAAATGCTGACTGCATGAGAATTTGGTTACTTCCCAAGATTATTTCAGAAAATGTTCCAAAAGCTGTACTGCAAAGTTCTACAAGCTGGCGACCTGAACAACAAGGTCCAGCAATCAAGTTCTAGTTTGCTGGAAAGAAAAGGTTCTTCTAGTGTCTTTCTGCATGTGTCAGGTTAGCATAAGCCCAGGCATCCTTAAAGCAAGAGTCTAGGAGAACTCCAGCCTAAAAGTACTTCTGAGCAGGAATTTTAAATTAATCCTTAAAATTTAAATTAATACTTAAAATTAAGATTTTGAATGAACTGAATTAGTAGTGTTGACTGAAGTTTGGTTTGACTCAATCTTTTGTACAGAATTATTCTTATACACAATGAAATACATATATATATATATAGGTGATTAATGTAGCATTTCATTTTATTTCTCCCTCCTCAGGTATCATCCACTTTTCCTTAACAGTCAGTTCTATTGGTGTCCCACAGAATAGATTTATTCTGAACTGTCAGTCTAATAGCAAACTGGTAACCTACAACAATAAGATTATTTGTATTTTCTTTTTTTTTTTTTCCCCTCACCGTCATATAAAATTCTTTACAACCCTTTCCGGAAGAGGAGAAACATCAGAATGCAAACTTGTATGGCTGTTTGAGGGACATTTCAGCTGTGCTTTATTCCTTTCCCTTGTACTTTTTGTTGTAAAATGGGAGTGAGTTACCCTAGGTTTATTGTAAGGCCTTTACTACCTTCCCCGTGTCTTGCCCTAACCCAGACTCTGTTCCTATCTGTGTAATCATAATGAGCAGGAATATATTACAGCTTTAGACAGGTGACAGAGTGTGTTATGCCTAATGCTGTCTCCTTAGGATAGTGTGGAGCCAGATGAGTCTCGCCTCGATAGGCACTTACCTGAAAAGCAATGACAGAAAGCATTCCAGTCTGCTCGGTCCTCTCTTTAGTTTAGTCCTTCCTACTTAGGGCTGTCCTGGTAAAACTATACTGGGGAGGAAAACTTGTTCCCAGGTTGTGGGTGGTAGGTCTTAGCTATGAGATACTATTAACTGAAGATTTTCTGATAGCCAAAATATTAGCCAAATCCATCTCAAGTGAATACCTTCTTGCTATGCAGCTTGCACACTGAACAACTAAAAGCCATGGTCTAGACTGCAGTCAGGAAGCCAGCAGAGAGCATAGGTGTCTATTCACATGTGTGATTTGTCAGTGCCTTTTATAGTGCTGGACAGTGTTCTGATATTAGAGAGAATCACACAGTTTACTTCTTTTAGCATATTATATAAACAGCTTATATATAATGCAACTTGTGAGCCATATGTATGTATGCTGTTTAGATTTCCACATAACATCAAAAGCTATCTTCCTCAATGTACACAAGGAGTTATGGAGTTATTTATGAGTTACTTATGAGCTTAATAAGCAGGCAAACAATAGTTCTATGTTGAAAAGCAGATTATATTTACTAAGAGTTGAAATTCTCCCCAGAGAAATAATCAGAAACACTGGAGCATTTTTGTTGGTTCCTTTTGAGGAAATATTTTGAATGCTGGTGTGTAAGCCATGGAGGAGAGGTATATTTCTCAATAATACTTCCCTTGGGATATTTTTGGCTAAGGAAAAGAGCATAAACTGGTACTTCACATTTTTCTAGACAATGCTCAGAAATAGCTGCTTAACAGCTTACTTAATTATGGTATATAGAAGTAGATTTCAAATAAGTGGTTAAAATGAGAGAAAGAAAACTTTCTTTTGTAATTTAGACATTTGAGCAGCAATTTTTTCTGTCTGCAGTTCTGTTAGTTAATTATCAAGAATAAATTGCTATCCTTCAGCTATACTAATTTTCCCCCTTTAGTTTCTGCTTTTAATTTTGTGTCACAACTGTGAAAAGTGTTTAAGAACAGCATTCCAGTTGGCACTCAAAGTGGTAATATATATAGTCTGTGATTTGGGCAATTAATTTCCTAGTTCTAGGGCACTTGGTGATTTCACAATTTCTAGTTCTATATCACCTGACCCTCTCATGTCAGCAGATGCCTAACTCCAGGTATATACTTGAGTGTTTTCCTGACTCTTTTTCAAATATATCACCTTCGAGAATGACATCTGTATTATTTTATCAATATTATACTAGAGGAAGAAAGTCATTGCAGAGAGAAAGGACTTCTTATAATCTTAAGGTTGGACGGTTCCTTAAAGGTTCTTCAAAATTGAACCAAGAGTTTTGCTTTATTACACTAATTTCTTAATCGTTTATAATGTGAACACAAATCCATGTGACCTGATGAGATGCATCTGTGGGTCCTGAGGGATCAGAGCCTTTGAGGTAAATAATATTATGCTGAACATTCATCCTCAGAAAAAATGTTTTCTTCCAGAATTTTTCAAATTGGAAATGTCTGTTGGTTGAACGCTGCCTATGTTTTTCAGTTGTGTTAAATGCATCAAAAAGATCATAAAAATCAAATGGATTGCTTATGGTTTTGGTTTTTTTCTTACTGTCAAACAGAAATAATAATGAATGTGAATGATCAACAGGGAGCAAGAACAAGTGAGACTGCCCTGACAAAACGTCATAGTTAATTTAGGATTTCTGGGGAAAGGGAGTTTATGTGGTTGTCTAACTTACATGGGGAGGTTTTAGTGCTATCAGCTTTCTTTCTTTCCTTTCCAAAATGGTTGTTACCATAGCATGGACATTTCCACATACATATATATCTAATCTATCAGGTATAGATAAAATATCATCACTTTCATGACATTGCTGAGGCTGAGTATTGTGTTCCTTTTTCATGAGCTGAATATATGTTATAGGGAGATGAAAATGGACTACAAGAAGTTACATGAAATTTATTCTCTTCTTAATTCTGTAAAGATTGCAAGCCACTTAAGCTTCACTCTCCTGGTTTATAATATCACTAAAAATCCTCAACAGAATTATTTTCAATGAAACCACTGTAGATCATTTATTACTATATATAATATGTGTGTAATAGGTATAATGTTTGACAAGAAAACTCGTATTTCTAAATGCTTTGAGACTGAGGCTGGGACTAATTTTTTACAAGGTTAATTTTAATGACTAAAATTAAGCTGACATATAATGTATACATATTATGTCAGTAGCAGACACTGTTTATATACTGTAGCTATATACCACTGGAGCAATTTCCATGATGCAACATTCTTTCCTGCTTTATGATATTTTGGGGGGGGGGTTTTGTAATTTTATTTTTTTTTTGCCTCTTAGGATTTGATACCAGCATTTTGCCAATTTGTAAAGACTCCCTTGGCTGGATGTTTAACAGGCTTGATACGAACTATGACCTGTTGTTGGACCAGTCAGAACTTGGAAGCATTTACCTTGACAAGAATGAGCCGTGCACCAGGGCGTTCTTCAATTCTTGTGACACATATAAGGACAGTTTGATATCTAACAATGAATGGTGCTACTGCTTCCAGAGACAGCAAGGTAAATGAAGAGAACAATCTGCATACTCATATAACTGACTTTTCTAGTAGTGTTTGATCTTTTTTTAACATAATAGGAAGATACATAAAAATAAAAAGAAATGTAATAATAAGAAGCACAATAATAATAAGATTACAGTGAACTACAAGCTCTTGAATGCTGTACTGTGAATTTGTGTTAAGGTTTGTGACTTATTTGAATACCTAAAATGAAGTAAAAAAAAAAACAACCAAAAGCCAACCAACAAATCCAAAAAAACATCACAAGCTACATGGAAACATGGAAAGGCTTGCTAGAAATTCAAGGATTCTAAATAAGGTGCAAAACAGAGGCTAATGCTTTAACAGCAATATTGGTTTTCAATCCAGCTTCCATTAAGTATGCAGAGGAAAGAGATCAAATTAAAGAACAAATACTTAAACTATTTATTTCTTAATGTACTTCACCTACATTAGAAAATAAACTTTTTTATTACTAAAGTAGGACAACAGAAAGTTCCTTTTTCTGAGACTTTTAAAATAACTGAATTAACATTATGGATAAAGTTATTGATGGTTATTTACTACCTAGATGACCCTTTGTTTAATGTGAATTGGTTAAACAAATAAACACAACCTATAATCATTATTTTCCTGAAGATCATATAACAATTTTAGGTCTGGGTGAGACATCACATTAATTATATAATTAATTATATAATGAAACTAGGTGTAACAAATCAAATAATTTACTCATTAAATATCGGCTAGTGGACTAAACTGGACAGACTTGCCACTTCATTTTCTTACTAATATGAGGGAGATAAAACAGATTTGGTGGAAAGTTTACAAAGTCAGTTCAACCTTTTTGAAAATTTTAATACTATTTTATAAATCTAACTTGTGCCCTTAGAATCTCATAAGTTCCCATTAGCACTCAGCATCTATGGTTTGAGTCTGATTTCTGTGGAAATAATGATTTTTATCATGACACATATGCTGGTTGTAAGTCTGAACAAAAATAAATCTCTGCTTCTGTAGATATATACTAAATAGCAGACTTCTTTTATGTGGTAACTTTGTAGCTAAAAAGCTAAAATTTAATCTTTTAAAACACCTTGTTTTTTTTCTAGAACAATATTTTGGCTTTTATTTGTATAAGTATTTATGTACTGCTAACACAATTAGTAAATGAAAAATAGTCCATCCCAGAAGTAAAGCAGTTCTTAAGGAACATAGCATGTTTTGTTTGTCTTTAAAATAAAAATAACCATGACCACAATAATTTCCGCTTAATATATAAACACCCTTTCTCTTTGGAGGGTGGCATAATTATTTTCAGTTGTCAGAGAAAGCACAGGGCATAACACGTGGCCTGATATGGTTGAAGGTTCTTCTACCAATTGGCTCTCCTACTAATTTCAGATAACATGCGATCAGCATAACCAGTGCATTAGGAAAGCATTTCCACAGATCAGTTTCAATTTTGCATTTAATAGCGTATTAGTAATGTTTATCTACAATATTTGCTTAATGTACTACTAGAACCCGAAGATGGTATTGTAAAGGCTGATCTAAATGCTACTGAATTGTATTGATAATACCCTGAGGCCTAAGAGTCTGGGATCCAGCTTTCGGTGACACTTATTCTCCCCATTGTAGAATCCAACATTATCAAGCTTTTCTTCCCTTTTAATCTTTTAAGAAATTCCTCACTGTCTTGACCATTGTATTGTGATAAGGTTAAGATTTAAAACAGATCAGGTAACTTGTGATACCACAGTGTGTTCGAGCATATAGTAAAAAATATGTGTCCTCAACATTGACAATGAGTCATAAATTCAGTTTTGACAATCCTTGCACATTAAATATGCCCTCTGTCCCTCCAAATTAACAGTCAACAAAATCTGTATTTGTCTTCTGTTTTGAAGGTATAAAGAGACAAAAAAGCTTAGAGTCTTCTTTTATCACATCTTATTAACTCTTGCACAACGGAGTCCTATCTTCCTAGTGTATTAGGGACCCACTAATTTTCTATTCAGAGTTTTACTAAACAATTTGCAGTGCTATGTTAAATCTTATAATATGTTCATGTTTGGCTATGTTTTACTTTATTGAACAAAATAAGTAAGACCTTTAACTAAACCTTTGCTATCAATAGCAAAGAAATGGCTAGACAGAGAAATTCAGTGGCTTCTTTCTGATGTTTACTAAAATAAGTTGATATTAACAGAATGCTTCAAGCCATGTAGACAGCTCTCTCTATTCTATGACCTTAGTAGGTACTTTCTGGACAGATCTACAGTTTTACAGCACTGCTGCTGATTAACAATGTTCAAAGTGAATACAGAATTTAGTCAACAATATATGTCATATCGGGGTAGAAATTCCATTGTGCTTTTTTCAAATGCATAGTATTTGCTTGAGTCATTATCTGGGAAGCCCACTTGATTTTTAGCTTCACTGTTCAAGACTCTTAGGATCAGACAAGCACTTGCAACTGTTCTTTATTCTTTCTTTCTGCTTGAGGTCTGCTATGAGGCATTGCAGTACGCTAGACCCATTACTGCTCATATCTCACAACTTCTAGTCAATATAAGCAACTTTTTATGAATATTTAAGTCACATCTTTCTTGCTCAGAAAAAGATCTTCCTGTAGTAGCTGTCCCACCTTGACTAATGCTTAAACACTTGGGTATGGCTTAGTGGTGCTTATTGCATTTTTTTCTTGGCCTTATTCTGCTTTAGGTGTAGTTTAGTATTTCTGAGATACATCCAAGACACTATAAAGCATTTCTGCAATACTTCAAGTTCTGCACTTTGTCAGTGCTCTTTGTAAGTTGTTCTGTATGCTTTGGTCGCTATTGCCCTCTAGTTTCAGCTACAGTTTGTGCAAGTGCTTCATCAGAACGTATTTTCTTAGTTGTTTGATGTTAGCTTAACACTTCAGTGCTTAGACACTTGCACTTTTTATTGGTTGATTTTCTTTCTGCAAGTACTTCATCATTATTACAGCCTTGGTTTTGTTGCATCACTGCTTCAGAGTAGGGGAATACCCAATTGTACTGGGAATATTATTGCTTAGCAGCTATTTCCTTACTGTGGGCCGCTGCATGGATCTATTGGTCCAGCACTTCTCTAGATGCCTTTTTCATACAGGCTCCTCTGTCTGTCAAGGCTGGAAGACATATTTATGACTTTAATACTAGTCCATCTTACAGAAGAATGATAAATATTATGATTCGTTTGTGTTACATCAGTCGTTTCAGATTGCAGAACTTTAAAGATGGATGGTTCCAAAGGCAGGTGTAACATGCCTTAACACGAAACTGAGATCTGAAAAAGATTTCTTGAAGTTCAGTATTGATGCTTCAAGCCCCTAAAATTCAAGCCTCGGTTGTCCAAGAACAATTACAATACTTGACACCAAGCACAGGCAAGGAAGAACATGGCAGCTTAGTTTGCAGTGGACCATGTGCCAGAAGTTAAGGGCTCTGAAAAATATCATCAACTTGACAGATGGAAAATCACTGTTTTGTGGTTGAATAAGATGCAAATCCTGCTTTAGCAGTGGAGTTGGACTAGCTGATCTCTAGAGGTCTGTTCCAACTCTACAATTCCATGATTCAGTGAAAGTCTGTGAAAGCTGGAGGCTCACTGTGTGGATAGCAGCTCCTTGAGACATGTCTGTTAAAAATTCTAGACATTCTTTGTCAAATCTACCAGTCTTCCTCCCATTTCTCTGGGAAATGTACTTTGGTGTACATAGTACCTTGAGCACTGAAAAACTGTGGATGGCTGCTGTGAAGTGGTCATGAATCACTCATAACAATGCAGTAATATTGTCAGAAGGATAATTTCTGACACATCTGTGAAAGTAGATTAAGATTGAAGATGATTAGATCTCTTATGTGTATTCAGATTATCAGAAAGACTGATGTGAGATTCATTTCTATTTCAAAGGAAGCCACCACACTGATTTTTGTAAATGAATTTTTTCTTCTTGTCTCAAGACTCCCAAAAGTTGTCCAGTGACACTGCTTTTTTAAATTGAAATAAGCTCAGAAATCTCAAGAAAGCTTTTCCAAACTCAGGAACTAACTGGAAAATAAAGAAGGAAGCATTATGATTTGGGGAGAGAGGAAAAAGGATATTCTGTGGACCAAAAGAAATTGGTTGAACTTCTAGCCTGCCATTCTCTTTGACAGTTTAAGCACCAGAATGATTTAGTATTGTTAAGAGTTTTTGCTGCTTTTATCTTGAGAAGCAAAGCTTAATTGCGACTCTTGAAGACCTAGCTTCTGAGAAGAAGAGAGTTTTGGGTAAGTAACTTTCTCATATTGCCTTGTTACCTTTTGATTAGTGGTATTCCTTTTTGTAATTATACCACCAAAGATTTATAGCTGTAAATGAATTTATTTTTTCTTTAGGCTTAGTCCATCATTTTTAATTTTCCACATGTTAGTGCTCATGTCTGCAACTCTGTGTTTCTAATTTAGGGTTTTTTTCCCATAGAACAAAATACATGTATTTGACTAGTTCTTCTCCTTCATCGTATTTCCCTTCTTCTTTAAAAGATAGAACAGAATAAACAGAATCATTTAGGTTGGGAAGAACCTTTAAGATCATTGAGTCAAACTATTAATCTAACACTGCTAAGTCCACCACAATCCTAGAACCTTCTAGCCTGTGATATTTGTGTGCATAATTCACTAATATTTTTTAGATTACCCAATAATTAGAAATACCTTTGGTTTAAAAAATAATTGATCCTCAGAATGTTGTACAATTAAGAGCTTAACTCTTCAAATATCAGGAAAGACAGAAACCTTAGTTAAGAATGTAATAAATTTCTCTGGCATAATAGTGATCATCATCAAAGCACTTCTTAACAGGAAATGTAAAACTTTATATAGCTTCAGCAAATAATTGACGTCTAAATACTTAAAACACAATACTCACCCAATGATGTCAAGTCCCAGTGATTTTCAAGAGCATCACAGAAAATTGCTTGGTTTTCCACAAAGAAATGTCTTGAAAATTTGTTCTAAGACACCCATGAACAGTAGAGCCTCCTTTTAAGGCCTTCACTGTATAAAGAATCATTATGGATTTAGTGTGAAAACTTGCCCCACCATTATAGATTTAGCAAGTCCAGAGTTATAAGCTTGCTTAAATGTATGGGATATCTAAATAGCATTTAAAATGTAAAGCCAAGAGAAATTAACAGCCTGCTGTCAGTAAGGAGTTATTATTGTTTTCCAGTTTGCATTTATTCTTTGAGATAAGAGCTCATGAATAATACCAAAGGCCTGTTGGTATATGTAGGCAACACCAGCCAGAGGCTGTGTGTTCACCGGAAATATATTTTTGAGCCCCAGTTCATCTAAGCATTTGTCACCAGAGCTTGAGCATTTCCACAAGAAAGTCGCCTCTATGTATTATAATGTGTTCTTGCCATTCCTGCCTCCCTTTGCACACTGTGTGCTGCTCTCAGCTGGCTAAAGGGTGAGCACTCTTGTTATCCTTTAGGAGGAATTCAGAAAAGGCTGCTTGGACTATTGCCACTCCTGCTTTTTGCCACCCATTGTCCCAAACAGTGACTGGGTTCTGGTCTAAGTGTGTGCTCATCAATGAGCTAGGCCAGTCTTACTTTAAAGGCCAGCTACTTTAAACTAGCTCAGAAGATTTTTTTTTTTTCTGTTTACAAGGAAAAGAAGTAGTTTCACCATATTTCAGACTGGAACCTTGATTTAATTGCATAGCAAACATGTATTTTAAATAATTAGTTGTCAAAAATGGAAAATGCATTTAATATTCATAGAATGGAAGATTTTAATGTGAAGTTATCAGAATATTGTCTGGGAACAGTATAAGCTAAAGACACATGTAAGTAAACTCAGTAATATTACTGCTGATTAAGAATGAGAAATGCCTTTGTGCTAATGGTCTAATGTAGTGCTTTATATCAGTGTTCAGAGATTAGTACCTTGATATCTTTGATTCTTTCACTTATTCAATAGTATCGTATACATGTTTGCGTCTTATTTCCTTCCCATTCCTGGGGCATACTGTGACTTATTTTATAGACAATAGAAAATTAAATAATTCAGAACTGGAGTAAGCTGTAATTCTGAAGAATGGAAAATGGAATTTTAATAACTATTTTGCCTCTTAGACCCATCTAAAGTTTGGCCACTGTTTTTAACTTAGTTTTCTGAACATGGGACTTTGTTCCCGTACGATTCGGTGTTATACTGTTGCAACAGTATCTTGCAGACTTCAGTGGAGAAAATTCTTATTTTCTGTTTGTAGTATGTGAAACACCAAACTTGAACATGACCTCTGACAAGGACAAAAGGGAAAGAATTAAATGAGCTATTGTGTTTCTGACCAACACATGAGGCAAGCTTCACACTCACACACTGATTTCTGTAGACTGATAAAACAAGGAGTGATAGAATTACTATTTTGTTCTAGCATTCCTCAATATTCCTGTCTAGTGACTAGATGCTCACTTCCAGCTGGGTTAACTGGGAGTGGCATTCTGCACAAATCCATGGTGGTGCTCTAATTCATAATTTGGAGATGTAGCAAGGTACAGTAATTCTTTGATTTTAGAGCTTAGAACACAACCAACTTCTAATGCAGAATGTATGTATTTCTTAAGATCAGTAGTTAGAGAGGCCTTAGAAGGTCACAAACTGTGAAAATGTAATCATATGCTTCTTTCCTAGATACAGTGTAATCTGTTTAACATTTTTTATGTCATTGTAGACCCACCTTGCCAGACAGAACTCAGCAACATTCAGAAGCAGCAAGGAGGAAAGAAGCTCCTAGGTGAGTCATAGATCATTCTTTTGAAGGTTTTATTACTTACATAAATAACCCTAGTGAAACAGCAACATAAAATCAATATTAATCCAACAAAGATAGACTGCAGTAAATTCCAGCAACAAAATTTATGAAATTTTTGAGAGCTACTAACCTTAGTTTTATTACCTTACCAACCAAAATATATTATATCTATTTTATTACCCTAATAGAAGGTACCTTTTTATAGTTATAGAAGGGATAGTGTAAGGCAGTCCTAAATTAGTATCTCCGCTGATCCTTTACTTGTAATAGTCTTTAAGTAATTGAAATATTTGTTATGAATCAGTTTATCTGTATCAATATTACTGAAATATGAAATCTTCATTTTACTGTTAGCCACTGCGTAAAAGCTGTAATAACAGGCTTGGCCCAAAGTAGTCAAAACTGTATTTCTGCTAAGGATGGTTTCTAACAATAATTATACACTTCAAAATGCTTTCATATGAATATTTTGTTCGTTGTGGTTTGTCTGCATTTTAAGTTTCTTTTAGAAAGTCTCCATTAGTTCCAAATGAAAAACAGTGGATTATTCAGCCTTAATCTCCAAGTGTGTCTCATACACTCTTAGTGGGGAACCCTTTTGTCTTAGAGCCTAATTGGCCTAGGTATTTTGTGTATAAATGCAAATTTAGCATTGTTGTTGATAAAATTGGTGTGTTACACTGTATTTGTCTTCTGTGGTAAAGTAAATACCTGGATTGTAAAATATATATTAAATAAAAATAATTCCTAAGCCTTGTAGCAGTTAGTTCTTAGTCCAGGAAGCCTGGCCCTTATTAGGTGTATTTGTATATTTGTACACCACAAATTATAGAACATCCCATACAGGGTTGGGTGCTATATTTTAGCCTTTTCCCCACAATGCAGTGAAGATCTCGACTCAGATAATCAGTGACTAAGGAATATGCATCACAGGATCAATGAAAAATTTGGGAAAGATTGGTCACTTTATTTCTTGAAATCAGTCAAAGACTGATATGTGTTATTTTCCCTCCCACATTTGATACATTCAGTCACTTTTAGTTTAGTAGTAGTAAACCAGTCAGGGTAGAGTTTGGAATAAAGAAATGGCAAAAGAGAGAGTTTCTTTCGGCTATGTGGTGTTTTTTAATATTCTTATTCAATATTTATATATCACAGGGCAGTACATCCCCTTATGTGATGAAGATGGGTATTACAAACCAAGTCAGTGCCATGGTGGCGTAGGGCAGTGCTGGTGTGTTGACAGATACGGTAACGAGGTAACAGGATCCAGAACAAATGGTGCGGCGGAATGCGGTAAGTTAAGAACCCTTTGTGGCATTTGGATAAGAGAGATTTGTTACTCTCTTTGATTACTAACCAGATTAAATTTTTTCAGGTAGAGCAGATGTGGGACCCAACTACATAGATTTTGAAACAAAAAATAACAAATTATAATTTGTTATTGTTATCGCTTGTTTTTGGGTTTTTTTTCTGCAACTCCTATCACTGTGTCAGGTATTAATAGACCTCTTATATGTGCTTGGCATAGTGTATATAAACCTTGGGAAAATTAATTATCTAGAGCAACATTAGACAAGCCCCAAAATGCTTCACGAAATCCCTCTGGGTAATTAACATGCTAGTGAATTAATTTTGACATTTTTTTCAGTTTATGTTTGAGGGAACTGTCAAAAGTTCTAACACACTAAATCTTATTTTTCCCTTCCCTGCTGCACTCTGCAGCTTCTTCCAAGAATTCCCTTGTCACCTTTATTTGATGTCCCAGAGATCAAAAATGGCACTAAAACATATTTTTTTATAAAAACAGAAGTCTTACATTACTCCTTTCCACTTCTTTTGCAACAAAATATAAGGCTGAAACAAAGAGTGAATTTAACATAATATTTGACATACAGATCAGGCCTATTATCCATCTAATCTGTGAAAAGTAGTCAGTCCTAGATAGTTCAAGAAAATATGTAAGAACTGAACAATAGACAGTGTATATTATCGGTAGTTCTTATTATCATCTGTAAGCTGGACTTAAATCTTTCAGTTGTTCCTGGCTTTCATTCTAGTTCTATAAATCCATAAAATTTGTCTGCTTTTGTTAACATTGAGAAATTTATCCCTATTGAAGTGGTTTTCTTTTAAGACGACAAAAGAATTTTCATATTATTTATGTTTTATTTTCTATGTCACTCTGTGTAGTTTAAAATAGCTAACTCCTGAAACTAAATATTCTGGTGTGCCTTTTGTATGCTTGAATATATTCCACTATATATTTATAGTATATCTTGTGTGTCATTTCTGTAACTATCATATCTTTTTAGCTATTGATTTAGAGACTTCAGGTGATTTTGCTTCTGGCGATTTTCATGAATGGACAGATGATGAAGATGATGAAGATGAAATAATGAATGATGAAGATGAAATCGAAGATGATGATGATGAAGATGAAGGAGATGATGATGTTGATGATGATGATGATCATGATGGATATATTTGATGATATTAGGGGGGTCCATGAATTTGTACCTTTCTAAAATTCACAAGACAACATTTCATAAAATCCCTTTGCTCTTCAAGATCAAAAGGATTCTAACAAACATGTATATTTTGTATGATTATTTCAAACATTGCAGCTGGAGTCATAGACTTTTTTTGTTTAAATAAGAATAATTATATTATGTGCTTTTGAGTTTTTAAATGCCTTTGCGCTGAAGATAACACATGGGAAGTCTAGCCTGAAGAAAGAAATGTTATGTGCTACTGAAAATATAAATGTGCAAAACACTATAAAGACAACCATTCCTTTTAAAACTCCAGTGAAAAGATATTTGCCCTTACTTGGAACTGTGCATGTCCTCTTCAGAACACATACTGTAACTTAACTTTAGTTCTGTCAGTGTTTTAGGCCTTGCAGGCTTTGCAAATTCTCCATTAAATAAATCAAAAATGTATTATGGTAGAAAAACATTGGTGCACAAGTAGCATCTCACCAGCCTTTTATTAACCAAAGGTATGAAAAAAAATTATCAGGAGGGAAAAATAATGCAAAGTCCTCCTTTGTGTTTGCATTTGTAGTTAAGTTTTTTATTAGGAAATGGCTAGGTTATTGAAAGGATTTTTCAAAAGCAGTAACATGGACAAGCACCAATTCTGTAATTCTAAAGTTTTCTTGACCTTCCTTAATTTTTTTTCTTTCATGTCAAGGTTATTAGGTTTTATCATTATTTACTCAAACATTGCTTCTTGTTTCTCTGTATTTCTCTCTGATCAGATTAGCGTAAAATGTTTTACATGGGGGGAAAAATTTGCTTAAAATTATATGATCTTTCTACATTACTGTATTTCAGAGTATTGGCACTTACCCCAAGGTAGTTTTTAATAAATGTATAGTGATATTTTTTATTTTCTTAATTCAGGAAATAGTTTTGCATCTTTATCTTAATTCATGTTGCTTTCAGTTACTAGTGCAGAAACTTAGAGAACGTATTGTAAAGGTGCCTTGCAAAATAGAAATAGAGAGGTTTTAGCATGCATACCAGTATAGGATGTTAGGCAATAGCTAAGCACACACAATTACCAAATTAATACCAGTATAGGTACTGCTGCTGGAATGAAGAAAATGGGTTATTTTAATTTTTTTCCTATTGTTATGTAATTACCATGTGAACTAGATTATAATTATTGTGTAGAGTAGCACTTAAGATTTGACTGTAGAGAAAATTACTTTAATCACTGTATTTATGTTAGCATGTTAATTAATTGTGTAGACATTTTGGGACTCCACCATCTTTGTTCATATCATATCTGTTGCTTTCTGTCAATACAGAACAATAAATTTGACGTGACCTGTATAATGTAATACTACAGGTTGTATAATTTCAAAATTGGATCACTGGTTTCCCATAGCTAATTAAACGGAAAATCAGTTTCTTATTTGAATCAATTTCCACACATTAAATAATACATTTAATGTTCATCCTGTGTGATACTGAAAATTATAGTGCATTTTCTTTTTTACTGTTTCTGTATAGTTTGCAAAATAAAGACCCTTGTAATCAATCTATGGCCAGTATAGCCCATCATTTTGACTTTTTGCATAGTTTTAAATTTTGAAGAACTCATGTTTCAGATACATTTCACCTATTAAAATATGTATTTATTTGTATAAAACCATTTATTAATGTTTTATTTCAGTAAAGAATTTCTGACTAAGGCAGAATTCATAGGGAACTTTTATTTTTCTGTATTTTTTCCTGAATTTTCTATATCTTTGTTATGTACTTTTATGACACTGTCTTCATTACATGGTAAAGAAAGAGAGAAATATTTCTTTTCAAACTCTGTCATAATTTGTGGGGCATAGTTGTATTATTTTCTTAAATAAAAGTAGTTAAGAGTTTACCATTCCAATATAGTGGGATTTTATCAGAGAACAGTTTCTTATGGCTGAAATTAACTGATATATAAATTGATTTTAAATAAAGAAGCTAAAGAAAAAATGTTGTCATTATTGGCTGATGTAGCGAGAACTGTCATGGGTTGTTTTTTTTTCTGATGTGACAAATGGTCATTAGATGAAAAACTAAAAATGAGTTTGATTGAGACTTGCGATATTAGAATAAAAGTGTGGAAAAAGAATTCATAATATGTTTAGCCTAATGGGATTGCAGGATAAAGACCATGGTAAAATTAACTGTCATGCAGAAGAGCACAAAGTAAGTTTAAATTCTTTCTTCCCTGAAAATTCCCTATTGAACTTGAAGAAGAGGGAGTAAGCATGGATTTTAGTCCCTGAGTATCAAAGCTACCTATTATATAGTCAGAAGCAAGTCAAGACAGCTAAATTTCCTAAAGAACAGCAGCAGTGGAGATTCAGGGTCATTTTGGAGAATTTTTGTGGTCTAAAATCTAAAACACCAACAACAAACATTTGTATTGTTTCTCATTCATGAAGAAAACCCAGAGAAGAGATTGATAGTGTGACTTCCTTTGAAAATATCCTTTTTGTTTTTAACCTTTTTTTTAAAAAACAAGGTAAAAGTGTCTATGGATTAATATTACGGTGTTGAATTGCTTTCATGTTACCAAATGAACTGGAATCTACTTCGCTGCAGCATTGAAGAAATGCATGAAATCAGAAGCAGCTAGAACAAATAAAGGCAAAGGCTAATAGTATACAATTACAAAATAACTAAACCATTCAGAATCTTTTTTTTCTTTCTGTCATATCCAAAAATTTACACAGAGGTATGTCCTCATGAGTATAGTCATGCAGAAAGCAGTAGGGAAGCCTAGATTTTAAAGCTTCATTATTTTTACAGTATGCTGGCATTGATATTACAATTGTGCACATATTATGTACTTACAAATATGCAAAGTTACTGATATAAATTTGGAGATTTTCAGACACAGAGATTAATCCTTGTGCTCTTCTGAGAATGTGTGGAGTTACAGCGCTCAGATTCATTCAAAAGTAAGGAATACCAAGATCAGTGAAATCAATTATTATAAGTCTTCAAAGGGAAGTCAAGCCACATAGGTATACTTCGTTTAAAAGCAAATGAATTAGCGTCATTAGTTTGCTTGGAAAAAAAATTGATTATTGTACAAGTCTGGGAA
Source organism: Scolopax mira (assembly GCA_004320125.1). Classification (NCBI taxonomy): domain Eukaryota; kingdom Metazoa; phylum Chordata; class Aves; order Charadriiformes; family Scolopacidae; genus Scolopax; species Scolopax mira. The sequence continues at coordinate 288,593 of BJBW01000161.1, forward strand.
AGATGGCCCATAATGGCGGTAGGAAAATTTTTACTTGTTTTGTGCACATGGAGAAGAACTGGATTTCTTGTATTATTATTAAAGTATCTAGAGCCCAGGTGGAATAAAAAAGTTTATCAGAAAGTGGATTAAGTTTGTTTCACAGGAAATGAAAAAAATCTGTATTTACAGGGCTTCTTTATTAGAACAGTGTATATATTTTTAATTACTGAAAGCTTGTAAAAATTGGATTTAAATAGAGCTGTGGCAGTACAAATGTATTTGAAATGCAGTAATCCTTTTTATGTTCTTTCCATTAATCTAAATATATTAGTGGCAAATGGTCCACAATTTTATTTTAGTTAGTTCAGTGGACTTTTAAAGTAATTTGTCACCAAATTTCTGTTTGAAGAAATAGATCAGGATAAACATGGAAAACAATATAATGGATTGGAAGAATCTCCAACTGAACCAGTTATCACTGGGTAAGTAATCAAAAATATCAAAACTTTAAAAACCCAACCCGCTCCTGAAGGCAAGTGCTATATTGGACATGCTCAAGTAATTGGGGAACCCATTGTCCCGAGTAGATCTCTGCTAACACTGGGCCATTGTATTCATTGCACAGCACAGGTGTAGTTTGGTAACTTCTTAAATTATCCAGTGAGATGGAAGTAGAAAAGACGTTTTGAAGTTAAGGAACCAGAGCAAGAATGGGAAAGAGTTGCCTAGCATAAGATGACACCTCCACTTGAATTTTCAGATGCTAATTGAACCATATCCTGAAAAAGATATTACTGCACATTATCTGCCCTCCTGAAGGTGAGTGTTACAAGTGAAATGTGCATACCTATTTTTGAAAAGAATCTCTATCCTATAGCATTAGTAATAACACATTTTACTTCACCAGCTTTATCTCTTCACATGACCCCATAGAAAAAACTTGATTAAAGCTTCTGGCAAGAGTATGCACAAAACTCATGCTTGTGCCTATAACCATTTTTTGCCAAGATGGTTGAAATTTATCAGCTAAAATCAAGATGGACAGTGAGGTGGCCTGATGCCTCTATCTGCCCATAGCATTCACAGCTGCTTTGTAAACTCATAGAATAGACTGCAGCCTGAGTACACGTCCCTCCAACTAAGGTTGTTTTACTGCTCATCAGGCAAGTGCAGTTGTAAAGGAGCTGGTTGTCACCAGTGAAAGGCACTGAGTTTCCCATGTGCCTAAGGTGGATGGAGGGCCACACCAAGTTTTGCCAAATTTAGGATGTTAGAATAGAGTAGTGATTAACAAAATACTTCATTGAGTTTGGAAGCTAGCAAAGAATACTCAGGTTTTCCTTCTTTCAAAAAAATGCTAGCAATAGCAATCTATAATAAGAGTTTAATTTTGCAGCCATAATGCACTGATTCTTTTTTCTTATTTACCGAGAAAAATGCAGTTATTCAAAAGGATGCTGTAATTCAAAATCAATGGGTTTTGAGCATTATGCAAAACGTATTTCAGGGCTTGCTTAGATTTACTAAGCTTCTGTATGTTCCACTGTCCTGCATTGGTGTTAAGAAACTGAAATATGCTGTAATTCAAAATCTTTTGTGTGGAGTTATTTATCTCTTTTCTAGTGTTTATTTGTTTTCTAGTTTCATTCTCAAAGAAAACAAAATCTAGAGATTATTTTAAAGATATCACCAGTATAAATACAAGCCAAATCCCCCAAAGTAAAATTTACTATAAAAACATGGTTGGTTCATATGAGGCATACATTTATAATTGAAGTTGAAATGAGCAAAAACTGTCTTAAGAATTCTTATTGCTCTAACATCTATGGCAGCTGCCTGAGAAGTACAGCTGTATCTATATGGAAGTTCATGTATGAGTTCATGGAGTTTATATGTTACTGTAACTCAAATTAGAGGATACCCAATGTGAAATGATACTGTAACAGCACAAGATGATGATCCCTGTCCACGTTTCTTCACGTGCAAGTGAACTTATTCCCTCAATTCCCTCATATGCTCAGAAATGTAGACCAGTTTCCAATGTAAGGATAAAATCAAATGTTGAGGAAGGGCTGCTTCCTTCAGCAGTTAAGAAGTCTAGGATCTGTCCCTAGAAATCTTGCCAGAACATAGGAAGGAGGCTCCTTTAAAGGTACAGCAGCTTGAAATGCATGATTTAAATAAGACAGCTTACTCAATAATTTTTGTAAAGAAAATATATACTATATATATAATAATGATAATATATAATTTAGATAATATAATATATATAATATTAAAATATATAATATATAATTTTCGCTCATGGGAAGCAATTTTATTAATTTAACAACAACAACAAAAAAGTAAGGCTCTAAGGTAAATTCAAAGGAAAGGAAAGTGGGGGGAAATAAGAATGAGATGTGTTGGAGTAGCACTATGTATTTGAGTAGCTGACTGATCCTATCACTGAATAAAAAAGGGTGAGGATTCCAAGTTCATTGTTTGTGCTGCTCTTTCCCCTCATAATTTTCCCACACACACGTTTTTATTAGGCTGTGTAGCTTTACAGCATATCATTCAGAAATTACATGTGAGTGTTGAGATAAGTTCAAGTCCCATAGTGGCATCATGGCACAAAGCATCTGTAGGAATTGCACCATTGACAAGCCTAGAAGCTGAGAACGTGTTACTGGCACATCAAAGAGTTCCTTGGAATAAGTAGTTTATAGCAGGTGTTTTCCCAGATGTAATTAGTACATCCATTATGAATGCTTGCCTGACTCCGTGCAGGGAATTGTCCAGAGTTGTTGTTTATACAAATGGTAACTTACATATATTCTGATGTAAAAGTGGAATAACCATTGAAGGTTGTATATTTTGTCCATTAAGATAGCTTGATTTTTTGTAGTAGAAATTGCATCACTGTTTTATCTCTCTGCTTAGTAACTTGCATTTGAAACAGCAATACTGGCAGAAAAGGCATCATCATCTAAATTTCATGTATCGGTTTTGTAAAGATAAAAGAAATGTCAGTGCTGGCACAAAGTACACCTTAAGGCCAAACAGGTAATGAGTAGATCCCCTAATTTACAGTTCACTCCTATGATTCATAGATCTGACTTACAACTAGCTGCCTGGTTAACTTTTCTCCGACCATATTTAGATTTCAGTTATTATGAGAAAGTGAGTGAAAGAAGCCCTTTTTTCCCCCTTTCAAATCTGAAATGCCTATCTTTCTGTTAATTAGAGGTCAATTTGTCTTAAATTCTCTCCCACTCCACTCCTTCTTGAATACCATTACATAACAATGGGGGAAAAAAAGAGGCTATTAATCTTCACCAGCAGGAGTAAAATTGCATAAAATTCTTATTATTTGCTGTTGTACAGGAATAGGTCTTTTTTCTTTCTACAAGCAGACAGGAACCTTACCATGCAGCCCCCAGCTGCTTTGAGTGAATATCGTATCGTGAGCAGCCCACGGTTTCAGAAACCTCTACTGGCTGGCATGTCTCATCTCTGTTATCCTTCCCCGTGCTCCCGTGCTGCTGATGTAGTTTTGTTGAAACCTGACCACAGAGGGATCAGCTCTGCCACAGAGTAAAGATTTGCTGAAAGGGAATTGCATAAGCCTAAGGGCTTTATGGTAGCGCTGCGGCTGCTGCTACCTGCCCGAGTGTGGTGGAAGAAAGGAAAAGATTTTTCTCATTTTGCATAGTGAGGTTATGCAAACTGGATAGTCCCACAGCAGTGGCCTCTGTGGGCTCTATGCTTTATCTTCATAAAAGACATTTGCTTTGTCAAGTGTGGCAACTTTCCATTTCTCCTGGATGGACTATAAGCACAGAATAGCTGGCTGCTTTTCTCTACTGTTTTATCTGTCTCAAAAAAAGAGAAATATTTTGCTTGTGAACTTTTTTTTTTTTTCTAATTTTTCTTGTTAACTTCACTTTTAAAGTGTTCTTGGTCACGCTATTTCTAGAAAAATAAATAAATGTAGCAAAGGGGAGAAAAACAAGTATAAAAATAAGTAAACTAGGAAGGCAGAGATCTGAAAAATAGTCACCTAGTGAGAGTGAGAAGGTCCCAAGCCGCTCTTCCCCCCCCATTACCACTTTTTCTAAAGGCTCTATTAGTCCTGTGATCTTTATCTGTATCTGTCTTAGCCAATACTTTATCCTATGTTTCTCTAATTATACCTGCTCATGGATCAAACGTCTGCAAATTGACAAATCTACATTTTTCATATGGGGAGAGATTACAGTCACTCTCCCTCAGGAGGGAAAAAATTATACTGTATAATCAAAATTTGCAGTTTTCTTTTGGTGTAGCATCTTCTTGTGGCAAAATTGTTTCAAAAAAATAATCACATGTTGAGAGTTATGCATTGTATTCACCATCTAAAACCTAATTATCCCTTTTTCTTTTTTTTTTTTTCCACCTTAAGAATGCTGACATTCTTAAGTATGTCAGGTACTTTGCTTAAAAGGCAATGGCTTCCAATTCATTAGTTGAATCCAGGAACAAGAAATGTTGATTTTTGAAAGGATCATAGAATCATGGAAGAGTTTGGGTTGGAAGAGATCTTTAGAAGTCATCTAATCCAATCCCTGTCTAAACTGACCTGGAATGTTAAGAAACTGAAAGTTAAGAAATATTTAGTGAGAATATCAACTATAGTTAGGCAGAAATATGTGTTCCAATTTATTTGTCAGAGCTCAAGTCCTTTTCAGGATTTTACAGTCCATCTCATAGCTTTATAATTTTTCACTCAACACATGTTTGGAAGTGTGAAATGAATTTCTTTTCCCTATCTCTGCAATATAAAATGGCATTTAGGAACTAACATCCCATACATGGCAAGATCTAATCGGCAATCTAAATTAAATATTACCAGTTCAGAAATGGATAATGTTTTAGAATAGATTTATACACAAAGTTCTTTAAAATATCACTTGAATTCTAAATGACAGTCAAAGAAAGCATATTGTATGGGGAAATATTTTGGAGACAATGGAAAGAAACAGAGAACAAAACCCCAAAGGACACAATTTATGTCACTGTATAAGCACCTGCTGCTCTTTCTGTGTGATAATCTCTGTGTCTTCCCCATTTCCAAAGAGTATAAAAGTTACAGGAAAGGATGATGAGGATAATTAAAGATAATATTGGCTTATATAAAGAAGATAAAGAGGTTGGAATGCTCAGTCCTCGATTACAGGTGAAAAGCAGAGATATGATAGAGCATGATAAAATCATAGGTGCCTTAGAGAAAGTTAATATCAGTTTTTCAAACTCCAATGAGTTCTGGAGGAGCTATTTCACATGCCACTGAAGATATTCATCAGCTCACTATATCAACATATCTAAATTGGGACACATTGAACCAAAGGCAGCCATTTCCAATGAGGTTTGCCTATACCCTATGGAGGACAAAACCAGCTGCCATTTAGCAAAAGGCATTACATCTAAGAAGTGCTATCTAGCAGGTAAATCATAAAGAAGGAAACAGATAAAGATGATGAATGGTTATGAGAATATTGTTTGTGTTTGTCCAGTGCAACAACATGTTCTTTAGTGTAGGAACTAATTGTAGAGGTAATCTGAGCCCTTTCCTCTCAAATTTACCAGACCAGATACTGTTTACAGATGAAATATTGTCCTTTCTTCCCTAAAGTAAATTCAGAAGATCAATTCATGGATTACACATGCACAACCCCTTAATAACGACATTAATAAGACTTCCTCTTTTTGCAGAAAATGAATTCCTATAGCTATGCTTCCAGCCATTACTTGGGTGTCTTGCTCCAGAAAAGGCCTCCAGTCTTCTTTGAGCTATGAAAGCATATAGTAGATCCTGAGATCCTAACTTTCCACCTTGAAACTTTTGGAGAGAACCACAACGCAGCTTTTACACTTCCTCCCCATCCTACGAATTACACTTCAAATGACATCTCCTCAGCAGGCTCGTGAAGTGATCAACACATCCTCTGAAGAAATGGTCTTGACTACAGAGGGAGCAGGTATGACTTTCAATTATACCTCCTTGAACTATGTCAAACTGTAATACCTTTCCTTTTTAAAATGTGACATTTGTGAAAAAGAAGTGGGGAGACTTCTTTTTCATTGTGAAAAGCCCATTCACTGTCGTTCTGCTCTCCCAGTCTATTATCTATTTAAAATCATCACAGCTAATAGCTCTCTGTTGCACAAGTCAATGCTCCATGCAACTGGATCTATTCTCCAACTTCATTTCATCTATTTTGCCACTAAATAATTCTAGTCTTCTAAGATTACCACAGCAGTCAGGAAGGTCCAAGGTTGCTCCTGGTCTCAGTATTTCATATGCTCAACAGAACTTCTTCAGAGAGAAGACCCTTCACATATGATTTGAGCAGCAGCAGATGGCACATTCATACTCCTTAGGAATTAGCAATTGACTTGTAAAGAAAATCTTTTTACAGCTACTTCACACAGTATTATTTTCCCTCTTATACCACCTTTTCTTTGCTCTCATGCTAGTTCCTCTGGCTTGCTCCTTGAAAGAAAGCTTGTCTGGAGGAAAGTTGTCAAATGCTGTATAAAAGATCCAAATAATCAGGCCATACATCTTGCCATTGTTGACCTTCATTGTAAATTCTTGAAAGGGAAACCTAGTGTTAGGCAAGAGCTCCTGTGGGGATTATTGCCCTTTCTTTTTATTGGTTGAATATTAGAACTAGGAAAGCCACATCTGGACCATGAGGGAAAAAAAATTCATAGCCTATTGGCTGAAATTGGTATTCTGTGTGACATCTTACTTAAGGATCCCATCCAGTAGTATTAAAAAGTGGATGTAAAAATAGCAAGCTTTCGTTTCACCAAGCTTTTTTTGACATTAATAGCATTTGACTGCATAAAGGAGTCACTGATAATTTACTCTAAAATGCGTGTGAAGGAAAGACCTTTACAGCAGCTCAAATGTAATATTATTTTTTCATGAAATCATTTAATACCTCACTCCTGTTAGAACCTGGATTTTTACTTCAGTCTTTGTTAAATGTTGAAAGTTTCTTTGAAACTCATTCATTTAACTTTTTTATTACTGGCAAAAAACGTAATTAGTTCCTTTTTAACTAAAGTAATTTTAAGAGATTTTTTAACTTTTTCTTTCTCTATCTTTTCTTTTTTTTTTTTCCTAGAGGGAAAAATCTAGACATACAAAAATTGGTATCTCGTGTTTACTTTAATTTCATTTGAAAAAAAAAAAAAAAAGACTGTGGGTAACTGGGTAACTGTACTTGCCCCCATCTGCCAGATCCCATAATGGAAGTAGTATAAGGGCATAGTGACTGTGTTGGCAGTGTTAGAACTAATTGAATTTATTGTTAGCCTTGCTAATGCTAGGAAATACTGCAAATCTCATCGGGAAACTCTTTCTTACAATTTTCAGATATAATCTTTTCAGTTGCCGCCAAACTTCTTTACTTCTTAGAGTCAAATCTCAAAATTTACTCATTTGGCACTTTCTCCTTTCAGATTAAGTTCATTTCTTCAATGTGCACAGTGTGTATCTAGGGACAAGGCCAAGTTCAGCTAGGGTCAAATCCTGTTTATGTTCCCCATAGGGACCTCAAACAGAAAGGAGACAGATCTGTCCCTAGTATTGTTAAGAGTTATTTGTTTTTATTTAGCACCTTATTTTCTGTGAGGAGTAACTCATTAAGACCAAATATGAGTTTCAATGCATGTAAGAGAAGAAGGATTAGTACTGCTTTCTGATTTGTTTTCTTGTATGAATTTTTTGGGAGTTGTTTCTTCAGATACAGGATTTACCTATTAAAGGATTGTTAAATTTTGTTAAATTCCCCTTTCCTTTTCTCATTTACTTGCTTGCTTGGAATGGAGTGACCAAAGGTATTTCACACAGCGATGTTTTACACTAGTTTATTCTTAGGATTTGTTCTTTCTCAGTTGCTTGTCTGTAGTCTTCTGAAAAATTTGGCATGAAGATATAGAAATGTTTCTGAGGTGTCATTCTATCAAAGTGTGACTAAGTGTTTTCCTGCACTCTGTAGATTTAGTTATATTGACTGTAGTTTCTCTGTGACACCAAAATTTATCATCTTCATTTTTGAGAGAAAAAGATGAAACTTATTTTCAATGTAATTAAAAAGTAATTCCATTATTCTCTTAATTTTATTTGAGCTTGCAGGGTTAGGATCAGGTTTATGATTAATGCTATCTAATGATAAAGCAGTATCTAATGAAAATTTTCAGTAGAGAAGGATAATGCCACAGTTACTAACTTCAGAATGGTGAGAGTTGATTCCAGAAAGGTTATGATAATGATATTGCATGTATGTATTTCCTTGCCCAGATAAATTTTAGCTTCTTTTTGTTAGGGAAGAGTGATCATAAATTCTCCTTTGCAACATGCAAACAGGAAGACCTTGTTTCTACACAACAAAATAAAAAATATCAGTGAATGCCCTAAAACCAATAAAAAACCACAAAAAATATTTGTGAAAATTTTTATTTTTCATTAGAAATTTAAAAATCACAAATTTTTTTCCTATTTATCTTTTTTTTAAAAGTGAGCTTCATAATGCCTCTGGAGAGCAGAGCTCTGAAACAAAGCCAGAGAGGTGGTATAATCTCCTTCCTTGGAGGCACTCAAGAGCCAGCTGGACATGGTCCTAGGCAACCTGTTCTAGGTTATCCTGCTTGAACAGAGGGTTGGACAAGATGACCTCCAGGGATCTCTTCCAACCTCAGCCATCCTGGGGTTCTGTGAAATGGAAAACCATTTTCTATTCACTGTTTGTCAATTGATCTTAGAAGGGTTTTAGCAGATGCCAACTCTTCTTCCTCACCTATTTCCTGTTAGAGAGTACTAGAAGAGAGTATGCATTATTCAGGGCTTACATTATTTAAATACCACTTACTGAAATGGAGCCAAGATCTTTCTGGGGCATCCATGTGGTAAAGCAGACACTTGTTGCTATTTGATGTGAACTTCTGCCCTGCACTTTATGAATTCCAGAGAATAATGTCTATTAGGAATTGCTAAACAGACACTTCCCAGTTAAGAAATGCCAGGTAGACTCATTTTTTTGAAGGCTGAGCTGTGACTTTGAAAGTAACAGAGCACTGGAACAGGCTGTCCAGAGAGGCTGTGGAATCTCCTTCTCTGGAGATATTCAAAACGTGCCTGGATGTGTTCTGGTCCATCATGCTCTGGTGAACCTGCTTTGTCAGAGGGATTGGACTAGATGATGTGTGAAGATCCCTTCCAACCCCTATCATTCTGTGATTCTTTGACCTATAAATCAATGTTTTTATATTTTTAAAAAGAAGAAAAGAAGAGTGGTGTCCCAGGAAAAAAAGGAAGTTGGCCAAATAGCCTACTAACTAGATCATTTGGATGGGATTTTCAGTTTAGGATGCTGCTGTGGCTTTTACACAACAATATTAAAAGAGAAGACAGATGTTTTAAATGCTGTGAGAATATAGTGACTACGCTCTTGAATAATGTGTAAGACATGAATGATGATGTATTGGTAGGGGTTTAACTGGCCTTGTTTGTTTGGGGAATATTTTTTTCCCTTTCTTTTTTTTTTTTTTTTTGGCAGACACGGGGGATATAGGCAAGAGATGAGTTTCAGAAAGAAGTTTGAGAGAACTGATAGGCCAGAAGTTGATACCAATACCACAAGGTTTCTCTCAAAATAGAACTGTTATGTAAAACACATGCCATTTATGATTTAACTTAAAATTACAACTCATGAAGGGTTACTACAGTCCAGGGATTACTGCGGTCCAACAAAACCATATTCTAAATCATAATTGTTAGCATATTGATAATTCTTGTTTATCTGTCTTTTTCTTCTTTTAGAAAACAGTTGTTGGGGTTTTTCTACCATTTCTGTATTTGTGAAATTTACTTCTAAGTTTTCCATGTTACTGTGTTTTGTGTCTATGCATCCTGCCTGATAATGGTTTTAGTAATCAGCTTCTTTCCCCTGCTACTTGATTTATTTCACTACAGACCTGACCTTAAAATAAATCTGGGATTAAAAACTTAATTTTATTTCCCCATTCAAGAATAGATAGCTGTAGGTTCCCTTGGTTACTTACAAAAGAAATTTAGATTTCACCCAACCCTATTGAAGCAAAAGTCTCTAGGAAGCCCAGTGACAGGAGAGAGAAATCCTGTCCCCATTTCTTTGATGCCACAACTCCAAGTAGCAGGTTTTTAGCCAGTATGAAGGAAAGCACTAGAGAAATCTTTGAATTATTTTTTTTTCCTGCTGTCTGCCTTTATTAGATGCCTTAAATATTTATTGTATGTTAACTGTCAGGAAAGAAAGGTTATTGTGGCTAAGCAATAAAGGGAATCAAGATTTGGGTAGCTTCACCCTTCTAACAGAAACAGACATGTTAGTGACAGAAGGCACTGGGATAGACTAGCTGCATGATGCAAGATCTCTGATTAAGTCTGATGCTACAATGTGATGTGGCAGCTTAAGAATAAGAGAAGAAACTCTGTATTAGTTACAATGCAAAGAATGATTTATGGGGTGCCAGATTTTTTTTGCCTGCAAAATTTTTGTGATTCAGAAGTAGAATGCAGAAGCCTTTACACAATTTGCAAGTATTTATCTCATTGTCTGGTAAATGGTACTTTAGTCTGAGAAAGAACTGAAGAATCTGTCCTTAGTAGAAGTTAGTCTTGTCTTATTACATAAACATTGCTGGATTACACAACGAAGTTCTTGTAAGGTAAGTGTTGCAGGTTATGTTTGTTCTCATGTCAGATTCCTTCACCATGGGATTTTTTAGTGCCATTCTTGAACATCAGTCTCCCCAGTGGTAGCTTAATAAGCTGGCATTGGATTGGTTGGAGAGTAAATTTCTTAATTCTTTTACCATTCTGAAAAATAACCAAAACACTTCTAATGGATCTAAGGAACTTTGAATTGCTTTGCAGTCAAAAAAATGACAAATTAATGACAACACACAGAGGAAGACTTCACAGCCTCAAGAAGCTGATTTGCCTGTCAAATGTAAGAAAAAGAAGTCTAGCTAATCCCCTAAACACATAATAATTAGCAAGTTCTCACATTTTTACACCTGAATTGCTATAAGAAAATAGAAAAATTGGTCTAAAAAGAGCTTTAAAAAATCACTTTTTCTGTTTTATTTTGGAAATGCCCTGTAATGAAGTTACTGTCAAATTAATCTATACAGTGTCTAGTATGTAAAGAGAAGCAATGAATATCCATTACAGGAGGATTTATATCCATTTCCACTGTGACAAAGAGGCTGTACTGTAGAATTAAAAAAAAAAAATAAAACCAACATTAAAATGTGTGATCCACATTTGTTATCACATGCCACTTCTGGAGTTCATGTGCAGTATATGTCCCTTCAGCCATAGATCAATGCTACAGTTGTTCTCAGCCTAGCAGGACTTGGTGGTCTTTCTGTTCCTCATGCTGCTCTACTGCGGGGAGGTGGAGTTGCATTGCATGGGAAGCTTGATCCTACTCCTTTTTGGAGCCAATGGCAGGTATGTATGCCAAATACATTTTCGTTTCCCATTTCCAACTTCTTCTTGTGAAAATATACTGTGAACAGCAAGGGAATGGCAGAGCTATACTTTGGGACTGCAAGGACAGAAATGGAGGATAAAGGGGGTAATGGTATTTTTGTTGGTCTAGTGAAAAGTTTCAGATGTATTGATCTAATTACAATTAAATATGAAATGTGAGTGGCAAGTAATTTTAATTCTCTAAGCCAGATGGTCTAATCCATCTTGAATTTAAAGCACTTTGATTTGAAAATTTTGAAGGGGTCTAATGCTTGATTTTTATCACATTTATTTTTGTAGAGAGGTGGGAAAGCAATGCATTTCACGCTCAGGATTTTATAATCTGGATGTTTGAATTGAAAATTTAACTGCAAAGAAATGCCAGCATCTTGCTGTCATACTAGTAAGCTGGACATGCTTTCCTACTTGTGCATTTCTAGGTCTAGAGGAAAACCACTAAAAAAGCAAAATCTCCTAGTCACCCTGATTCTAAAACATGTAAATTTGTACTTTTTTTTTTTCTCCCTGCGACCTAAAGCAGGTATGGGTACTGCAGTGGTCCTGACCAGTATGGTTTTCTCCTTTTAAACAGAGAAGAAAGCCTGTAAATCAAGTCTGGATGAATAGCTGAACTCTTGAAACTGGTTAACTGACCTTCTCTAATGACTATGGGAAGTCTGAAATGGATTCTCTCTGAACATCTACCAGATGTTCCCTGCTGGGGAGTTGGACATTTTCCCCTTGGCATGTTGATGGCCTTTTCTCTGATCATTTTGTAGGGAATGAAGTTTGAAGCCCAGGGAGACTAAGAGATTAATCTATAGGCTGAGGCTTGCTTTCGTAAAATGGGTTGTCATATACATGTTTGTCTGGAAAAAACAACAGAGTAAAAGGATTATGTATACTCTATAGTTACAAAGATTTGGTAAAGTTTACTGAGTCAACGAGATTGCTTGAAATGAGGTTTCTATGGTCATCCGCTTACAATAGTTTAACATGAAGCCTTCAACTCATTTTATATAGGTAATAAACACACGGCAAAAAATTATCATGAGTTACTCTGATCTCTTCTGTTTCCATTTAGAGGTAATATCTGAGAGATTGTGTATTTAGGTATGCATGTTCTGAGGAAAGAAAAAGTCTGCGTATTTTAGGCATTTTTTTATTTAGTTATTCAGGCTCAAAATTTGGTACTAATTGTTTGCATAAACCTGAATCCCTGGTTTCTCAGGTGTTTTTCAAAGTGGAGTCATTGTGCAGCTATAAACTTTTTGCCATTGTGGGAAATTTATAAATATGTAGGGACAACTTTGCTTGAAACTTTTTCAAAAGAATTACCTGACCTTGGCATTTTTGGGCTTAACAAGTAATAATTTCTTTGATGGTCTCAGTAAAAAGTTTCCAAACTTTTCTTCTAGTGGGTAGTCAATGCTCCACATTCAGATTTACTGTGGAGTTCAAGAAGAGTGCTGTTTTTTGCTTAACTTTCTCCTGTGACTGATTTTCTAGGTAGCTTCATTCATAACACTCTGCTGTCTCAGCTTGACAGGCTTAGCACCTTTTTCTCTTCCTCTGAACTTCCTTAACTGCCATTCTGGCATATTTCAGGCTTAGATACTTATAACTCATTTTAAAGACAAACTTATAATGATGTACTGTGAAAAATAGTTCTCAGCAGAATTGTCAGAGCTGGTGGTTGGAAGAATGTATGGATCCTTTTAGTAGCAGGAAAGATGGCATCAATCTGAATGGGGCTGACGGGGATAAAAATGAATTTTGCCAAGTGCATTCTGTCCAAGTATTTAGAAGCTGTTTCCCCATGATCCATATTTTAAGTTATTGATTTGTTACTGATAAGAATTACTTACTACTGATGGCCCTGATCCTCAAGGGCTTTGCCCTGGCTCAAGTTATACCTATTTTCTGGTGCATAAGTGCAGTACTTACCTACACCTACAAGGTGTAAAGGAAAACACAGAGGAATACATGTATATGTCAAACTGAACTTTAGTGTTATTGTGGCCCCTGCTGTTAAAGGTATTGCTGATGCAAATTCTTTAAAACTGTGTTGTAGAGAAATGTAACATACCAAAGTAACTGCCAGGCAGCTGTTAACACCATGAGGTATTGCAGATACCATCTGAGGGGTGAACAATGACAACAGAACCTCTTGCAAACATTTTTTTTTGCCAGCTTTGCTGCCTTTCTTACTTAAGAAGCGTAGAAAAACATTTAGACAGTGTTTGTCTGTTTTGTCACTATCGTATTACCTTTATAGTAATTTTCTCATCTAGATGTATTAAAGGAAAGCAGAATAAGCATAGATGAGATTAAAATCTCTATTCATAATATAAAAGATGCATGAATACTTCACGCCTTGCCTGTAAATCCTTGTGTGGCCAGTGATTTAGTTACTTGGTTCTCTTCTCAACAAACTCTTGCTAAAAGGTCTTGATGAGCCTTTTGTAAACATGCCATGCCAGCAAGCATGGGGCCAAACTCGGTCCTTCTTCAACACTAATGGCAAAACCAGAAAATAGGGCCTGTTACTCTTGTGCCAAGTCAGAACAGTCTTACTTGTGCTGAGTGTCCACACAGTAGAATGTTTCATCTGCTGCTTCCAGCTTGGTAGTTTTTAATATGTATGTTACAAGCATCTGGGTTTATATGCTGGTGCAGGGGGAGATTTTTCTTACCAAAGTCCAGGCACATCTTTCAAGCTTGTTGTTTTTGAGACCAGTAAGTATAGATTATCACTGTTTTTGCCCAGGTAATTTTGAGCATAGTCAGGAAATAAAACCTATACTGAGCTGAATGACTGTTTTTTGAATTTTGTAGGGAAACACCACAATCCATGGCAGCTGCAGACTTCCTAGCATTAAGATCCATATGGTCATGTGCTTTCATCTACAGGAAATTCTGCTTGTGTACCTAAGGACAGTCCTGGCCTCTGGGCACAGGTCAGTAACTGAGGACAATCAGCACATTTTCAAGGAGTACTCCAGGTCTATACTCAACTACTCATGTATGTCCACTTCATATTTTCTTTGTTTCCATTAATATATTGTCTGACAAAGTGCCTCAAAGTAGGTTCTGAAGTGTCTGTATGTACAGGAAGTTGGTATTTTTTCACTAAATTTAGATTAAATACATATAATGGTTACTGAATTGCGCTCTTCATTCCCTATCTCTCTGCCCGAAATAAGATCTCAGCTGAAGGAAAAGAACATAAGAATGGAGAAGGACTTGTGTGTGAGTGTGTCTGAAAAGGAAGCATACTTTTATTTTGTTGTTGGTGTTTTTTTTAAAATATTTAGTAGTGCAAGGACACAAGTTGTAAAGAATCTACGGTAGTGATTGCAGAATAGCATGTTGCTGAAGTTATTGCTACTGAAGATATATTCATCTTCTGAAGCTCAACAACACTTTTCAAATAAGATCAGTTTGAAAAATCCTTCACTGCAGAAAGTGATTTATCTGTGTGTAGTCTGAAGTGAAACAGGTTAGAGCTTACACATAACACAGAATGAAAAAAAAAGTTATATTTTTAAGCTCATACCAGTAGGTGAACACTTTGAAAGTCAGAGATTTGTTCAAAAGTGAGAGTTGTTAGGAATTTTTGGAAAGCACTCCTCTTTTTCAACATATCAAAGTCTTGGTTTGTGGTCAGCAGCTGACATCTGTTTCCTTGTATGGGTCTATCATAAGTAGCTTTTCCTGCTTTCATCTAAGATTAGAAGATACTGCTCTAGGGCCAGAGCTTATCCTGACTTAAACCACTGAAGTTAATGAGGAAAACTCTTTCTCTGTCACATTAGCACACCTGCTGCCCTGAAGTGTGTTTCAATGATATAACTTACAAGGCCACAGGATATGTTACTGGTTTGTGGAATTTTTTTCTCTCAGCAGCATGGATGCAGCTTCAGGAAAATCAGCGAAGGTGGTCCCTGAGGGGTTATACAGGGTGTAAAGTCAGCAGAGGATTTTGTCTCTGAAGTTGCCATAACACATTTGAGCTACCCTTCAGAAAATTCACCTTCTAATTATACCTTCTTTTTCTTTAGCATAACAGGCATTAAAAAAATCCAAACCATTAGCTAATTCACGTGAAAAAACATAAAGACAGAGGTAAACACAGTGTTTTGGAAAACATGCATTTACACCACTGAAATTAGGAAAAAAAAGATATGCCTCTGTCCTGGTTTGAGGTAAAACAGAACTAATTTTCTATTCAGTAATTTTACTTTTCCAACTGGGCCTCTTCTAACTAACTAAGCTCTGAAATTAACAGCATATTGTTCAGAAAACTGTTCACTCTC
>BJBW01000162.1:0-49550 GCA_004320125.1 Scolopax mira
AACCACTAAGATTCTGTGATTTTGTGATTCTGTGAAGGGAGCCCATAGGAGAGCTGGGGAGGGACTCCTTGTCAGGAAGTGTAGTGACAGGACAAGGGGCAATGGTTTTAAATTGGAAGAGGGGAGATTTAGATTAGATACTAGGAAGAAATTCTTTCCTGTGAGGGTGGTGAGGCACTGGAACAGGTTGCCCAGGGAAGTCGTGGATGCCCCATCCCTGCAAGTATTCCAGGTCAGGCTGGATGGGGCTTTGAGCAACCTGCTCTAGTGGGAGGTGTCCCTGCCCATGGCAGGGGGGCTGGAACTAGATGGTCTTTAAGGTTCCTTCCAATCCGAGCCATTCTATGATTCTATGATTGGAGCTGTGTGTTATTGCACTCTTCTAGGTAAATGTCTTTTTCTAGCCCCACAGCATACTAACATAAGCTAGTCAACTTCTCCAAAACTTCTGGCAGCAGATACTTAGCTGACTTGATGCTTTGGAGTAGGTCAAAATTTCTTTAGTCAAACTGCCAGCAGTTTGCTGTCTCAGAGATACTGTAGGTGAGGTAGGCAGAGGTGGAGACCTTTATTTGTTTTACATGAAACATTAACAAAGAATCAGGGTGGGAGAATTATTTTTGTGGAAGCAACTAAGTGAAATATTTCTTCATTTTGGTTATTTGAAAACCAAAGCTGTTCGTGGGTTTTAAAATTCATGTCCCCTCCAGCTTGCTTTGTTTTGTTTTGTTTCTTATTCCCTCTCCCTTAGTCCTCAAAGGGAACCATCCAAACCTACATATCGTGTTATTTCTTGAGGAAATGCAATTGTTTTCCAGTCAAACCTAGGCTGGAAATGCCTCTAGTGATTCATTTGTCTGAGAAATTTAAAAAAGCTTGGGTGGAACAGAAACCAGGCTGGTTCAGGGAGAGCTTTCTTGTGTTTGAAGACCCACTTGAGCAGGGGAGTTGTTTAAAAAGCTTTTTACTGGAAAAAAAAAATATTTATAGGCTTATATGGCAGACTTGGGCTTCTGCCATTCTTCTGTTGCACCTTCTGTTGCACCAACCAAGATCTGCAACCTGGCCACCCTGCTCCCAGGTTCCCATGCCTCCTCGCAGAGCTGTACCACCACCTTTGGGAGTCCTATGTCTTGAGCCCTTTGCTTCTGCAGGGTGGGATGGAGGTGATACCATCTTTGCCTTAACTATACTTTGTACCAGAAATCTTTACCAAGAACAGGGATCATAGGGGTGCACAGCTGAGACCTCCTGCTGTCGCACAGTGAAGGGTCCAGATCCTACATTCACCATTAGAGTCTGCTGAAGCTCCTCACCACAAAGAACCTCTTTCTGAGATTTCCCAACATCCATTGAGGTTCAGAGCCAGGCACCAGAAAAGCAGATTCAGTGGTAGTAACCACCACGAAGTCCCCTTCATACCTTTCTTTGGCCCCACCTATAAAACATACTTCTTTTAATGGTGTGCTCTTCATGACATGGCTTTATGTTCATATAACAAGTTGTGGAGAACCACCAAGCAGTGGCTGAGATTGGATAAGCTGATCTGTCACATCCCAAGAATAATCCTGGGTTTTGGAGGCTGTTCTTGTCATTTCTGTGGGACATCTGAGAGCTAGCTGGATTAGAGGCAAGGTGCATCATGGAAAGAGGACTCTGTTGGAAATACTTGGAAAACGGGGGTGCTTCACCTGGGACAGCTGTGGCAAGTGCCTTTGTGTCTGGAAATACAGCAAGAAGTAGGCTGGATAGAGGAGACCATCTACTCCTGCTGTTCCTAGCGCTGGCCAGATCCACAGTGTAACTGCTCATCTCCAGTCCTTGCCTTCTCTGTGCCCCACATGCTGCTTCTCCTATAAATAGCCCAGTGGGAAACGGAGTACAGAGCCACTGCAAATGGCCCCCAATGCCATGTGCAGTCATCTGTGAGTTCCCAGTTAGGGGCTGTCAATTCCTTGCCTTGAGCCACCCATGAAACCTCATTAAAAATGGTGTCCTCTTCCTTAACCCCCATTCCCCCCCCCCTTCCCACTTCAACTTGCATGCATTCAAGCACCCTTATTAAACATGCACTTCTAAGCAAGGAGCGCTGTCTTCCCCTTAATTGAGGCATAATAATTAGAGCATTAACACATTAGGAGGGTGAGACAGCATGTTTAGCTTTTGTGATTAATTATCTGAGGATTGTAATAAGTTGTTAAGACATTAATTACTCTGGCATGTTTATTGCTCTTTATTGCAGAACAGACACTTGGTAGCAGCAAGTGCTGGTGCATCTGGAAATATAGTGAGAAGCGGGCTAGAGGGAGGAGACCACCTACTCATCCACAAAACAGTGAACTGCTGGTGGGGAAAACAGGATGGGCACATGTTCCTGGGTAGACCTTTGTAACCAAATAGGTTTATTTTTCTTCCATCTCCAGGAGTCCACAGATGGATAGAAGTTGTATCTGAATCCCTTAGGACAACCTAGAATCTGGAAGGTCCTTTCTGATCTTTTCATCTGGATTTTTTTTCTCTTTTAAATTAAGTGTTTCTTTCCCTCTCATCTGGATCTTTTGTGTTTCCAAGTCTGGTCAGTGTGCTTCAGTCTCTGTCTGGGACTTACCAGGAAAGCTGGCTGTATTAAAGACAGGCTAAAGTTCAGAGTGTCAGCAGTTATCAAGGAATGAACCAGAACTTCAATGCCCTCCCTTACTGCTCCATTGGATAAATTTTCTTCTGGAGAATTGGAAAGTAGGTTAGGGAGGGGTGTTGCTTCAGTGGCAGCAGAGGTTTGGCCTGCCATAGCCTGCTCTTTAAACAATAAGCTGCTTTATGGCCCCTAAACAACTCCGTGCTGGTCAGTCAGATTGGGTCTAATGGCAAAATTCAGGCCTGGAGGATGAGTACGTCTTATATGCACCTGAAACTCTGACAAAGAGAAAAGGAAGCCAAATCAGCAGGAAGACACGGTGAGCCTGTTTCCAGCAATCTGCTGTTCCCATGAAATAGGCATGGTGCCAGACCCTCCCTGCAACAACCTTCCTCTGTGGTTATCTGTGCTGGGGAGAACTCAGGAGACATGGTGGCATCCCCAGCCACCGTCATGGATAAAGAAATTTGTGAAGATGATGAAAGACAGGAAGGTGGGGGAGCTATGGGTGCACTGTGTTAATAGATTTCCGTTGGGACCCCTGGACCTGATGTTTCTGGTTTCTGCTGTTTGAAGACACACTCACTTGTGTCTTGGGATGGATGCAAGGGGCAGGAAAGGGATCTGCCTCTGTTGCCTCTTGGTGGAGTTAAAACACATGACGATCCTGGCCAGTCTTTGCCCCCCCAAAGCTGACCCAGGGGTCTCTTTCTCTGTGGCTTCCACCAGCTCCAGGTGGTATTGCTGTCACTCAGTTGTCCTGGAGGCTGGGGAGGAAAAATCCCTTCCCTGTGTACAAGCTGGGATCTGTCTTGTGTCAGCTGAATGAAATCTGCTGCCTTTAGCCCCTTGGACCCCCTGCCTGCCTCTCACTAGCCCAGCCTGGATTTGGCATTCACTGTTAAGTACCAGCTTTCTGTTTCAGAGTATGGAAAGTGTCAGCCTGGCAGTTCCTGCTCCTAGGGACAAAGCAGGTCATGACTTATGTGTTTTACTATTAAAAAGATAATTTCCTCTGGTTGTGTGCAATAAGACAATGGTACTAACCTGTGATCCCGGCATTGCACAGCATTAATGACTTCCCTTTGCAGGTAATAAGCAGCAAATGTACACATTTTGGGAAGATGTGAATTATTTTTTTTTCCTTTTAAGACTGCTGTCTTCCTAGGCCAGACTTAATTAGCAGACCTCATTATTTCCTCATATGTAACTTGACTTCCATTGAATGAGAATTGTTCAGTGGATGGGGAGCAGCAGAGCGGTGCTGCAATATTCATATTGTTTTAATTGCAACATTAACATTTCATGCCACTCTTGGCATATTTTCAGGTGCGGCCCTTTAGCTCAGTGCAATGCTGTGAAAGGTTGGACCAGAACAATTAGGATTTCCAGATTTTCCTTTTTCTTTTTCATTTTTTTTTTTCAACAAACGAAAGCCTGGATTCAATCCCCATCTCTCCTTTTGTTGGGCAGAAGAGGGAGTTGAGCACCCCTGAAGTGTAAATCCTTCCTTGGAATAAAGGATGTGGTGTAGCACATGTTTAAAATGCTCTTTCTGTGGAGCTGAAATCCTGCTGGTACATGGGATATGTGATCCACTGGGCTGAGGACACATCCTGGGACTTGACCTTTATCAGGTGAATCAGAGAAGTCTCAAAATGAGTCTCACCAGCCAGGCCATGGTCACACACGAGCTGGGGGTTGCGGGGAAAGGCTATTTCCCATTTCTCAATTACTGTCAGGGATGCCCAAGTTTGGAAATGACCCTGTGAATAGATTATGATTGGGCCAGTGCAGATCCTGAATGAGCACAGGGATTACCCTCTTCTGTTCCCAAATTGCAAATAGGGTTTGGCTTTCTTGCAGAGGGGTCTGTCATCAGTGAAACACTGGGCTCAGCCTCAGCAAGCTCTGGTCACCTTCGCTGCCTTGTCATGTAACATATGCTTGCTGCTAATTGTTCCTGTACCAGACAGCGGTGATGAGTGACGGGAGTTCCCAGCAAGAGTGATTCCAGGGTCTGTCCTGAAACAGCATACTGAGGGTCTCCTAATTGAGTCACTGAAAGGAGGTGAGCAAGGAAGGCCACCCAGCAGTTCTAGTAAATGGCTTTGTGGTGTTGCTCTCTGAAGGCTGTATAGCACTGCATGATGTACAAACTGTTTAGTTGACTTCAAAGGAGAACTGAGAGGCTGTTGTGTCCCCTTCAGCCTTTAGAAAAAAGAGGAATGGTCGCTGGGACTCCCTCTGTCCTGCCAGAGGAAGGCTGAGCTTTGCACCCACATTGCTGCCTGCCACCTCTGTGCTGGCACCAGCTTGGAGATCTGAGTGAAGCTGGTGAAGCTGTGGCAAGGACCCCTGTGTAGAGGAACAGAGGTTCCTCCCTCTCGCCTACAGTAACAAGTGCCACTAATCAGTCAACCTGCTAATGGGTAGCCTAATGTGTAAGTGATACAGCTGTGAGCTCCTCCGGTGGCTACTTGGCCTCGGGGCTGCCTCTGGCATTTGCTGGCAGCAGCCCGCAGATGAAACATCTTGCTGAAAATGGAAACCTCTGTCCGTGTGGCAGAGAGGCAATGTGAGGGTTGCGGGAGCTGCTCTGCCCATCCGTGCTCCCCCTTGGAGCTGGACATGTCTCTGCCATTTCATGGAGCATCTGATGACAATTCAGGCTGGAACTGCAGTAGGACCTTGGCTTGGTCACTGGAATAACTGCAAAGGAAGAGTGCACAGCCATTTCCAGAGGCTTTACGAAGGCTGAAGTGACATTTTAGCTGGCTGGCTCTCCTATCAGCAAAGCGTGCCCCCTAACCTTCTCCCATTAGTACTGTGGCAAAAGGATCCACGAAGCCTCATCTTCCTGCAGATACATAGCTTGGGTTTGGATTCTCTGGTGTCTGGTGAGGTGCCTGTGCTGAATGGAGCATCCCCCCTTAGCAGGATATTTATGGCAACTCTCTCTCCCATGCAGATGTCTAATAAGGGGTGATACACTACAGTTTGGAAGGTGCTAATAATGTCTCTCCTCTGTTTGACAGTCCGTTCCCATGAAATTTATAGCCTCTGACTGTCTCCGAGACCTCTGTCTCTGTCAGATCAAGTTGAAATCTGTTCGCAGTGTCAGAAGTTGCTGGGGAGTGGGCAGAGGACAGACTGATGCAGTAGGATTGCATATGCTTTGCACTTCTTAGTAAATTAGGCTGAAAATGTGCCTAGCTCTGTTTCCTGCAGATCTGGGGCGAGGGGAGGGCAGCTGTGGCTCAGATCACCAAATTGCGAGTTTGGGAAAGCAAGCTGGTTGCGTGGGAGGAAGGCAATGAGCTCAGAGGCTACCCAGGAGAAGAACTGTTCTGCCCCCAGCCGTCTCCTCATGCTGCGGGTGGGCTCTTCAGGCAGGTTGGAGCTGCCTGGGGTAAGGAGCACAAGTGCAGAGTGTGGCCTCTTGTGGAAAACGGCTCCCGAGGACGATAAATGAATAAACCCAGAGCTCCTGGCTGGCGTGAAGAATCGCCAGGCTAAAGGATAATGAATGCCACAGCAGGAGACAGAGCATTTCTCTGAGGCCATTCATCCCCTTTATCACCCTGCTAACAAGCCCCAGAGCGACTTCAGAGAGACTTCTCTGGAGCAGTACCATCCCTCAGCCCTGCTGATGGCTGGGTGCTGGGGGTCAGGGACACATCAGGTGGCAGGAGTGCTTGGGGGGAAACCACAGTCCACCTGCGCCCCCCCCACCCCCCCAGATAACAGCTCTGAGTTTGGGTGTCAGCAGCAGGGACTGCAGTGACTCTGGCTTTGCTGGCATGGAGAGTGCCCTCCTTCGGGCCATTTGTGGTGCCACCTCAGAGACCTGGACATAAAAGCCAAGCATTCTTCTTTTTTAAAGTACTTTTGGGCAGCAAAGGCCCTGCAGCACCCTTAGGAGGATTGCTCTATCCTAACTCCCAGCTTGTCTAAGATTTAAGATTTGTAAGATTTATACAAGATCCAGCGGGAGTTTGGGGCTGCTGGCATGTAGATAAGTTGGTTCTACTTCACTTGCAGCACAGCCAAGTCTGTGTACGAGTCTTGTGCGAGGAGAAGAGGGCAAGAGTGATGTGCTCTTTGTAAGAGCTAATAAAAGCTAATTCATCCCTTTGCTCCAAGACAGTAGGAAGCATTAGCTGCTGGCTGAGAGCCTCCTCCACTGTGGCAGTGTGCTGGGTGCTTCTGCCTTCCCCCTGGCTGGGAGCAAAGCATGTCCTCCCTGCGTCAACAGGCAACCCTTAGTGCTGTCTGTACCTGGCATCCCTGCTGGGGAAGAAAAAAACAGCCAGATAACCTTGGCAGGTGGGTCTGGGAATGAGGGTGGACATCTTTTGGGCAAATGTCCACGCTGGGCTTCAGCTCACGCCTCTGCCCCAGGGCTTGAGCTGCACCTCATGGGAGCAGAGAAAAGCACTGACCCTAATTTGACTGGGCTACAGGAGGCCCCCGAAAGGGCTGTGGCCATTTGTGCCCAAATAGGTGGCAAAATAGATTGAAATAGCTTCAACAAGCACCTGAGCTCTGTGTGTGCAGGTATGTGGTGTGCCAGCCTGTGTGCTTACGTACCAGAGTGATTGTGTCTGGGACACCACGTGCAGTGAGTGAGCATTCAGTAGAGCTAATTGCCAGTAATTTGAGGTTTTTTCTTTTCCATCCTGTTTTCTTAATTTTTCCTTCTTCTTGTCCAGGTTTAGCTGTTGGAGGATATATTTTGTGTGGTCCATGGTAAGCACCCCACGTTCAGTGGCAGGCAGGGCTGGAAGAGGGGGGAGGAGGAGGAGGGAAAGCAAACAGGAGACATAGTATTGTGCTTGAGTGTCCTCAGCAATGCTGGTAGCTTTGTAGGGGAAAAAAAAAAAGGAGGACAAAAGCTGCAAAATCCTTGTAGAGAGCACCATGATGAGTAATTGGTTTGTTCCAGCAAGGACAGAAACAGCAGGAGAGCAACAGTTGGTGGGGATGGTCTGGAGCATGTTTGCAGAGATGGTGGCTTTGGAGCAGAGGAGAAAGATTGGTGTGTCATGGAGCCAGACGTCTGAGCACACATGTCTGAGTGTGTGAGCAGCACACCAGAAAGAGGATTGTAATCCTGTTATTTTCTATCCATTCTTTATCTATAGGTCTCCAAGCACTTTAAAAGGAAGGTAACACTACAGATTGGAAAACGTAGTATCTTGAAGCTTCAGAGACTAGTTCAAAGCCAGACAGAGGAGCCAGGGACACTGTCATGTGCTGTCCTCCCTGGACCCAAATAGTCTGCACTCCAGGCATTGGCCTTTCTCCTAGGTCTCTGTGCTGACCAGACTGATGATAGGGAGCTCACTGGAGGCCAGTCATGACCCACAGGGTGGCTGCAGGACATGTTGCCTCCTGTGGCCATAGGTGATCAGGTGGACTGCCTCTGGGAGAGAGGCAAGGCCTTTGAAGTGGACTTGTGTTTACTGGGGTCCGTTCTGGTCCCAGTCTGTGAGGCCTCTGGTCCTGCCCTCTCTCTGCCTTACAGGAGGAGTTCACTTACAATCTGGAAACATCTGGTGCTTTTTCTTCTTTTGCCAGCACCATTAAACGTCGAGTTGAAGGGAAACAAAATACATCACTCTCCTTGTGGGCTGCCATTCAGCCAAGAGTAGCAGAGATTAGCCTTCAATCACACGCGGGATGGAGCCCAAGGAAACCTTCCCGAGGACACACTGGAGAAACATTTTCATTAGCAGAGGAGAACCTGACAGAGATGAAGTGCCCCTTCACCTCAACTGCCGGACCTCTCCCCTGCATGGCGTTAACAGGACGAGGTGATGCTAACCGAGGAGCTGGTGCCAGCTGCAACACTTTAAGTGCTGTCTGCATCCAGATGTGAGGAACAGCTGTGACATGGCTGAGCAGTGCTTTTAGAGCTGGGTAGGGGTGGCTTTGGTTTTTCTCCTGCCTATTAACGAGCACTCACCGCTGGAAGCAAACTGGCTCTGTCCACGCCATCAGTTGAATGGAGGAAATGGGTGAGTGGTTGTGAGCCATGTACACGAATTGGTACTCTAGTGTGGGCCAGAAAAAGGCATCCATAGGTCTGTGAGGAATCATGGGCTCTACCTCCTGCCACGCATTTTGCACATTTTACAGGACTGCCTTTGTGGTGGCGGAGACTTTCTCTGCACCACAGCCCACTGTTGCAGGCATCTGCTCTTAGTCTGCATTTCCCCAGGGCAGTCAAGATGCCCAGGATTCACTTCTGCTATTGATGTCTCTGTTGTGTTGGAGGAAACCACCCTGCACCCCAGCTGGGTGCCTGGCACAGACCTGTCAGTGCCGGTCACTGGGAATTAGCCAGCAGGATCCTTACAGTTGGCATCTGCCCTCCCCCACCTCGCCTCCCTGGGGCTGGTGTTCTCCTGACAAAGACAGCCTCTGTCTCTTTCACTCACAGCTGAAGGATGCCTTGCCTGCTCCAATCTTACAGGTTGGAGGGAAATCATTTTAATTTGTATGGCACATTCCTTTATGGAGGGGGAAAATAAAAAGAGTTTCTCAACAGAAACTCTGGCCGTTCTGAGTATTTTTAGCTCTTTTCAAAGCATCATCCCTTTCTCTTTTGTTGTTTTTTTTTACTCTCTGAAGACCACTTTCTCTTTGGGGCTGCCTGTGATACTGCATTAACACCACATCTCTGTGGCGCAGTTAAGAGGTAGCTCAGCACATAGGATGGACAACTGCAAGGAATAAAAGTCCAACTCGCAGGGAACCTCATCTCCTCTCCTTGCTCTCTGGGTGCCCACCATGTGCACAGCCCTCTGAGAAGGGGCTCTCTGCCTGGGAGGGTGACAGGCTCGGAGATGTTCATGTGTTCTGGGATGGGTTTTATCAGCAATGTACTTTGAGTTTCCTGAGAGGGAAGTGACACAGCTCTGTTAGCTAGGGAATTGGTTTGGGGGACAAAATCAGGTGGCTTGTGGTTTTTGGAGCATTCTCAAGTTAAGATACTGCTCCCTTCCTCCTCCTCCCTTTCAGAACTGAAAGCAGCCAACATTAGAGGAAAACCTGGCTCCTGAGCGTTTTTCCCCCTGATCTCTTCACCTGGCTTGTTTTCCTTTTTCTCCTACAATCTCAGCTGGCTGGGTTTCAGTGCCAGCCTATTGAAAGCAAAGGCATGTGCTGGCTTACAGAGGGAGAGAGACCTGAGACAGGATAAATCTGGAGGCGATGATATTGGGGGGAGGCAAGTCAGCTGCTCTGACACTTTTATTATGGAGCCAGGCTGCACGGGAATGAATCTTTCTTGAAGCACATGTTGCTGGATGACATTTCTACCAGGTCCTGGCAGTAACCTTCACCAAGCCTCACTGCCCAGCCCTGTGCTTACCTATTCCAGGGACAAAGGGAGCAAATGTCAGCTGGAAATGCCACAGGCAGCAGGGCTTGATGGTGTTCCATGCACCTTCCAATGAGTCTGAAAGCACCTGGACTTTTGTACAAGAAACT
The DNA here is from genome assembly GCA_004320125.1 of Scolopax mira. Lineage (NCBI taxonomy): Eukaryota > Metazoa > Chordata > Aves > Charadriiformes > Scolopacidae > Scolopax > Scolopax mira. Next base: position 10,136 of record BJBW01000162.1, read on the forward strand.
TTTCAGGCTTTGGTGACTTCAGCTTGCAGATGCACGTGTTGTTTTGCAAGGGAAGCATTGGATTCTGCTTGTGTCTCTCATTTCAGAAATGAAGAGGATACAACAGAGTTGCCCAGAAGGATGGGTAACCGCAAGGAATAAATACTCCATGGCTCTGGAAAAGGAAGATCTACTTGCTTAGCAACCTGGTTGTGGGCTACTTGCTCTGCTTCATGCAGAGGCTGGAAACCAGGGGATGTTTTGGGTTACAAAGAGGGCTGGGCAGAGTTTGCCGCTTTCTGTGTTCCTTTCCTGTATCACTGTCAGCTTAGATTTCACATCAAGAGGGTGATGTTATGGCTGGCGGTGACAATAGCAGAATGTCACTGGCAGAGGTGAAATCTTTCCCTCCGTGAGGGTACTTCTTCCTTTCCTTTTCCCTTGGCTTACATGAAGAACTGCTGGCTCCCAGTGCCAAGTGGGCCATGCATGCGTGCTGCCCAAGGGACAGCGATGTACACTCTGCTGAGCATCGCTTTTCTTCCCTGTGTTGGTAAGCAGCTCTGTGTCACTGATGCCTCTTTGCTGTGTGGTCACTGGAGACAGAGGGCAAACCCTTGTCACTGTCTGAGACAAATTGGGGCCATTGGGAGCTGCTGTGTTTGCCATCGTGGGGAGCATTGCATGGAGTGCCACTGGTCCTTTGTCGTAGTGGCACCCTTACGCCAGCAGGACATCTGCCAGAGATGTCTCTTCAGAGCCCTGGAGGCCATCTGTATTCTTCAGGGGCCAGGCCTGAACTAAGTCAGGGTCTGAGGAGCAGACAAACATGTGTAAATGGTTAATGTTCTCTGCAGGCTGTCTCTCACCTCCTCTAAGCAGGAGCTAATCTGTTAGAAGAGTGCCTGTGCCCACACTGCTCCAGCAGCCCCTCTGCCAGCCTTCTGTTCTCAAGGGCCAGTTCAGCAAAGACTTAGTGCTGTTCTGAGTCCAGCTTTTGTTTTCCAGCTGGTGATGGAGGAGAGAATGAAGGTAGCTGCTGCTGCCAGGCCATGCTAGAAAATGGAGGCAGGGGACTGGCCTCTATGCACTTGAAGATCCAAGAGTTTAATCTGATTCTGGTTCTCTATTAGCCCCGATCTGGTCTTGCATCTTTTCCAGCTGATGCCTGAGCCTGTCTTTGTTTATTTTGTTGTTGTGTTTTTTTTTTTCTCTTTCCTTTTTTCCCTTACCTTATGAAAAATGGCTTTGCCATCTGCATCTGTCAGGAGTCCGCCGAGCTGGGTGTACGGCTCAGTGAATATACAAATGTGTGGTTGGATCGTGGCCCCCTCCAACAGGCCGGAGATGAATACCAAACGTGAAGGGAGAAGAGCACGTTCCCTTCCTTCGTTGCTGCTGCCTCTGATGGTTGTTTTTCTTATCCCAAGGAGGTGTGAGAATCGCCTTTGGGAGCAGTGCTTCCTTCTGTTCCTGTTCTGCCTTGCCAAGGTTCAGTTCTCTGCCATCCATCGTCAGACTAGTCCTCTCCTCGCTCCCACATCTCAGCTGCTGATGGGAATGCCAGGGAAGGGGTAACTGGTTTACCCTGTTTTTTTCTACCAACTGTTTTCCTCTCCCTTTTGTATTTCACCTCCCAGGCCCATTACAAGGCAGTTGCCAGGCTGGGGCTTGAGGACACTTGCTTTTGCTTGCTGGTCCGGGTACTTCTTGAGAGAGGTAAGGATGAGGTAAAGGGGAGAGGATTGTCTGACTTTACACAAGTGGCTTAAAATGTAATTTTGAATGGAAGTCTTCAGCAGCGTTGTGTGGGACTCCACATATGAAGTGCTGAAAGCACCCAAGCTCTCCTACCCATCTCAGCCTCACTGTATCCCTTTTCCCTGCTGTAGGTGACCAGAGCTGTGGGGCTCTGCAAGGAGGAATGCCCTAGCTGTGAGATGCTCAGATGCCGCAACTCTGCAGTGTCACCCAGGTACCCAAAGGGAGATGGCAACCTGCCTTGACACCCATAGATTTGCTCATCTCCTCCTGCATCTTGGTTTCCTGCAGTCTGGTACACGAGCTGCTTGCCTGGCCTCAATGTACTAAGAAGCTTTCAGCCAGGTGGGCTCAGAGGAGCAGGCAGGCAGAAAATGAAATGAGTCTCTCCATGTTCTTGTCACAGCTATCTGGTCAAGGAGGGGAAGTTTCTGGGATGGTGGACCCCCGCTTTGGCAGGAGCAGAGAGCAGGCAGCTTGAGCTGAGCTGTTTTATTGACAAGCAGATGGATGTTCAGCGGGGGCCCAAGAAAACCCTCTTGCTTCAGGCTAGCTGCGAGCCCTCCAAACCAATGCATTGTGCTGATGTGAGAAAAGCATCGCCCCATTGATGCTCAGCCTAAATTACCTCTTTCAGACGCCTGATTTGGGGAGCAGTGACTGTCCCCTCCTGCCACCAGCTCCCAGGAGGAGCCAGCTGCATGCTTGCAACTGGGCAAGGATTGCAGCAGGAGCCATTGAGCAGCGAGGAGGAGGGCGAGAGATGGCAGATTCCTCTGGTGTCTCCACACCGTGGGGCTCTTGGCGAGCAAGTGCTCATCTGCTTTGAAAGCTCTTACTGCTGCTGCAGGTGGGAGCCAATTTGTCTGCTTTCCTGCCCAGGTGCCATCTGTTTGTAGGATTGCCTGTGCAGTGGATGAGCACGACAGGGATGGTGAAGGGAAGTGGCTGCCGGGGTGGGAGAGATGAGCCTAAAACTTTTTTTGTGTAACTTCAGTGCTTTTGGCTGCCATTGCTCCCTCTCCCCTGCATCTCGGCAGGGAAATCTTCCTGGAGCGTGATAGGGAGCTGAGGCACCACTAATAGCAAGCTATCATTTTAATGCTAATTTCTTACCGTTTTCTCAGGGGAGGCTCAACCTGGGTGGCAGGTAGCCATTAGCAGATGGAGAAGGTGATTGTTCTGCACCTCCAGAAGGGAATTCCAGAGGGCAGATGATTAACTACCACTGGGAAAACTGGTAGCAGGCACTGGGGTCTGTCACTGGTGGACGTAGGAGGGAATGCTATGTTCCAAGTCATCTTCCTGTAGGGATTTCTTGGATGCTTTGGGCTTTGGCTTGAATTTGATGTCTGCTGCTTGTTGCCAGCACTCAGTGCCTCGTGACCCAGGGGATGCTCAGAGCAATGGCAGGACTGCAGGCAGCTGGTGGCATGGTCATCCTTTTAACAAAGGAGCCAAGCAGGGTTCAGTTTAGTTACTGTCATTTTGTGAGGAGCTCCTCAGTTCAGAAGCCTGGATATCGATGATGGTCTTCGATGGGGACATTTTGAATTCTTGGATATCTTGAATTCTCAAGATATCCAAGAACAAAAAAAGAAATTTCCCTTTTGCCATGGGAACATGTTCATCTGCCCCAAACTGGAGAGCTGGCAGGAGAAACCAGCAGCTGCAATTGGAATCATGAAGGAAAGTGAGCTTTCTCCCTGCACAGAGGCAGAAGTTCCCACATCAAACCTCTTGGTCTGTCTCCTCTAGCCATTCTTACCAAGTGGAAGAGCCTGTGCTGCTCCCCAGGCAGGTGTAGCTGCCTGGGATCTTCTGGGGAGTTTGAATGGAGATGACTCCTTGTGGTGCGAGTATAGGACCTCTTTGGTATTGTGTTGGCAACACTCAGAGAAGTTCCTCTACTGTTTCTAGAACTACCTACTTGGAAACCTTGAGACTAAAGAGAAGTGAGCTTGGATCCTGTGCTTGGCTGGGAAGAAAATGGTTGCCTGCTACTGAGAGATGGCACTAAGGCACAGGCCCAGGAGTCTCCTGGTCCTTGGTGTGACCTGCCTCCTGAAGACTCACCAGCCTGTGCTGATCTATAGGTTTTATAGTTTCATATGGAAGCATACATGGATTTTTTTAGACCACTTTTAAGTGACTATCTTAAAACTATTTTGCCATCTAGCAGAGAGGCAGTAAAGGGACAAAAGCAGCCATGATAAAGGGAATAGTAAATGGATAAATGGATGGGAAGCCAGGAGAGGACCATCCTACCAGGAGGACTTAGCACAAAGTTACATTAACACAGTGGCATTGCTTACTGTGCTCATATCTGCCCTGGATTGGAGCATGATTCACCGTTTTTTAAGGGAGCTATTTCCATCTGAAAAAATGGCACCTAACTTTTCTAGAGCCTCTTCTCCAGCTTGGGTGAGGAGAGAAAGAAAAAAGTGAAGGGCTACTTTTCTCTGGCTGAAAAAACTCAAACAAACTTTCCTTCAAGTAGCTGAGCGAGGAAATCAGTGCCTTATGTATTTCCAAGAATAATACAATCAGTAGTTGGGGGGAAAAAAAAAGTTAAAAATAAAATAGCATTGCTTTTCCCAGTTCATCACTCTGAATAATGAGCCTACATGCTGGAGGGAGAGCTCCCAGGAGAGGCGCCTGTGTGCAGGAGATGGACACAACAAGTGTCTTGGATGGGCCGGTATCTGAAACGATCTCTCTCTAATTTTCTACATCAGTGAGAACACAGCACGGTGCCATCAATCATAGTCAACCTCTTCTCGGAAAGCCACCTCCTGCCTCCCTGTACCGTGGCGTCCCCCCTCTGCTTCTGCCCCCAACTGGGGACTGCAGGTGTCCAAAAGCATGTTCTCTCCCAGGGGGTTTCTTCTTCATTGCATTTGAGCCTGCTCGTGTTTCTGCCTTTCTCTTTCCTCCACCCCTAGCACCTGTTCCTTGCTGGAGCTTTATTTCCAGACTGTGTCTCCCCTTCCTGTGCGTCAGAAGAGGACAAATACTGCTTTTATCCCCGATAAGGAGAAGGTGTGGTGCTGTATGTCCTGGGATAACAGCCCTTGCCTGCTGCCTGGAGGAGGTATGGGGGTGGTTTTGGTGCCTGTTTATCTGGGGATTGGGAGGTTGGATTCCACTGCTCCCCTGAGGCTGCCCCTGCAGTAATGGTCATCAGGGCATGTTCTGAGGATTGTTAGTTCCTTCACAGCCCCAGCTCTGGGTATGGAGCAGCAGTTCTTGGCCTCTTGTTTTCTTCTTTTGTGAAGTCTACTGCTCCTTCCAGGTCTGCCTATGTTTCTGCCAGTCACAGGGGCACTGCTTTGGCAGGAGCACCGGTGGTGAGCATCCTTCTGAGCAGGCTGAGGCCAGATGCACTCCTAAGCCAGCCAGAAGGCTCTGCTTGTGGCATTGTTCTGTGGGAAGCATGGATACAGCTTCTATGGTGGTGTTTGATAGCTCTTGCTTCTCCATCTCTCTCATGGGCTAGATTGGGTGCTCTTGCTTGATTGTAGTGGCTCTTGGACCACTACAGCCTTTCGGCAGCTGTCATGACACAAAAGTGGTTTGCAGTCCGGGATCTGGCTCCATAGGCTCAAGCATCAGCTAGAACAAAGGACTGTGCTTCTTGATTGAGCACAGCCCTAGACAGAAGCATCTTCTGAATAAACCCATGCAATTGCTACCTGCCTCTCAGCCTTTTATACTGGCTTCTCAGAGCTGCCAAGGATCCTTGACCTCTCTTTCAGGCATGGTTTCCTGCATGTATCAACCCTGCTCTGGTGTTGTGGAGCTGATGGTGGCTTCCATAATAGCTGTTTTGTTTACTTCCCAAATGCCTGCCCTTTCTGTAATGAGCTATAATTCATCCTGGTTTATACAGTGCTCAGAGATACCTAGAGCAAGGAAGGTATGCCATTAAACCACCTTTGAGGCTGCTCTCTGGACCAGGGTTGCTGATCTCCTGGATATGTAAAACAGGGAGAACAAGAGGGATAAGATTGAAATGGGGAATAATTACTAGCAGGGTAAAAGGGGCTGACTGGGTTGGAAACTGCTGGGAGCTGACATGCAGGTGCAGATGAACGGCTACGACAGGCAGGCAGGGTGGAGGGATGAAAGATGGTTTTTTAAAGCATCTGCTTTCCTCTCTTCCTCTGCTTTATAACCTGTTTTTATAGAGACTGCATGAGGAACACATTTTTTTTATTAGCAGCTTGGGAGTAGAGAGTAATAAAGATTAATTTTTTAAATAATTCCTTGCATTATCTTTTAATTTCCTGTGGCAGGGTTTGACTTTTAAATCTGCAGAGTTAACTGCTAACGTGCTCATCAGTTTGGAAGCGGCACCTAAAGGAGCTGCAGGACTCGGTGAAGGTGGGAGATGCCCCAAAGTTGAGCCTGGAGTCCCAGCCTCTCCTGGGCTGGCCACAGCCATATCTGTTCCTTGGCCATAAAAATCTGTTCAGATCTGCAGAACTGGTCTGCATCTCTGTCCCAGGAGTTTTAATCCATACTGCAGGTCATAGTGTCCATTTTGCTTCCTTCCTTTGATAGAAATTATGAAGCTCCCCTGAGGAGGGAGGGAAATCTGATGGCCCTGCTGCTGTGTACAATGCATCCTTACCGGCCTCCACAGAGGACAGTATGTGCTGCTGGGACCAGGGCTGCGATGCATGGGATACTGGAGCTGTGGGTTGTCCAAACCAACTGGGATCCTTAATGGTCTTGCTGGAGATAGGAGGGAGTGGGCACAGGACTGAGAGGGAGGAGATATTAGGAAGAAGTAACAAAGAAGCAGTTGAAAGAGAAAGGGGTGAGGTGAGAGGGAGAAGTGCCAATACTTTCCAATACTGGAAAAAAGCTTTCCCTGCCCCTCTGTACTCTCCATCCCAGTCTCCATGATGCTCTGCTAGGCTTTAACCTGCTGGGTGACTGGCTTACAATGCAGCTGGGCTACCTTTCCTGGACCAGGTGAGCTCACATGTCCTGAAGTGTACCCACAGCAAGATGGGTACTGAAGCTGGGCAGAAGTGATGCCCAGCATGCAGAGACCCAGCCTCAGCTGAACTTTGGCCACTGACCTTCTTTTCATAGCTTGTTCTTCACCGTATGACTGTGCTGGCTTATTGAGTTTGCTCTGAACTTCTGATCTCGCTATAGAGCAAGTGGTGGAGACAAAGAGCAGCTGTTACAAAGAACAGCCAGTGTGGACAGGAGCATTTTGGCTCATATGGATCTGAAAGCAGCTGCAGCTCAAGTGCTTGGTGTGGGCTTTGGGAAGCTGAGAAAAGTGGGGAGCACAGTGAGAGTGTTGACTGGGTCCTCAAAAGGCATTTTACTGGACTACATCATTCCTGTGTTGGAAGCAGGACCAGGATAAGGGGTTTTGAAGGTGAGAAAGAGCCAAATTGTGCATGGGGAGTGCTCTGAACCAGGCAGCTCCTGGCTCCCTCTGACAGATGCCATCTGGAGCAGGCTTTGTGCACACTTGGGTGTCTGTGCTTTGGCAGCCCTCTGATGGCCAGCTCTTCTGACCCAGCATGGGAGGACCAGGCTCTGCCTCCTCAGAGTGCTTCTCTGCATGGATGGAAGATTGGCTCTGCATCATGGCAGAGGGTCTCCAGGCTTGGGCCAGTCTTGTGGCTGCTCCCACATCTCCCCTTGCTCCCAGGAAGAGGAGAAACACATCTTGGCCCACCCCCAGGTGTGAAGGTTGGTTGCCCTGTGCCAGATCATCTGTGTTTGTTGGCGTCTTTCTGGGCAAAGCTGTCCTTGGTGAGGTCTGGGTTTGTGGGCAGAGTGCAGGGGGATGTGGGTGGTTTCTGCTTTTGGAGGCTGTGTGACTGCCTGGCACCGGGCATCCCGCTCACAGCAATAAATGTGGTTTGGGTTCTGGTCTTGTACTTTGGCAGCAGGCTGAAGATCTCAATCCTCACCATCTGAGCTAGTCCTCTGGTGTCCGAAGGAGCAACAAAAAAAGCTTTGATGCATGTGGCCCATGCATGTTTTGAGTGGGGAAAACACATTCCTCAGCCGTCTTTTTAGATTCTCCATGTATTCAAGTCTTGGACAAAAAATCCCCACTAAACAGAGCCTGCCTTCTGCCAGCAAAATAAGACAGAAGTGCCTGATGGATGCTCCTGATCTCAGAGGGGAAACTGAGGCACAAAAAGGTGGCTTGATGCCAGTGCCATTAGTACCTCGGTCACACGTGTATCTGTCCCTCTGCATACGGCTCCCAATACCAGTGATCCAACGTGCTCTGAATAACCACGGCTTTGAGTTATGCTTTTCAGCCAAGGCAGCATCATTTGCTAAAGCTGCTGGATTTCAGGAAAACTGGGGAGCAGTTCCCAATTGTCAATATCTGTCCAAAAGCAGAAAACTCTCCTGTTGTGGTGGGTTCCTCTTTTTTTTTTCTTTTTTTTCCTTCTGAAGTCACAGAGAGAAAAATGGAAATAAAGAGCAGCAGGGAGAGAGCTGTTAAAAAGCTTAAAGCTGTCACAAGGCATTGGTTAGTTTATGTGCAGTGAAGTATACAAACAAGTTTTCAGTTTGTTGTCTGGAGCCGAGGAGCAGGGTTTTTTGTGTGATAAATATGTTTTATGGGTCTTTTATGGGATTTTTTTAAATGGCTGTCCCAATAAATTATTTAACAGGGTAATAAAAGATCAAGGAAATCGGTGCAACCATGTCGCTGAGCATCTAAATCCCAAACTTTTACTGGGGTGGAAGGACCCTCAGAATTCCCGTGGCCATATAAAAGAGGGTCCAGGCATGCTGTTTGTCTACAGTGTTCTTCTGGAGGCCAGGTCCCCAGCCAGCCCCAGCACTCACAATATCTGCAGGAGGTCCTGGGGGCAGGACACCAGTTTTCAGCCCCTCAGCATCTACTCCTGAAGATGGATAGCATTTCCTTCCACTGCTAGGTCTCACAGCTGCAAATCTCTTGATAGTCTCTGACTCTTTATTTAAGTTTCCAAAAGGTCTGAGAAGCATAATGGTCCTTCCTGGTGTGAAATGGGAGGTAGAAATCATTTAGAAAAAGGCAAGGAGTGTGAAGAACAGCCTTAATCCTGGTAGTGCAGGCTGGAAAGGCTGCCACATTGTCCTGCAGGTAACAGGGACCTCCTCCCACCCCAGATGTCTGGATGGGTACGTTTCTTCTTGCTTGGTATCAATTACTGCGCAAGGGAACGGCCAGGTTCTGCATGCTGTTGGTCTGGTTTCCATGGCAGATGAGCCCAAAATAGCCTTTGTGGAGGTGAAATAAAAATTTATGACGTTCTAGCCATGGAGTCTATAAATACATCTTTTGGGCCATTGGATCAGGCTTTAAGAAGTTTGGTTGTTCTACCTCCCTTTGAAAAGGATGGGGAAGGAGAGGGCTGGGGGTCTTACCACGGGTCCTTGCATCAGGACAGAGCAAAGACTTCGTCTGCATCCCAGATTTTCTGTAGTAAGTGAGATTAGACTTAACCTCCAATATGGTTTAAAAGACATCCAGTTGTTAATGTGGGGGCTTCTGTATAAGGACTACGGTTGAGAAGGATGCATCCCTGTGTGGTAAGCTGCTCATAAATAAATTTAGATGGGATTTTAGAGGCAATTTCTGAGGCTTGAAAGAGAGAATTCTGGAGTGGCCTTCAAAAGGAATGGTGAGTGGGAAGGGACAGACGCTGCTTCAAGATAACTCTCAATATTCATGGGAAGGATTATTCATTCAGAGCCTTTCCAGAGGGGAGAATCCTTGGGTATCTGATGTGTTGAAGTGAGACTGGATTGATCTTTGTTCATGCTGTCTTTAGCTTATATTAATGCCATGCCTCAGGGTGTCTGCTGTCCTCTGCAGGGTCCAGGGAGGAATCCTCATCTCCATTGATGCCTAATTTGGCTCCTGGGTTTAGTGGTGGTCCTGTCTCTCTCTGAAGTGCTGGAGAGTGGCCACAGCTGGAAACACATTTGGGGACAGGAAGTTTCTTGGTCAGCCAACAGGGACCGCAGGGTTTTATTTGGCTTCCTTTTGGTGCCTGGAGGCTTCTTTAGATCTTACAATTTTCTGAAATAATGGCTTTACTGTTACAAGGCCCAAGGAAATTCACAGAGCCACTAATCTTCCTCATTTGCTTCCTGTCCCACATTACAGCAGTGGCTTTTTGGCTGTCCTTGGGCATGTCCTGCAGCCTGGGGCATGGCTGTGTCTCCAGACTCTTTGGACTATCAGAAATTATTGTGATGGAGGTCCTGGGCAGCTCTTGGATGTCCTGAGCCACCCTTCTGAGCTGTCCTAAGCCTGGGGAGAGCACAAGCAATAAAAAGGGGGCTCACTCCTCTGATCTGTGAGCTGGGCCAGCAGGAACAGCCCCTTTGCATCCATTCTCTGGCTGGTGGCTACCAAAGAGTGGGTTCATTTCACCCAAGAGAACATTGGTGCTGGTACTCGCTTCGCCAGTGCATCCCCAGTGGGTGGGCTGAGCCAGGCTGAGGGCTCCAAGTGTGTGAGTTGTTAAGGCTCTAGCCTGGGAAAGGTTTAAACTGGAGCTGTGTGTTTTGATGGTTGATGTTTTCTGGGGTCAGGGCTGTGGGGTTTGGCTTTTCAGCTGGCAGCTGGAGACTGGGTTTCAGAGAGGGCTTTCCACTGGGGAGAGCAGAGGCTGGCACAGTGTCTAATGTTTGGCTTTAAAGACAGAAAAAAAAAAAGGACACATCTCCCCACGTCCCTCTTATTAATTGTAAACACGTCCTGCCAGTTTGGATGCCATAAATTTAAATGAGGATTGAGCCAGCATGGGACAGGCATAAGAAGCCCAGATGATGCATGTAGGCCAGGCTTAGCATCTCCTCCTGCTCATTCCAGACTATGCAGCACGACTCTGCTGACTTTGGTGGCATTTCCTCCTGGCTCGCCTCCTCGTGATGGGAATTGGACGGCGTGTAATTGAAAAGGATGGGGCGTCTGCCAGCAGCCACGTTCCCCTTGGCAGCTTAAGCTTGTTGGTGGAGGACAGGGGATACAGGCTGGGGCAGACACCTGCATCAAGGGGAGGTGAGCCTCAGCGTCATGGGGAACCCAAATCTATCATCTCCATCTGAACCTCTCTGATGTGGCTCCCTGTTGTGCAGGGGTTGCCCATGCCCGGAGGGGGACTGATGTCTCCAGCTGCTGCTGCGTGAGCAGTAATTTGTTCTCATTCATGATCACCCCCCTCGCTGGCACCAGGACAGACATGTGAATAACTGCTCCTCTGAGCAGCTTTCTGAACTGAGGACTTGATCTTGAAAAGCATCCTGTGATCTGGCCGGCTGTTGCTGACCCCGGGCTTTGCGTCGCCGTGTCTCCCTGCCAGAGCATCAGTCGGGAGAAGCCGAGGGAGGTAAAAGGCTCTCAGGGTTTGCACAGTCCCAAACACTAAGGAGAGCTCGGTGTGCGCGGGCGGTACAGCAGGGCCTTGCTGTTAAGGCCAGTGATCAAGAGGCGAAGGCGTTGTAAATCCGGCACCTATAAAGATGCGGGGAACAAAGCGGGGCAGGATCTGCATTTCAAAGAGCGGGGTGGTTTTTTTCCCTGTAACGGCGGCGGCGCAGGGAGCAGACGTGCCCGCCTGCCTGCTGCCGAGGCAGAGAGACGAAGCCGTTTGAACTTCGGTCTCTGGGAGCCCGTAACCACCAGCTCCACATTCAGGGCATGGTTAAAGGAAAGCTTTATAACCCTACACTAATTGCACCATGCTGGGCCCAGGAGGTGGTGATGCCTGCTGGGCACGGCTCTGCCTAACACAGGCTGCATCAGATGAAGATGTCTTGAAACCAGGGTTTGCTTTCAAGTGTCCTTGGTGCCTCACCTGGCTTCTAATGACAGAAACGTTCCTGCCACTGAATCAAGGCTGGCCATGGCAGCACTGGGAGATCCTCTTAGGGAGAGCCAGGTCCTACATCAGAAAGGCTGCAGTCCAGGCAGGACAGGCAGCCATGGGAATGGGAGGTGAAAGAAAATCCAGTGGTGATGAAATGATTTGGTTTTGTCTTCCAGTTATAGCAGGGACTGAGTCAGGAACAACTGGATGCAGCCAGAGCTCCAGCCTGGCCATGGTCACTGGACAAGGTAGCCTGCTCCACTGCATACAGCTTCTTTAAAACAAAAATTGGGGTTGGTTTTGGCTGCGAATTAGGGTTTTTGTGGTTGGTATTTTCTGGAAGGAGAAATTCTGGAGGGTGGGTGGTTTCGGGCAGCGTGGCACAATTTTCATTTCTCTGTGTTGGCCAACTCTGTGGGAGATTGAGCATCTCCTCCCCAGCTCACGTGGCTGCCATCAAACTCCCAGGGAAAATGTTTCACTGGGGGAAGAGGGAGCATCTGCAAATCCTAATTTCTGAGTGACTCCAGCCTGCCCTGCCTCATGTGGGGTCATGACATGCTCTGTTCACAAGTTGCACCAGGGAGGTTCAGGTTGGATATTAGGAAAAATTTCTTCACTGAGAGGGTTATCAGACATTGGAATAGGCTTCCCAGGGAAGGCACCATCCCTGGAGATATTAAAAAAATAAGTTGACATGGTGCTCAGGAATATGATTTAGTGTTGGTGTGTGGGGTTTGTTTTGGGTTTTGTGTTTTTTTTAAATTATGGTTGGACTGGATGATCTTAAAGGTCCCTTCCAACCTAGGTGACTCTGTGTTTCCAGGTGGTGGACGAGCAGACCTCTGCATTCCTTAGCAGTGCTGCTGACATCCAGACCCTTCAAGCTGAGAGTAGGAGCAGGTTCCTGATGCCTGGCTTGTGTTGAAACCTTGTGTGCCTCAAAGGGGCTGGAAGGAGGAGCAGTTGTAGGGGAGATGGTTCTGCTAAGAAGCAAAATTAAATAGAGCAAGATGGTGGCTGGACGTAGCAAGTAAGACAGCTTAACGTGTCCTGTCCCCCCAGCCCCATCACCAAATTGAGTGGAGATCAAGGATGGTTTTTATTAAGAAAACTGTTCTGTGGTTGTCCAGGTTAGTCACTTGTCCAGGTCACTGGTGTACAGTCATTTAAATCTCAGAGGGCATCGTCAGGGCAAAAAAAGCAAACCAACCAAAATAAAAAAACTAAACCAAAAAGAAAGAAGAAAAATCCTATCTATCTGTGCTACTCAAAACACCTTGGTTTGCTTGGGCCATAAAAGCATTTAAGTGTGCACGAACATCTTCCTGGTCAGCAGAGCATGGCATCACTGCCTGGGGCAGGTCAGCAGGGGCTTTGCCAGGCATCACAGTGAGAAGGCAGGGAGGACCTTGCTCGTGACCCCTGCCTTTGCAACATCCTCGTGAGATGCACTGCAAGGTAGCCCCTCTCGGCAATTCCTGGTTTGATCGTGGCTGAACCTGGGCTGGAAAGTTACTGTATTTTTGTTCCTTAACTAAGTGACCCTGTCTGTGAGAAATTGAAACCTTCGTGGAAAAGAGGACTCATTCCTTCCTCCTGGGCTGACTGGAGACCTGTAGGATGTCACCCTGAGGCAGGACATCTTTTCTCAGACAAACAGGTACTTTGGGGTCACCAGGATGTAAAAGCGAAGTCCTTTGGTCACAGGACTGGCTTTAGGCCAGTCTCACTTTCAAGACTGCATCTAAGCAGTCTTGGAGACCTCAAGCCCAGTTACCAGCACAGGCTATGGGACCTGTGCAAGGCTCTTCTGCATGTGGCAGAACCCTCTCTTGATGTTCCTTTCCAGAAATGCCTGTGCCAGCAGGAGGGTGGGATGGGCTTCTCCTCTGGCTCAGAAGACTCCAACAGAGAGCTCCATGGGTGAGACCAGAGCTGGATCCAGCATGGTCACCAGCGCTGTGGGCTGAGTCCACCATTGCCAGGCTGTCTTGATCTGCTGCGACAGAGCGTGGGGCTGAGGACCTCTGGCCACCACCATGGTGACACAGGGGAAGCCACCTTGCGCTGGCTGCTGGCGTGCAGGGCATCCCATCATCAGCAAGCAATCGTGCATTTGCTGTTTTACAAACCTTGGCTGGGTCATTAACGGAGGAAGGAAATGAAAAAAGCAAGGGCTCCAAATGGATCCCAGAGGGATTCCCTGTAGCAATTAGCTTTATACTTGAAAACATATTTCCAATCTTTACTGCCTGCTCTCTGTATTTGAAATAATTTTCTACCCAATAAACCTTAGTAGCCCCCAAACATAATTTTAGCGATGCATTAATTAACAACAAGGCAACCCGATCGTTCAAAAGCTGAGCAGAACCCAATGCATACATTAGGCAGCGAGGCAGTATTTCTGAGATGCTCACCGGGGCGGTGTGCGGATGCCGGTACTTTATAGAGGACATTACCCAAGGCCCGCTGGCCAGAGAAGAGGGCAGTCTGGGTGCTCGGTTGCTGAACAGGAGGCACCTTCTGTGTTGGAATGTGAGATGTACCTCCTTCTCTTGCAGCCCTGCCCTCTTGTCTGTTTTTTAAGTCCTTCATAGAGAATAATTTTGGATATCTGTTAGGCTCGGGGAGGTCTCTAAAAAAACCCCACAAAACAACCTCACTTAACATTCCTGGTGCCTTGTGGCAGGGAGTTTCAGGTTAGACACGTGCACTATATCCCTTGAGCTGTTGTGCAATCGCCCGCCTTCCCTTTACTTTGATTTAGGTCCCTGTGGGTGTGCTACCCAGCAGGGCTAGCTGAAATCCCTGGTGACTTCTTACCCACAGCGTCCCTTGGCAGTAACCCACGCTGGAGGGAAGCACAAGCCTTGAGGTACCCGGTTGCTTCTTGGGGGTGCAAACCATTCAGTCCGAGCCTGTGAATACTCCTGGGGTGGGGAAGACATCAGGCGGAGGGGGGATATGGAGTCAATGTGTTGTGTGGATCTGATGCAAGTAGATCTGGGCTCCCCCAAGCCCAGTTAACCCGGTCTCGTGTCCCTCTGGGACCAGCTCCCGTCCAGCTTCTGCAGAGCGTGGGCAGGGCTTGGGGGGAGCGTTGCCAAGGAGCTTGGATCTGTTCCCCATGGGGTTTTACCCAGGCAGGTCTGGAGCCCACTGTGGACTAGTGGTGGTGTGATGTCTTCCTTGGGTCTCAGCCTGCGAAATGACCATGCTGGGTGCCACCATCGTGGAAGCCATGGTAGAGGCAACGGGAGCACTGATCCGGTGCTGCCAGGTCTCTGAGCTCAAGGTAAGCTTGTAATCTCCTATTTAACAAAAGATGGGAGGTAGCATTATGGGCTGCTGCTGCTATCTGAGTTTTCAGCTATTGTGGGCTCATCCTGCTTTATCTGTTGCACGTGAAATATCCCATGTAAAGCTTACGCAAAGCTGCAAAGCTACTGTAATCCTTCCTAAAGCCACCCTGCCCTTCCATGCGAATATTGTAATAGGTGATATGCTTATTAAACTCGCTCAACAGAAGTTTTACTTCTAGCCGGTGGTGATAGTCTTGAAATGCCATTATGGTAATAATTACATCATGTTGCCCTTGATCCAGATTTTGGGTGGTAATTGTTCACACCTGCTGCCAGCTATATAAGTGAAGGTAGATGGAAGGGAAGGGTGGTGTGATCTCAATTGGGTAACATGCTGGGTGTGGGAGACCTATGCTGGCTTCTTGGGGAAGTCTTGTCACCGCTCTTTGCTGTTATGCTAGTCCTGCTCAGAGCACTGTTCCCAAGCCACCCCAGAGCACCTCCAGCTTCTCCACTAGGATGGTCTGATCAAATGGGAGGAGGTTATGTGGAGGTGGGACCTGGGACACCGCTTTGGCACTTGCTCTCAGGTGGAGGAGCCTCCTGGCCACATGAATCAATGCCTCTCTCTGGGGCTGGATGATGGGTAGGAGGTTCCATCTTGCACATCTGGGTTGTCCCCATGCCTTGGGGACTCTGGTCCCCACTCCTCTAGTGCCTTGAATTCTGCTAGTAAACTGAGCGATGGAAATTTCATGCTCAGAGAAGGAGAAAAGGAATAGGAGTCTTTGAAATGAGACTGCTGTGGCTCATTCTTCATCTGTGGTATCATTGGATCCGTGTCGCTCTGATTTGCCCAGTCTATGAAAAGCAGCTGATTGGCCAAACCCCTGTGCTGGAGGTGGGGGACAGAGCCATGTATGTCACTTTGCTCTCTGCTCCTCTACCCAGATGTAAGGCTAAATTAATTTAAGTTATTTCTATGAAGCTTATATATTATATGGAACTTACTCCTATTAATTTCATGTAAGTCTTTGGAGGGGGGAAAGTTACGATTTAAAATTTAGCAAAATTGCAATAGGTGGTTATTTTCTGAGTCAAGTGAACTCTATTTGTCCTCCAGTCAGATGTAAGTCCACTGCCTATCACCCATCTTGCCCCACTCTGCCACAGCCCTCCTGAGATGAGCCTTGATCCTATTGCTTCCTGGGTTATAATTGGATTTAGTAGAGATGAAAGCTTCCCCTCACTTTGTTGATATCGAGTAAGAGCGGAGCACAGCCTGGCTTCCTGGTCCAATGGGATTTGTAAGGCTAATGACTCTGAAGACTTGTAGAGGTGTCTCCCCAGACTGCAGTGGCCCTTTACTTCTCGTGAAGAAATCAGGTCAGATTTTGCATGAAATGGGATTGCTCTGAGTGGCTTTGTTTGCCAGCTCCAGCTGAAGCAGGAGGCATCCTCCTTCTGCTTTGGCCTTTGTGAGATTCCAGGTAGTCTGCTCAGCTGCTGGGCAGCTTGGAGATGGATCCTACCTCTCCTGAACACCTGTGGAGGGGAGTGAGCTGTGAGGAAGCACCTGGAGCTATGCAGAGGAGGTTGTGACTCTTGAATGTTAAGGAGACCCAGGAGGTCGTGCAACCATGGCAAACAAACCTGGCTGTACCCCTCCTGTCAAAGATGGGATTTTAGTCTTCTCCTGGAAGCCATGATGAGCTTGTTCAGAGCAGCATTCCACCAAGGCTGGGTCTTGCTCTTGTGCTGTCTTGGGGCTGATGCCAGAGTGTAGACATGATTCCAACCACCATTAAGTTCAATAAGGAACATTGTCTCCTTGCTGGGAACTGGATCAGGAAATGAGACACTGTCTGGGATTGCCCTCCTGAAGAGGGTAAACCAGGAGTGACAAACCAGGAGAGTTCCTTCTGGCTGTAGGATGATGTAGCACTTCTCCCCAGAGGTCAGTATGAAGTGCTGCATGCCCATTAGCTGACATGAGTCTCTCTAGTCTGTGGTGAAAGAAAAGGAGCTAGTAATTGATTGTTGGATGAAGCTGGCTGCATGGCCACTGAGATTGTTTACAGAGCAGTCAGGCCACCTTCTAGGTCCTCAAACCTTTCTCATGCTGGTTGCTGTGCAGCAGGCCCTGTTGTCAAGGCCAGGTGGAAATGGTGGCACACGTCTTCAGGAACCTCTGGGTGGGCCCCAGCTCAGACAAAAGAATTAGGTGTCTGGGCTTCATGCCTTTGCTAATGTGTTCTACTGCTTCCAAGGCTGAACCACCAGCTGAAGGTGATTACATGTGCTGACACAGATAGACATGCCATGGCCCTGGGCTCCAGTCTTGGGCATCCCCTCCTCTGCCTTTAGCTTCCCACCACTGAACCTCCGGAGAGCAAGCTGCTGACAGACACCTCCCATCAGTCATGGATGAGGAGTGATCAGCTGGGTGAGCATGACACTGATGTAAATTTAAATCCTTCTTTTGCTGTCTCTTCTAGCAGCCCTGTATTTTCAGGAAGAAAGAGAATGGGAAACAACTTTTTTAATGAAGTAGAGCATTTAAATTCTCTTTATATTTAGTCCTATCTGGAGTTCTTTACCCAAATGAAGCAGAAAGCATTTACAGCTGTATTTTCCATCACACCAACCAAGGAATATATTCATTTGCAGTAACATGGCACTCAATGAGCTGGAAAATAAGCTCCCCAAATTGCTCTCACTATGAAACGGTCTCAATGACGAGGAAAAGCCCGTTTAGATTCCACTGACCAGTCACTTTGGTTATGATAAAAATTAATTTGGTTGAACACCTGAACTGTGGCAGAGTAGGCGCTTGGCCTTGCGATGGCTTTGCTCAGAAACGGGCATGGGGCTGCCTCCTCTGCTGCAGCTCCCACCACTCCTGCTCTTGGCTTCACTTGGCCAGGAGATTGGATGAAACTCCGATGCCTCCAAGGGCTGGCCATCAGTGGCATGTGGATGCACAGCAGCTGATCACGGAATCACAGAATTGTCAGAGTTGGAAGGGACCTCTGGAGACCATCCAGCCCAACTCCCCTGCCAAAGCAGGGTTGCCCAGAGCACATCACTCAGGAGCATCCGGATGGGTCTTGAAGATCTCCAGAGAAGGGGATTCCATGATCCCCCTGGGCAGCCTGTTCCAGGGCTCTGGCACCCTCACCCGAAAGAAGTTCTTCCTCATATTTGAGCTGAACTTCCCATGTTCCAGCTTGAGCCCATTGCCCCTTGTCCTATCACTGGAAACCACTGAAAAGAGTCCAGCTCCATCATCCTTCAACCCACTCTTTAGATACTTGTAAACATAGATGAAGTCTCCTCTCAGCCTTTTTTTCCTCCAGGCTAAAGAGCCCCAGCTCTTTGAGCCTTTCCTCGTAAGGGAGATGCTCCAATCCTTTAATCATCTTGTCTGCCCTATGCTGGACTCTCTCCAGTAGTTCCCTATTCCTCTTGAACTGGGGAGCCCAGAACTGGATGCAGTATTCCAGTTGTGGCCTCACCAGTGCCGAGTAGAGGGGGAGAATGACCTCCCTCGACCTACTGGCTACACTCCTCCCTACACAGCCCAGGATTCCATCAGCCCTCTTGGCAACAAGGGCACATTGCTGGCTTATGGTTGGTGTCCCCCCATGTGTCCTGCTCCACACCTGCCACGGGCCACCATTGTCCACTCCAGGAGGAGGGGACAGTGCCGGTATCGCTGCCCATGGCCGCCGTGCACTGGCCAGGTGTACAGGAGTCCCCGCGAGTGGCAAGCGACAAGCAGAAGGGACGTAAACGGATTCCTCCTTCCCTCTGCAGCGACCCGAGGAGGACGTGAGCAGGGCATTAAGCAGGTATCGAGTGAACACACCAGCGGAGGGGTCTGCTAATTGGTTGTGATATCTAGTCCAACTCCATCGGCACAAGCAACAATTGCTACTGGAAATGCAATTAATAATTAAGCACCCGGCGCTGGCAGGTGTCAGCAGGAATCCGTGGGGCTTGGCATCCCCTGCGTCGACACCTCCTGTGCCGGCACGGAGCAGGCAGCACCAGGCAGGATGCAGCCCTTCGCTGCCTGGATCAATGCTTGGGGAGATGCAGATTCATGCCTTGAAGAAATAACTTGCTGGTGGTATTTCCACAGCATGGAGGATGGCTGCCTGCTGTGGGGGCTGCGGGCAAGGGGGGTGGGGGCCAAATGCTGCCTACCCAGCAATCGGGACCTGTGTGTACCCCCGAGGTAGTTTGCAGCAGCACTTCATGTCTTGATCCATCCCTGCCAAGGATGTTCTGTGAGCGTTTTCCATCCTTGCTCTACAGACAGAGTGATTTTGGGTGGAAGTGACTTGGTAGTGCTTCTCCGCAGCATCGAAGACCAGGAGCATCCCACCCTGGAGCTGGCACACCCACCGCAGGGGTGACCAGGGCGGCTGGGGTGTGGGTGTCTGAGCCATGGTGCCCTGTCCCAACAAAAGAGGGGGCTCGCTCTGTCCCTGGGGAGCATGTCTCCCATTTGGAGATGATGGAATGGAGCAGAGCCGTCCCAATCCTGGCTGGCAGAAAGCAGCATTGAAAAGTCTTGCTGAGATGTCCTCCTGGCTTCGCGTGGTCATGGGGCCCCCTGCATCCCTATTTGCAGACTCAGCCAGCATCGCTTTCACTTGCGGCTTTGGCTGCTGCTTGTGATGACTTACAGCCTTTTTCAAGCTGGATTTTATTTTTAATTACATTTTCCCTCTGAAGATGGGCTGCTTTGGTTTTTTTCTCAGCTTTTTTTTTTTTTTTTTTTCTTCTAAAGGCCGACAGAGTTTAGGCTCCTTGAGAAATTGCTTCAGCTTGTAGGAAGGTGCAGAGCCTTTTCCCTGGGTAGCAAAGTCTTGATTTCCTACCACAGGGCTGAGTGATGGTGATTCCCTTATTAAACTGCACTTAGAGGCAACGACTGTCAGGCAGGGATGGAGAGCTTCTCCGATAAGTTGGAGCTATTCATTATTAAATTATCTTCATTCACTTGAACATCTCATTTTCATTGAATTAGATGAAAAGTGCTCAAAGGCAGCTGCTGCGGCTGCTTGGAGGCTGCCAGGAGCAGCATGCAAATGCCACCACTGGCCTTTCCTCCTGCACTGGCTGCATCTGGCCCTTCCCATGGGATGGACAGACCTCGTAACTGGTGTAAATCTGCTGGAGGTACCTGGGGAGTTGCACCAGCTGATGGCCCAACGTTGGAGATCTGGACTCACCAGCTCAGAGCTGAGCAGGGATTGACTCCAGCAGGGAAGGAGGTAGCATGGCCCTGGGGCTGATCTCTGCCAGCTTGGGAGGGGGGACCGAGGTGAATGCCCCCAGTAACTGGGAGGGCCTGCCTCAGTATTTCAAAGGCTGTGTGTCCTGCTGGGGGGCTGCAGCTGGGCTTGGCCGAGTTACACTTAAACTTGGCTTAAAGGACCCTGCAAGGGCATATGAGCTCACCCAGGGTGACCAGGGAGCTGTGCTGGTGGTGCAGGCAAGAAATGGAGGTAGAACAAGGGGGTGTGTGAGTGTGTGTGTTCATCACCTCCAATGACAGCAAAATGGATGCAGGAGCTGCCCAGGGCTGAGCGGGTCTCACCCCTGTCTAGAGGGGCTGCCACTTGGTGTTGGGTTGCCTGTTGTCTTACTGACTGCAACAACCCTGTCCTTTGTCTGCCACCCCAGCAAGAGCTTTCTCCTCTTGACATTGCCCCTTCTTTACCTTCACTCCATCACTCCATTTCTTGGGCAGCAGGTGCTGGGCAATGACAAGCCAGGCAGAAGGGTATGTCTCTCACTTAAAACATGAAGCCAGACAGACTCTGGATGCTCTGGAGAAACACTAGCAAAGGCACCAGCTCCTCGCCTGCGCAGCCCTGTAGGTGGCTTTACCCCTGGCTCCGGCTGCCCCTTCCCCACACAGGCAGCTGTGTGTTCCCCCTCAGGGCAGCCACCAGCCACATCAGGCCCAGCTTTAGCTTTAGCCCTCACTTGCAGATGAGCTGTTGGATATTTTTGTGGGAGGATGCCATCTGGCTCCCTGATCTCTCCGCTTTCACCTTGGCATGAGTATCTGGCACCCAGCCCCGCAGCTCAGCACCGAGCCAGGGGGCTGCTGTCTGGGCTTGCCAGCCTGCAGCTCTTCAAGGGTTTTTGTGGAGCCTGGGCTGGTTTAAAGCTGCCCTCTAGGAATGGGAGGCTTTTGTCTCCAGGCAGAAGACCTTGGACACAGCACCGCTGTGCCCAGGCATCACTGATCTCTGTCCCAGACGTACGTGAAGCTGCATCTTTCCCAAGGAGAGGACACCCAGCTGCTGCTTAGTCCTAAACGTTTCAGGAGCAGGCAGCGTCCCTCTCGCCTATGACAGCCTACAACCTCACCAGTCAGGTGAAAATCCCTTTGCTTTGCTGCCCTGAGCACCATGAAGCTCGTCGCACCTCCTACCCACCACTTCCATCTTGTTCCTGGCGAGGAACTGCCGGCCCCTTGGGCCAGCTCCTCAGCAACTGTTGCTTTTCCTCGCCAATAAATCTCACCCACAGAAGCTGCTTTGATCAATGCACTTGAATTTCAGCCTTCAGCCTTGATAGAGGCAGGAGGAGGGACGGGAGAGGCTCTTTGGGGACAGTCTAGAAAAACGGAGATCATTCTCAAAGAAAAACCTGCTTCAAAGTAAGAGGCAGTGCTGCCAGAATAAGAGTGAACCAGGTGGGTAGAAGAGGAGGAGGAGGAGGAAGGCTGCTGGGTACCCAGGACCCCACTTGGGCTGGGTGAGATGTGGGTCCACGGGGAAAGGTGATGGTGGTGTTGCCGTGGGGTTGGAGCTGCTGCTGGGTGAGGAAACCACAGCTTGGAAGGTAATGTGGGGAGGGGAAACCTTCACCTCCCCCTACGCTTAATTCTCCCTGTTAGTTTTTTTGACCTTCCCCGGCTCTGAGACCTGAGATCAAGAACGTTGTCTGAGCAGGGGCTGTATTTTCTTCCTTGGGTCACTGCTTTTCCTCCCAGTCTTTAACTCATGGGGATGGTGCTGCAGGTCAGGTGTAATGGACCTGAGGATGGCTGTGGAACAGGAGCAGAGAAGGAAACAGCGTCTTCACCTTACCAGCTGTGATCTGACTGTTGCAGCCATAAGCACTTTGCGTTGGAAGGAGGGATGCATAGACACCACTCTAGGTTTGATCATAGAATCATAGAATGGTTAGAGTTGAAGGGACCTTAAAGATCATCTAGTTCCAGTCCCCCTGCCATGGGCAGGGACACCTCCCACTAGAGCAGGTTGCTCAAAGCCCCATCCAGCCTGGCCTTGATCAGATCAGAGCTTCTGGTTAATGGTAGTTAATATCCAGGAGGAGATCTCCAGGTCTTGGAGCAGCTTTGTTTCCCCCACTGGTGCACATAGGAATAGTGTATCAGCAGCTCTGGTGGGCTCAGGCCCTTCCTCTGTGGGTCTCTTTACCCAGAGGGAACAAAGGACTGAGCAGCGATGCAGAACCTGGAGGTCCTCATGAGCAGGGGAAAGCTGTGGCCAGAAATTGCCCTCTGGCAGTGATCTTCCCTGCTCTGGCAATCCTCCTCCTCTCTTCCTCCTCCCGCTGTCACCTTCCTCAGGTGCTCACACACGCCTGCCCTCTCCCCTTTCATGTTGGCTGCAGATGGCAGGCAGAAAAAGCAGCCAGCCAGATGTGCTTTTCATAGCTCCCAAGCCAGGCATAACTAAACATTTACATTTATTACCAATTAGAGGGGAAACAGACTGTAGTTTTATGTACTGTATGTGTCTGGACGTATTTTGGTTTGTGACCTTACTTAACCCCCTCTCCGCCCCCCAGTCACTTAAATCTCTCTTGGTTAGGAGCAACCCCCTGGAAAGCATCTGCGGCACCGGATCCCGTCTCCCTGCGACCAGGAGATGGTGTGGATGCTGTAGCAGCACCTGACCCTCGTTGGGCACTTTGCAAGTGGCTGCAGGGGCTGGCTCCAGGAGGATGCTGAGCATCCCTAGGGACACCCTCCTGTCACATTCCCTGGGGCAGGGATTGCCATGATGCCTGGCCCCCGGCAGGATCCTCGTCCATTAACCCTACGTACGCGTTCACACACAGCGGGGCTGTCCATTTATGGCTCGCGAGCGCCCAAAGCCCGTGGCTCTGGAGCCGGCATCACAGCAGCTTTTTAACAATGCTTGAGCCAAGAGCAAAATGCAAACAAATCCATAAGCAGACTTTGGGCCTCACTGAAAGCGGGAGAAAGGGTGGAATAAAAAGTGCATGGTGGAGATGATGCCCCATGCTCGGTCACTAAGGGACTGATGTCCTGATGAAGACCGTATCTGGTCTGGCAATGGTCTGGTAGACACCACAGTACTGTGCCATTGCACTGCTCCTTGCTTATCTCTGCAAGGCCGGGAGCTTTAACCAGCTCTGGTTTGAGCTGCAGGAGATCAGGACAAAGTTTGCATGTCACCCACTAGCCCTGGGCAGACTGACAGACTCCGGGTCCTGTGGGGATGAGGGCTTACAGTTTCTATTCACTTACAGGTTCCACAAGGATGATCAAAGAGGTGGAGCACCTCTCCTATGAAGACAGGCTGAGAGAGCTGGGGTTGTTCAGCCTGGAGAAGAGAAGGCTTTGGGGAGACCTTAGCCTATCAATATCTGAAGGGAGCTACAGAAGAGCCGGAGAGGGACTGTTCACGAGGAAGTGTAGCAACAGAACAAGGGGCAATAGGTTTAATTTGAAGAGGGGAGATTTAGATTAGATATTAGGAAGAAATTATTTACAGTGAGGGTGGAACAGGTTGCCCAGGGAAGTCATGGATGCCCCAACCCTGGAAGTGTTCCAGGCCAGGCTGGATGGGGCTTTGAGCAACCTGCTCTAGTGGGAGGTGTCCCTGCCCATGGCAGGGGGACCGGAACTAGATGGTCTTTAAGGTTCCTTCCAACCCAAACCATCCTATGAGGATACTGGATTTGCTATACTGGGACGTTAGCTCTCAATCCTGCCTAGGGGCAGGATTAGGTTAAACTGCAACCAGAAAATCTCAGTCCCCTTCTTCAGGCCACTATCTCCCTGGCAAGAGAGGAAGGGAGAAATGTGTGGTGAGGCCAGGGCACGTTGGGGAAGACCATTCTTTAAATGAGGTTGTCCCACATCCACCCTGACTCTGTGAACAAGCCCACCCAACACCACCCCTGCAGCAGCCCAGCTGGGATGCAGGATGCTGCAGCCACTGACCCCCTGCTCCACCTGCCCGTGCCGCCCCCGCTCTCCCCCCAGCTCCCTGCAGGTGCCGCAACCCTTGGTTCAAGCTGCAACATCCTGATTCCTTCCTCTCTCCTGCATTTTTCCCCAGAGGGTGCCCTGAACCCTCCGGCAATTGTGTCTGAAGCTCACCTCTGGCTGCGCTGCCTGCATCCTGGCGCCCACCTCTGCCGTTGCTCAGGCAACAACCTCTGGGTTGGATGCGGGGTTTTATTTCCCTCCTCTCTCCAGGATACTGTGCCCAGGCACGGAGTGAAAGCCAAGGGTCATGGCCATACAGCGGTTGCGTCCCTCCCTCTGGCTCCTGCCAGGGATGCTGGAGGGATTTATTCCATTGTAGGGGGTGGGAGCTTTAGAAATGCAGTATTTTACTAGAAGCCTATCAATCTGTTCCAACAGGTGATTAAGTGAGAGGTGATGTTGTGGCACAGGGCAGGAGCTGATGCAAGCTGAAGGAAGGTGTGGGTGGAATTCTGATCTGAGCAGGGAGAGCCATGGCCTGGGGTGGCTGGAGGGCCAAGGTCGGCTCTGTGAGGCCAAGATAAGGAATAAATGAAACTGAGAGGCTGAAGCAGGGGGGTTTGAAGGGCTGCAGTATTTTGGCAGAACTATTGGAAAGTGGAAGGGACGGGCCCTGAGGTAGTAATGGTCCGATTCCACCACAGCCCATGGAGGACCCATTGCTTATACCCATCTCATGGGGGCACCATCCTGTTTTCATGTGGACAGGAGGGACCAGGGACAGGCAGGACCAAGGGTGTCACAAGCCTTGGCTACCAGCCTTTGGTCTCTTCTAGAAAAGAGCCAACATGGGGACAGGGCCACATGGGGAACCTGGATCCAGCAAGAGCTGGAGAGGAGCAAAATGAGATGTGCAGCAACTACAGCTTCACGTGTGGATTTGTCCCAACATCTTGCTGATCCTCAAACACAGGTGATGGTTTAGCTGGAGAG
Source organism: Scolopax mira (assembly GCA_004320125.1). Taxonomy (NCBI): domain Eukaryota; kingdom Metazoa; phylum Chordata; class Aves; order Charadriiformes; family Scolopacidae; genus Scolopax; species Scolopax mira. The sequence goes on from BJBW01000162.1 coordinate 35,281, forward strand.
CCAGCTTTAAGATTAATAATAATTTTTTTTTTTCACCCTGTCTCCTTTAACTTTGCTGGAATGTGATGAGGTGGGTGCTTTTGGCAGCTGGGATGTTAAATGTTTTTCCACATGGTCTCTTGATTATTAATGGATTTTAGTACTTGACAAAGTAGAAATTAGGAGATAAAAGCTATTAGAAACTAATTTGGATAATCACTGATTCTGTTCCCCCAGGAGCCTTTCTGAGAGCACTGCTCCTGACACCACTGCTGAGGCTCAGGAGAGAAGGGAGTATCTTTTTAACTGAGTTTCATGGGCTTTGGAGGAGCCTCCTGATTTACAGCCGATGAGGAGATGGCTTGGATGTAACAGGTACGATCCAAACATCATTCTTCTCCCAGCAACCTCCTGGGATTTATAGTATTTCACATCCCTGGACACTATTTGGGGTGGTTTATACACTGTATTTTTTTACTGTTATGTTGGTGAAACAACCATGGAAACTAGTTTGGGAAAATAACGTGGGAGATAAATCCTTGGTAGCATGGGCTCTCCCAGCGATGAAATGGGCTACAGGTAGAGAAGTAGGTCCCTGAGACCCTTTTCTCTTTCAATTCCCATCTTCCTGAGCGGATCAATAACACCAGGGGCAAGGAAAGGGCAAGGAATTGTAGCAGGGAATTATATTAAAGGAAAAGCTGGAAGGTGGTGACTGATGTAGTAACCACTGCTGATTTTGAGGCAGATTGGCTGGGAGAGTTTGTGTGTCCTCGTATGGAGCAGAGGCTGCCTGTAGGCTGGGAGAGTGCTTTAAAAATAATTTGACTGATCTCTCTCCTTCTTTCTTTCCGCCCAGTCGAGCTCTGCTCCCAGCACACGTAGCAGGAGCAAGAGCTCTGGCTCGCAGATTTGTCTGGACTGGTGGATTGGTGGTTTCTTTTTTTGCAGATCTTTGCCCTCCAGGGAGAACCCTCCAAAATTCACCAACCGTCTCAACCCCTAGTCCAGGAGCAGAGCCAAGAGGTCCCCTGGGAGCACTGTCCCAGGGGCAGCTGGGGCAAGGGGTGTCAGGGTAGGATGAGATAAGTACTCCAGCCAGGCTCCTGGCAGCCGTGAATCAGTGATGTCCCTGGCCCCGGCACTGATGATTTATGCCGGTTGTGGTGGCACCCCAGGGCAGGGCACCCGTATTTAATGGGTGGGGGTACCACTGCCAGCAGCAGTGGCTGCCAGCCCTGACATCAGGGAGGAGAAAGCAACTTGCCATCAGCGTCCCCGGTCCCCTGCGAGTTTATCTGCTTGCAGAACGGGATGCTGTGAAGATACGTTGTTTGATGGTATCTGTAAGAGGTTTTCAGATTCTCCTTGAGAGCTGGGAGTGGCCGGGGGGCTCTCACGATGGTCAAGGGCTGGTGCAGGTGGTGGGGTTGGGTGGGTGCTAACAGCTGAGTGAGAATATGATTTTCCATCTTTGCTGAAGGTGGGGGTCGGTGGGGAGGGAAGAAAGGATCAGAGGAACTGGGACTGGAGCCCCCCAAGGTCCCCACCAGCTTGAGTCATCCCAGGTCCTCCCTAAGCTCCTTGGGGGGACACAGGAGAATAGCTGAGACCTCTCCCACATGCCTGGGCTGGCAGCACCCTCCCTCGTTTCCTCCCTGACTGATGTTTGCAGGCTCTCCTGCCTTCTCCAGAGGCTGCAGCAGGAGGCTGAGGAGGAGGAGGAGGGAGGAAGAAGCCGAGGTCGTCATAATTTCAAGATCCTGTTAATCGTCCCCCCTGTGCTCCCTAAGATGTGGCCATTTACCAGAGGCCATGTAAGTCCTCTCTGGAGAGAGAACCCCAGGGAGTGTGGTGTGGGAGGATGAGAGCCCTCGATGGCTTTGAAAGAGATGGCGGAGAGATGGACTAGAGAGGAAAACCGAGAGGAAAAATCCCAGCCCACCATCAGCAAAGGGAGAAAATAGACTGAAATAGAGAGAAACTGAAAATGTGCTGAAGCAGCTGATGACAACCCAAACAGCAGGAGAAGGCTCCTGCCTGCCAATTAACGAGGCTCTGGCGCTAATTTGCCACCCTGACTGCACTTCTGAGCTTGTCAGGAGAAGGGGAAAAGGAAAAAAAAAAAATAGAAGACAAGGATAAAAAAGAGGCTGTGAGGTTTCGGCTTGCCTCTTGGCTATGCAGATGTCTCTGGGCTTCAGAGAGGGAAGCAACGGGGGCTGGTGGCAACACCCCTCCCCAGTCTTGGAGTGGGATGAGGATGATGACAAGTTTCCGTGGGCTTGTGTTGGCAGAGCAGCTCCAGGCCCACGGCACTACCCAATCTGGGGATCCTGGTTTCCCAAGGATCGCATCCCACGGTCTGCTCAGTTAGCTGGGAGAGTAAACGGCGATCCCACGCGTGCCCAGGAGCATCTCTGGTACCTGCAGTGAAACCGTGTTTTAAGGAAGAAGCCGGAGTAGCCCCGTGCTGGGGCGGAGAGGTCCACAGGCAGCTTGCCATCGCCTGCCTCCCCCAGAAACGCTGTCAAACAGCAAAACAGCTCTGTTGGCAGCTGCCCGGTGGTTATGTGTGGCTAACGAAGCCGGAGGAGCCCTGAGCAAAATGCTCGGCATGAATCCTCCCGCCAAGCGAAACGTCTGATTTCCACTTCTTGCCCATCCTGCAGCCTGAACTAAGACAGTGGAGACCAGGGGGATGAATTTCAAACAAAATCTATACCAGTGGCTGTTTGCATGCAAAGAAAGAGTATCTGCTGTCAAAGCAGATGCCTGGACCCCCCCCCCAGCCCTCCCTCCTTCCCCGGGGATGTTTTACCCCCTGCACATCCCATGCTTTTCTCCCAGGCTGACACAGCATCAGCTGGGAGGTATGAGGGGGGGAAACCGAGGCAGGCTGGAGCAGGGATGCAGACAAGGATGGACTTATCTCCATGGCCTCTCTCCATCCTGGCGCTTCATGGCAAAACTGTCCTTGCCATTTCAGCACAGCCAGACATGGAGATGCTCTTGGTTGTAAGGCCAAAGGCACCACCTCATGGCAGGGCTGGAGGCTCAGCTGGTGCTGCAGAAAAGAGGTGAGGGAAAGAAGAGGGGAATAAAAAGAGTGTAGGTTGGATAGCTGGAGCTGTTTGGTTCAAGCGTAGCCGACCACAGCCCATCACCAGCTGTCTCAGGGTTGGGAGATGGAGGTGGGATGAAACTGCACCTGGGAGCCATGGGCAGGGATGCTGAGGAAGAGCACCATGGACAATCCCATCCTGCTGCTGGGACTGGGGGCGAAACAGCCCAGCCTTTCCCCAGCCTCCTTTTCCCTGGCAGAACTACTAAATAAACATGTCCAGAGGGAACCAGAGTGCCTGCAATCAAGCGAGTGAGGAGCTCGGCATGTTATTTAAGAGTCAGCTTTCTGGCTTTCACACTGCAGAGAATATTGTGTCAGTGCAGGGGCTTGCAACCCAGGAGCCCAGGTAAGGATATCCCCAAATGTACCAGTTTTTAAAACCTAGTGGGTTTGGCAATGAATTCTTGGTCCTGGGTGGGGTGGGGGGGGACACGCTGGCTTTTTGCATCCAGAGGCCAGATGCTGCTGGTGCCGTGACTCTCCAGCCAAACCCGCTGGTGTCAGCGTTGTGCTGTGCCGGGGAAAGCGCTGCCAGGTAATCAAATCCTGACCTCCAGTTATTAACCTCGTCTTCTTAATCATCTCCGCTGAGTGCCTTAATTGCTGAACAGGGATGGGAGGACCTGGTTGCTTCCACCCAAGATTAGCATGCAGCCTGGCAGTCCCCTCCTGTCCATCCCGGGGGACGTGCTGCTCTTGCTCTTAACTCACCCACTTACCCCCAAAAAAGAGGTGGAAGTGGTTCCCTCTCAAAATACAGCAATTTATCGCCAAAATTCAGGGGACCACACCCATCTTTTCCTCCACTTGGTCACAGAGGTGGTGCAGCCCCATGTCGTGGGGAGCTGGTGGCCAGGGATGTGCCTGGCATTGCTGTCACACATCTGCTGGCCCCTGCTTTGCCTGGTGGGGTGCTTTGCTGGGAAGGCACTGGGCCAGCTGCTGGGCTGGGAATGCCATGTGTGGCCTTGTTCCTGACAGGAAACAGTGATTTGGGCCAAACTCAGTGCTTTTGGGCAATACACGATGAAATCCTGCTCAGGGGCTACAGGGAGGGGAGGGTCCAGTACCGCTCTGCCTTCCAGCCAAGGGGGGAACCGTCAAGGATGCAAAAAGTTGATGGCACATCCCTCCAGCTGCCTGCCTGCCTATTTTTGCCTTTTTTTTTTTTTTTTTTTGCATTAATTTGCAAGTTAACTGCCTTCATTTACCTCCATCCCTGAAGATGGGACCATTGCTCTCAGGGAATCACTTGGAGCCAGGTGATTGATACTGGAGCCAGCACTGAGGTGGAGAAGCTTTGGGTCAGCCCCGTGCCAAACAGAAGCTGCTTCACCACATTTTGGCTAGTGGCTCCCCAAGATGCTGCCAGATGTCCCAATGGCTCTTGCATTCACGATCAGGTGGCTTTAGGATGTGTGACAGGTTAAGGGCACTAAAAAGCACGGTAGGAAATGCTCTGTCTGGGGGAGACAGAGGACGGAGCTGAGGAATGTTAGCCCCACGCATGGCCCACGTGACAATGGAGAGAAGTGATGTGATGGCCCAGAAAGGTGCGTAGCAGAAGCTGAAATGGTCTTTCTAGCTGGGAAGTTTTTCGTCAGCCCTGACTGCTCAGGAGCAGGCAGCACTGCTGGCCCTTCTGCCTACAGTCCCCCATCCCCAGGCAGATGTCTGACGGCTTCCCCTCAGGAGCCAGGATGATGGCTTTGACTTCGCGTTTCCTCCTGGTGTGTTTAATTGCCTGATTTTATTTATTATTTTTTTTTCCTTTAGGACTGGGAGACAAGAGGAGATGTGGCCAAAGGAGGACAGATGTACGTAGAAGTCCAAATGACAGATTGAGGGATGCTATAACCACAATAGTTGTCCTGATGGATTGATAGATTAGTCAGGGAATATAAATAGTAAACATGGTTTATCTACTCCCGTTTTATTTTCCTCTCGCATATCTCTTTATCTCTCCTGGTGTTATTTTCCTCTCAATTGTCTCTTTATCTGTCCACTGTGAGGATGAGGGAAAGGGGGGAATAAGGAGGTGACAGAAGCAGGATGGATAAGTTCAGGTTACACAGCTTTTGCAGCACCCAAAAAGGCAAGTTTTGCCAGCCAGGGAGGATTAGGAAGTGGACTCAGATCTATACACTGATACACTTACACACACACACACACTCAGCCCCTCTTCCCTGCACCCTGCCCATCCCCTCCTGCTGTGGGGGATGCTGCGGGTTGGAGGGTCGTCTTCTTCCTCTCACCAGTCTGTCCTTGGCCAAGAAATTAGGGCAGCTGCTGAGGTGGTGAGCTCTGCTTGTCTGTATACCCAGGGTTTCCATCTGACAGCCGGGCAGCGCCGCTGCTTGATATTCCGGTCAGGCACGGAGCGCAGCAACAGCAGCAGCACCGGGGAAGGAGGGGAAGGGAGCTCGGCTCCCCCGAGCTGTCAGCTGCCAGCTCGCCTCTCCCCACCGCCCAGCTCCTCACCCTGGCTCACTGGGATGAGCTGGTGCTTGAGATGCTGCCTGCTCCCCAGCAGTGGGGCTGCTGGAGGTGCTGGGACTGTTGTAGATACTGGTCTCAGAAAAAAAGAGATGCACTGGGTGTAGCAGAGGGAGGTGTCCAGGATGGGTGGTAGATGGTTTGGGGCCCTTTCAAAGAGGGTGATGAATGAGAAGGCTTTGAGGATGTCAATGAGGGTATGAAGGTACCAGAAGTGCAGAGCAACCTACATATGTGGACCAAGCAATGGAGCTAGGACACAGAGATGTATGTTAGACCTGTCTCTACAATTGTAGCTGGCCAGAAAGGGTGGCTCCAATATTCCCCAAGGGGGTCAAATATTCCCTGTCTCTTCTGGACATGCTTGGACCATGCTTGACACACACAAAGAGGTGATATGTGCTGGTGACCAAGCTGCAGCACTGCTCTCCCTGGGGCATGGTGGATGTTTACATGGTACCAGGAGACGTGGCTGGTGCAACACAGGTTCTTCACGCCAGCTCGGGGATGTGTCACATCTGCTCCGTATACCTCACTGAGAGCAAAAGTGAGAGCTGGTGGAAGTGGCCAGGTGTGGGCAGGATCCCTCCCTGCCTCCAGGCACTACTGCTGGTCTTAATGGCCCACCTCCGAGCCCTGTCCTTCCAAGTTAATGAAGACATGGACAGGAGACAGATGGCATCTTCCCTCCTTGGGAGGCTTGGCTAAAATCCAGAGAGCAGGATGGTGCAGAGACACAGGGGTGGAAGCAGTGGCTGGGCACACGCAGGAGCCTCCTCACCATCCCCTCCTGCCCCACAGCAAGGGAAAAGCCAAGGCCAGAGATAACATAACTGTTCTTTTTTTTTTTTTTTTCTCTCAGTTGCTTTTGGTTGCTCTTTTGCTCAAAAAAAAGGCATTTTTTAAAAAATATATTAAACAGATACATTTTACTAAGTTGTCTCTTGGCGGGAGCCACTGACAAGAAATGACCATCCCCAAATAAATGGGCTTAAAAAAACCCCTCCCCAACAAAAGAAATAAATAAATACATAAATAAAACTTTTTTCCTTTTCTTTTTCTTTCTTTCATTTTAGGTTTCAGGGCGGGGGGAGGGGGGAGGAGATTTGTTTGTGGCCCGGAGGTCTCTGCCGGTGCCCGTGCCAGCAGTGTCCACGGGCCAGGTGTCAGGTCCTTCCCATACGAGGGTGATGATGCCTCAACAGGTATGAGCTGCTCACGGAGGAGCACTGGGAGAGATCCACTGCATCTCAGAGGGCTGCAGCGTGGTGCCCCCGTGCTGTGAGTGAGGGCACGGACGCAGGAAGGGTCACGGAGGACGTGGAAGTGAAGGCGCCAGTAGAAACCTCTCTTAAAAATACTAGAAAAATGGGGGTGCCTGGGAGACTGCCACTGAAGGATCCTCACGGTGGGTTCAGCATCTGCTTCAGCAGAGCCAGCAGCTGCCTCTGACTGATCTGCTTCCCCTGTGGCCATTGGTATGTGCCCCCAGCCACTGACACTTGAGCAAAAGCCATGCCTCAGGGTGGCCATGCTGGCATCATCCCCGCACTTGGAGCCAGTCTGCGCTGCACAAGTCATCCCTCCTCCATAGTCCTGCTGGGGTCCTCCATCCACTCAAGCCCTGTGTCTCTTTGGCCAGTCGCTGGGTGTACTGTGGAAGCACGCGGTTGGCACTAAGGTAAGGCCTTGATTTCATTTTTTAGGGTGGTTATTTTTTTCCCCCCACTCTGAGGAGTCCTTTCTCCTGGCCCCTTTGCTCCAAGATCTGAGCAGCCCCAGCTGTTAGCTGCACAGTTTGCCCGTCTCCTGCTCTACCGCATTGGGCAGCTTGGCATTGAAGGCCCTCAAGGAGGCCTGGATCCTGGCCACCTCATTATTGGCCAACTTAAGCCTGTGGCGAAGCAAGCAAGTGAAGAGGTCAAGGCGGGTTTTTCCAGGGGGTGATAACCTGTTCACCCGGTCCCTGATCTCCAACAGCTGGAGCATGGCAGAGTCCTGGGAGCCCTGGGTGTAGGGGTAGTCCAGCTGAAGGATCAGGTCACGAATAGCGTCTGATTCAAAGGGTAGGCTGTAGCCAAAGACTTGCAAGCTGTTGATTTTCATGTATCCCAGGTTCTTGGAGGGATCTGCCATTTCCAAGGGTTCATAGTAGATTGTCTCATTGGAGCTGTCATCCAGAGACTTGATGCGGCTCCGCAAGTAGACATGGACTGTTTCAAAGAAGGTCTTCCACTTGTTGCCCAAGGTGAGCGTCCAGTTTTGGCACTGGGCAGAGGAATCTACGTTAGTCCTTTCCCAGTCTGGGAAGCTGCCCTCATTGACGGGCATGAACCAGCTCTCCGAGTGGCTTCCCCCAAAGGGGTTGACGTAGATGGCCATAACAGGCTCCAGTGTGCTATTTTTGGTGAGGCAGATCTGCAGGGAGAGGGCCAACATTACGTGAACCAGCCCAGGCTTGTATTTGTTACTCTTCAGGGTCAAGAGCATGCGTTTCCTCCAGGAGGGGTCAAACCAGCTCCCTAGGCGCATGTCGTTGCTGATGAAGATAGAATGCACCTCGATACGGCTGTCCCATTTCTGCAGGAGGTACTTCAGCTCCAAGTCCTGCAGGTCCGTTTCCAACCCCAGGTAGTGCTCCAGCGAGTCAGCCACCTCAGGGCGGCAGAAGCCCTGGCTGAGCACGTAGCCATGGTTGCAGGTCCCGCAGCGGGTGCTGTTGTCCTCAGCACAGCTGGCGCAGGCTGGCCCCTCGCCCAAGGCACATGGTATAGACCCCTGGCAGGAGGGCTGGTCAGAGGGACACGTGCAGCTGTGACTTTCTTCCAGGAAAGTCCCGGGCACGCTGGCCTCGCTGCAGTAGAGGAGCGACTGTGCGCGACCCCACCAGTAAGGGAGGGACCTGGTGGAGAAGAGACACAGGAGGAGAGATGCTTACGTGGCATCTTTAGGGGTGTGACCAACTTTCCATAGGCATGGAAGAGCTGCCCACCTTGCGTTCATTCTTCTGCATTGCTGGTGGCGCTCCAGCAACCAAGCCCCATTTTCCACCTCCGTGCTTGGACCCAACCACTCAAGACCACATCCCAGGGTGGCACAGCTGTCCCTGCTCCCTGCTCACCCCTAGGCAGCCCTCCAGCAAGGCAGGAGCTTCTCCAGTCCCAGCCATGAGCAGGTGGACTGAGGGTCTGAGTGCCACTTGGGGATGCCATAGCATCTTACCTCTCCTTCGGCAGTGTGAAGCGAGGTTGCCGATGGCAGCGTTTGCTGAGGTTGAAGAGCCGCCGTATGAGTCGGTGGGTTTTCCTGGAGAGCAGCTTCAGGCTGCTGCCCAGCTGCTGGTAGCGATGCTGGATGTCCAGGTCCATGGCCCAGAAGTGGGAAATGGCTGTCCTGTTCAGGAAACGGTCCCCGGGGAGCCTTTTCACAAGGGCCTGAAACTCCTCTGTGGGAGGAAAAAGATGGCATTGGCAAACCCAAGAGAGTGAGTGGTGAAGGTAGGGCTGGAGCCAACCTCCCTCCAACCGGGCCCTTAGGTCTTCACAGGGAGATGACAACCCTGGAGCACCACCACCCAGCCTGGGCTGCTCCCAGAAGAGGAATGGCAGGGACATATGCTTTGGTGGGGTCTCCCTGGCCTCACCTGATTCCTCAAACTGGCCTTGATGGCTCTCCCAGGCTCTCCGGAGCTGGGCCAGGTTGCTCTCCAGCGCCTGGACGTCGGCCTCGGGGCAGTTGCAGCGGGGGAAGGTGGGCTGGCACTGGCAGCGGCAGTCGCTCTGGCGGCACACCAGCTCCCCGGCCGAGCTGCAGGCGATGTAGCTGAGGGCGGCCGCCACGAACCGCTCCCGCAGGTAGGAGGGAAGCACCGTCTGCAGCCCTGTGAGCGGGAGGCAGCCCCGGGAGAACTTCAGGGCAGGCACAAAGCCTCTCGAAAAACACCACACGGTGAGAAGGGAATGAGCCTTCCCCCTCCCCAGGCTCCCACCCTCATGTGATCTCCGTATCAACTTGCTGTGGAGCCGCTTGTCTGGGCTCTGCATCGATCTCGGCTCCTCTTGGCAGACGAGCAACAACCTCATCCTGCCCAGCTTTGATTATTTTCATCCTCCCTCCTCCCCAGTCCTTAAATTAAAAGCAGCATCTCAAGCCAGCATCCTCCCCTGTGTGCCCACAAGCATCCCACGGTGGTACTCGTCTGTCGCCACCTCCCTACCAGCCCGGTCCTACCTTGGAGCTGGACTTTGTTCTCGGGGCTCTGCACCAGGACTGAGCTCACTGAATCCAGGTTGTCGTAGTTGCTGCAGCCGAGCGGCCCCGTCCGGGTTTCAGTCACCTAAGCCGGGGACCCGCAGGAGGTCAGGGACCACAGGAGGGGCCCCAGGGGCACATGCCCTCCCCCGCCCCGGTAAAAGCCCGCCAATAACCCCTGGCTGAGTGCCCCACTCCGTGTAGCAAGGCACTGCTTGGAGAAGAGAACTAATTGCCTGCTAATTGGCTTGTTGACAGGCGGCAGCTCTGCCTGAAAAATGTGCCTTCATTAGTGTGCCCAATTTCCCGTAAGTAAGGTGGATGTGCTAACTTTTTGCCTGCTCTCCCCCTCTGTCTTCCCCTCCCTAGGGCATGATCACAGAATCACAGAATCACCTAGGTTGGAAGGGACCTTTTAAGATCATCTAGTCCAACCAATGAAAAAAACAACAAAAACCAAAACCAAACAAAACTCCCCACACAAACCACACCCCACACCCAAAATAACACCAATTCACTATTAATCCATATCCCCGAGCACAACGTCTCTTGAATACCTCCAGGGATGGTGCCTCAACCACCTTCCTGGGCAGCCCATTTCAATGCCTGACAACCCTTTCGGTAAAGAAATATTTCCTAATATCTCACCTAAACCTCCCCTGGCACAACTTGAAGCCATTACCCCTTGTCTATCATCTGTGACCTGGGAGAAGAGACCGACCCCCAACTCTCTACACCCTCCCTTCAGGTAGTCGTAGAGAGCGAGAAGGTCTCCCCTCAAGTCTCCTCTTCTCCAGACTGAACAACCCCAGCTCCCTCAGCCTCTCCTCATAAGGCTTGTGCTCCAGACCCCTCACCAACTTTGTTGCCCTTCTCTGGACCTGCTCCAGCATCTCAATGTCTTTCTTGTGGTAGGAGGCCCAAAACTGGACACGGTACTTGAGGTGGGGTCTCACCAGTGCTGAGTACAGGGGGACAATGACCTCTTGGATTCTACTCACCACACTGTTCTTGATACAGGCCAAGATGCTGTTGGCCTTCTTGGCCACCTGGGCACACTGCTGGCTCATGTTCAGCCCACAGTCGACCAACACCCCCAGGACCTTTTCTGCCAGGCAGCTCTCCAGCCATTCTTCCCCAAGCCTGTAGCGCTGCCTGGGGTTGTTGTGGCCCAAGTGCAGGACCCATCACTTGGCCTTATTGAACCTCATTCCATTGGTCTCAGCCCATCCATCCAGCCTGCCCAGATCCCTCTGAAGAGCCTTTCTACCCTCCAGCAGATCAATACTCCCACCCAACTTATGCAACTTTAGGGTCTCAGCCACCTCGGAGGGGCTGCTGGGAAGGCCCGGGGATGCCGCCTTCCCCCTTCCACCCTTCGCCTACCTTGATGGCAGCCGTGGCGATCTGGATGTGGTGGAGCCGGCGCAGCGTGCTTTCCCGGTCAATGAAGTAGGAGGCTGCTAGCTGGTGCAGGGTCTCCAGCGAGACCCCCGAGCTGTTCCCAGCCACCCCTAGGGGCTCTGCCCTCCGGCTCAGCTTGCGCTTGTCCACAAAAATGGTCAGGGACTCCTCTCCTGTGGGGAAACACACACACAGAGACACACACACAGAGGCAATGCTTTCAGGGGGCAGCTGGGCTATCCCCCGTTCCCCTTCTTGGCCATGTTTCTTCTGGGGTACTTCTTTGTGGACAGGAACAATCCTCGGTATCAATACAGACTGGGTGATGAGGTATTAGAAAGCAGCCCTGAGGAAAGGGACTTGGGGGTGCTGATGGACGAGAAACTGGCCATGAGCAGGCAGTGGGCACTTGCAGCCCAGAAGGCCAATCACATCCTGGGCTGCATCAAAAGAAGTGTTGCCAGCAGGTCCAGAGAAGTGATTCTCTCACTTTACTCTGCTCTGGTGAAACCTCACCTTGAGTACTGTGTGCAGGTCTGGAGCCCTCACCATAAGAAAGACATGGACCTGATGAAGCGGGTCCAGAAGAGGGCCACAACAATGATCCAGGGGTTGGAGCACCTCTGCTATGAGGACAGGCTGAGGGAGATGGGGTTGTTCAGCCTGGAGAAGAAGAGGCTCCGGGGAGATCTAATAGGGGCCTCCCAGTACGTGAGGGGGCTACAGGAAGAGCCTGTTCACAAAGGCCTGCAGTGACAGCATGAGGGACAATGGATTTAAACTGAAGAAAAGCAGATTTAGATTGGANNGTTCTTTCCAATGAGGGTGGTGCAGCACTGGAACAGGTTGCCCAGGGAGGTGGTTTGAGGCTCCTTCCCTGGAGACATTCAAGGTGAGGCTCGATGAGGCCCTGGGCAAACTGGTCTAGTTGTGGGTGTCCCTGCTGCCTGCGGGGGGGTTGGACTAGATGGCCTTTAGAGGTCCCTTCCAGCCCAGATAGTTCTATGATTGTCTCCCCCCACTCCTTGGCACCACTGCCTGATGCAAGGGGAGCGAGCAGGGGGGCGAGCACCCACCAGCACTCACCTCCCAGCGTGGCAGCGAGCAAGAAGTGGGTCCCATACTTTTTGATGAGGCTGTCGGTGATCTGCTGGGGGCTGGGCCGGCGTCCCAGCAGACGGATGTTGCGGATGAACTCAGGGGCCAGGGGAAGCGGCAGGCTGAAGAAGTCTTTCCTCTCCAAGGCCAAATTATTCACTTTCCAGCGAGCAAACTCTCTGTGGGAGAAGAGAAGGGCTGGGGAGAGGGTTCAAAGCCAGTCTTGTCCATGACACACGCACGCTGCCCCCTCCACTGTCCCCAATGTCATCTTGGAGCAGGGGATCAGGTGGAAAAACTCATCCTGGGACCATCCCAGCCTGCCTATTGCTGTTTTGGAGGTGAAGGACCTGCTGTGTGCACTTGCCAGCTATAGATCCAGTCAGAACAAAAGCATCATCCCTCCCTAAGCCATTGATGGCGATAACGAGCTACAAGGAGCGGAGATGCCTGACATTGATTAATTAGGCACCTCCGACGGGCATTAATCACAGCCCAGGGCAGGGCCAAAGCCTTTTCCAGCCTGATGGGCTGGATGGACCTCATCCATCCTCCATCCCTATGGATCTGGGTGAAAACCCAAAATCTCCGGATTTCATGGTTTTAAGTATCAGCGGTGTTCTGTAGGTTCTGGAGGCGTTGGGATATGGTGAAGTCGGTGGTGGATCCCCTTGTAGCCCTGGAGGCTGTCAACATGCTCCCCCATTGCCCCACCAGCAACCCTGCCGGCATTGCCTGGCCCTCATGGGGGAGCCACTAGCCTGCTGCTGCCTCAAACTACCAACCTCCCTGTAAACAACCAGTGGCTGGTTTCAGCCTAATCTTTGGCATTTTGCTCTAATTAAAACCAGGCAGCAGCTTTCAGACAGTTTAATTAGGGGTGGTTGGGAAAGGAAGGAGAAGGAGGAGGAGGGAGGGGTGGATAGATACAAGGCAGCTGAGAGGCTCAGAGGGTGTCAGTGGCCTCCCATTATGATTTTTGGGGTCTGGAAAGTGGGATGTTGGCAGTGCTGGGGGTGAGGGAGGGGGGTGCTGCCTCACCCCTTGCATGCACGCTCCCTGGGTGCTGGGAGGGTCAGAAACTCTGCACCTGTTCCACCCTCTCCCACCCCACGGGCAAAGCAAGCCCTTAAGGCTTTTAGTGGGTTCTCCACCTCAGAGGAGGCACGAGCCAGCTTCTGTCCCTTTGGCTGCTCCTTCTTGTCCCACTGTCGTCACTGGCAGCATCCCCAGAGGATGTGGGTCCCTTGATATGGCAGCATCAACGTGTAGGAAAGGGGCAAGATGGGGAGAGGAGCTCTCTGGGGGTGCTGGGCTACTTAACAACGCTGCCATCCCATCACCCACGTCAGCTCCCTCAGGATGGAGCGGCTGGGCTTTGCTCTGCTGCTGGAAAGCCTCAAGGCTTGGCACCAACAAGGAGAGGAAGAGAAAAGGGCTTGTTAGCAGGATGTGACAGCTGCAATTAGTGCCAGGAGGCAGCAGAGTGCGTTTCCCACGCTGGCTGTCGTGGGCTGGCCCTTTGGTGGGATCAGTGGGTCCCACTACTGTCAAAGCTGGTTCTCTACCAGCAAAAACCCTCTCACAGCATTGGCACCTATGTGTGTGGCATCCCGCTGCCACAGTCTATGGGGCGATGGCCCTGGGGACATGTCAGGGGATCAGGGGTGGCTTTTTGCAGGCTCCAGAAGCATCCCAGCCCCAGATGGCTGACAGTCCAGGCGGGCTCAGTAATTCAGCACAGAGATGTCTCTGTGCATGGCAAAAGGACAAAGGAGCATCCTTCTATGCCTTCCACCATAAGGGCTGATCTCATCTCAACCTGCACACCAAATCACTCCCAACTCGGGGCAAATCCTGCCCAGAGCCCATCCCAGCCATGAGCATCTTGGGGGGGGGGGGGGGGGGGGGTTTT
>BJBW01000162.1:49592-132151 GCA_004320125.1 Scolopax mira
GATGATTAGGGGCCTGGAGCATCTCCCTTATGAGGAGAGGCTGAGGGACTTCTTTAGGCTTTTTATTCTAAAGAAGGCTGAGGACAGATCTGATCAATGCTTACAAATACTTAAAGGGTGGGTGTCAGGAGGATGGGGCTGGTCTTATTTCAGTGGTGCCCAGGGACAGGACAAGAGGAAATGGGCGCAAACTTGAATATAAGAAGTTCCACCTAAACATGAGGAGGAACTTCTTTGCTGTGAGGGTGTCAGAGCCCTGGCAGAGGCTGCCCAGGGAGGTGGTGGAGTCTCCTTCTCTGGAGACATTCAAAACCTGCCTGGACACGTTCCTGTGTCTCTGGGTGGGAGATCTCCACTGGGTGGGAGATCTGCTCTGGCAGGGGGATCTCCAGCGGTCCCTTCCAACCCCACGTGATTTGTGAGAGCAGCATCTCCCATACAGCCACCCGCCATCTCTCTATATGGGCAGTCTCCTGCACACAAGGGTCTGTTCCGCTGTGCCCCCTGCACTCCAGCCCCCCTTCCCAGGGTGCCCACCAAAGGGCACTGCCACTCACCTGTAGATCCTGTACCTGGTGGTGAAACCCTGGCGGTAGCGCTCCATGAAGTCCACATACTCCTGGGCTCGGTAGAAGGGTCCCCGGTCAGTGAGAAGCCAGTCAAGAGGTGCCCGGCCCGAGGAAGAGGAGGAGGATGAAGACAAAGGGGTCGCGGGGGCGGCATGCTGCTGGGTCACTGTGCCACCTGCCCCGCCAGCCACCCCCCAGTGGCAGCAGGTGCTCAGGACCAGGAGGGCCAGCAGCCACGGGAGCATCGGCGGGGGCCCGTCAGCGTGCGGGAGGTCCTGCCGCCCCATCCTGCTGCTGCCCGGCCAGCTTCTTCATTCTCTCACCCCAAGACGATCCTCTGGGACAGCCCTGCCCTGCAACGGCACCCCACAAAGCAAGGAGAACCATGAAGCTAGTGGCATGGGACAAGGTGAGGACAGTTTGGCATAGATATAAACCAGATGCAACCTCAAGCTAAGGGACGGGAGGGTTTGCTCTGGGATGCTGATGAAGAGAAACCTGTGCCCCAGGAAGAGCCACGCACTGGGCACAGAGGATTTGTATCATAGGAGGTAAGAATTTATGGGATTAGGGGTGCTGGCTGCTGCTGAAGTTAAATGAAAACCTGGCTAGTGACTGTTCGTGAAATTTCTGGCTTTTTCTTCCAAGTTTTTCTCTGCTGTGCATCAGCCCAGTAAGCCAAGCTTGCTCCAGTGGGGTACCCATGCAGGGTAGGGGATGTAGAGGATGGTGGGCTGCCTCTACACCCTGCGTTTTGGGGAGGCCCATCACAAAGCAGGTGCAGCTTGTTTTAGAAAGGCTAAAAAACAATAATTGCAGAATACTGCAATTAGCTGTTCTAGGCATGGTTTGAGCTGCATGTGGTTGATATTAGTAGACTTTTCTTTGCATCCTGTCAGTAGCCGAGATGATGGATGGATGGATGGATGGATGGATGGATGGATGGATGGGTGGATGGATGGATGGATGTCCACCCCAAGGCTGGGTGGGCTGATCACAGTGGCGTTTTGAACTCAATCAGCATTTATCTCACAACAAGACTTTTCTGGTCTCAGCTCAGTGTGGCACTATCTGAGGGAGCACAAAGGGAGCTTTGTCGTGAGCAGTGTCCCCAGAGCCAGAGCGTGAGTTTACAAATGGAAGTAGGAGATGGGGAGCTACAAGGTCTGACAGAGCTGGGCTGAGGCTTGGAGAGGGTTTCCTGCCAGGCAGCAAGAACTCTTACCCTAAAAATTGGGACAGACCCCACCCCCACCACCCAATGCTTCCAGGGGAGGTGATTTTATTCACCCAGGCTGTGAGGAAGGTGGCTGGTGGGGGCTGGGAGCCCAAACGCTCGCCCCTGCTGAGCACACACCAGCCCCACGCTCTCCCAAACAGGGCTTTGCCAGATGAATCATCGCGCTTTAACATGTATTATTATTTTGAAATATTTATTTTTTTCTCCCTCTCTTCTATTTTTAAAACCTTAAGGGTGCGCTTTGATTCCACTTTCTCAGCTTGTTGCTCAGCCTTCAAGGCCGGGGCCCTGTTAATTTTAAACAAAAGCTGAGATTTTCACGTCACCAGATTGGGGGTGCCAGGGCAGCAGGGCGGGCAGGAGCAGCAGGCAGGGTTTCTTCTGTTCTTCTGCACTGGTTTTCTACATGTCATCCTGGGTTCTCCCAACCTTGCAGGCAGCTGTATAACACCCTGGTTGTTGCCTCCTGTCCCTGGCACGTGGAGTCCCCAGTGTCCATGACCTGGCCATATCCTAGCCCAAAGGAATGGACGGGGGTTTTGGGACCTGCAACATCAGGCTGGTTTCCTTGCTCTACACCTTGAGGGTTGGAGGGGGCATCCCCCCCTGAGGTGTGGCAGGACCCGATGGCAGCTGCTCACAGCGATGCTCGTGCTCTGCCACGTGCGGGTGATGGCTGAGCAGCCAAGGCACTTCTTCAGTTGCTCTGAAATCCTCCCTGCCTCCTTCCCTGCCTGCAACCAAAGCCGGGCCAGGGGGAAGCAGACAGGATGCTAGGGCTGTCTGAAGCAAGCAAGCACCTTGCTCTCCTCCCTGGAAATGTCGTAGAATCATGGAATCATAGAATGGTTTGGGTTGGAAGGGATCTTAAAGATCATCTAGTTCCAATCCCCCTGCCATGGTCAGGGACACCTCCCACCAGATCAGGTAGCTCAAAGCCCCATCCAGCCTGGCCTTGAACCCCTCCAGGGATGGGGCATCCACAGCTTCTCTGGGCAACCTCACCACCCTCACAGGAAAGAATTTCTTTCTGGTATCCAATCTAAATCTCCCCTCTTCCAATTTAAAACTGTTACCCTTCGTCCTGTCACTATACTTCCTGACAAAGAGTCGCTCTACAGCTCTCTTGTAGGCTCCCTTCAGATACTGGAAGGCTGCTATAAGGTCTCCCTGGAGCCTTCTCTTCTCCAGGCTGAACAACCCCAGCTCTTTCAGCCTGCCTTCACAGGAGAGGTGCTCCATCCCTATGATCATCTTCGTGGCCCTCCAAAGGGCATACCTGCACATGCAGTTAAAACTGAGGTAGCCTAGGGACCGAAGGAGCACATGACGTTCCATATTAAACCCTGATGCTGTGCTGGGCAGGGTGACCTGGGGAGCTGGGACAAGCTGCTATGCCCAGGAGGGCATGGTGGGAGCCAGGGCCCGGCAGCAAATCCTACAGATGATTTAGATGTTGACTACGACATTTCCTCCCAACAGGGAGGAAAGCAGTGCCTCTGAGGTGAGAACACTCCATTGAGCAGCACCTTTCTAAATGCTGCTCATGGAGACGCTCTGCTTCCAGCATTAAAAAATGGCTGTGCCAGCAAAACACCTTGGTTAAATAGCCGGTGTGCCAGGTAGCCTGCCTGTTGCACCAAAACGTGTGTGGCACTGCCAGTGTCCTTGGTTTCTGTCATTGTCTGCGGCTTTTAGGTGGCTCCTGACCATCCCAGCTGAGATGGAGCGGGGCCAGCAGCCCCACTCCCTGGATGGCCCCTCTCACCTCTCCCTCCACCCAGGTTTGTACAGCGAAAGGGATGCTTTTCCACGAGCATTGTGGGAGACCAGCCTCATCCATCGCCACTTCACACCACCACAGGCTGGGATAGATGGTCTTACACCAGTCACCTCGCTGCCCTCCCTGAGGCTTTCCCGACGTAAAACAGGAGGATGTGCAAGCATCCTTCCTTCGATTCAAAGCACCAAGGGGACTTTTTTGGGAGGGGGAAACCAGGCAGAGCACTGTTTCTTTCAGCAAACCATCCTGGGTGCTAGCAGCTTCCCACTAGCGTTGACTACCTACCACCACCATGGGGAGCACCCCCATGTGCCTCCCCTGCGAGGGGTTTCTTGTGCTGCCCTTCCCCTCCAAGTCCTCTCTCCCACCTCCCTTCCCAGCTTTGCAGCTCAAGGCATTAACCTCTTCTGGGTGACCATCATGCGGACAGAAAGCAGGGATGGAGCCACCTTGGGTCACCTCTTCCCTTGGGCTGCTCTCCCCAGACCAGCTAGAAAACATTTCACCCTGCTCTGCTGCCTTTCCTACTTTGAGATTTATGGCTGAACATGAGATGTTTTCTTATGGCCACATTTATTTTATTGCAGGGTGATAGAAATAGTTAGAACTGGGTATTTCCAGTGCTTGGCTGGTGCAAAGACAGAAAAGGTCCCTTCCTGGTGCGGAAAGTCCCTTAAAGTAACAAACTTCCCAGGCTTGCTTTAGCTCTTATTTACACCTGCCTCTTATTTACACCATGAGTGCTGGCACCTCTGAGCCAGGCTCTTGCCTGGGGACAGGCGCTGACGCACGCCAGCATCCTTGCCAACAGAACCTTGAAGCCCCAAGTCAGGCAGGAAGGGGCAAGGCACTGCAGGCAGGAGAGCCTGCACGGGGGCTGTGCTGAGTTACGCAGCCAGCTCCTCCCCAAGGAGCAGCTTTCCTGCACCATCGTTAGCTGGGCTAATTTATTTGCTCGTATCGATCAGGGTTGATATAAAATAAGTACACGCAGAAATTGTTACAGCTCCACGTAGTCCTTAGGCCACACAGCTGGGGAGGGGTGGCACTCTGGTTTAGCTGAGGGGCTGCTGCTCTGCAGGGTTGGGGGCAATGCTTGTTGGGGTACACCTCCACCTGCTCACACCAGCATGCTCCTGGGATGCTCTGGAGAGCAAAGCTCTTCGGAAACGAGTAACCCCCTTGACCTTATTACTAGAGCTGGAAATGACTTTCTAATCACTTTTCCTTGATCCAAAAGAATAAAGATTTGATGAGAAGCATCTGACTACTCTTTTTTTTTATTTATTTTATTTAGGGTTTTGCATCACAAAAAATAGGAAAGCTTCCAGCAGCTTGTTAATTTTTTTTTCCTTCCCCTTTCTATAAAAACCTTAAAGCTAAGGAAGATGACTGCCAATGCAAATATTTTTGGCAAACTTTCACAGGCCCACAACCTCCTTCCTGGCCAAGTCTTCCTGATCTTGTTGTGTCCCTCCGCATCCCCGTGGCCTGCAGCAGAATGCCCCAGTGTCCCTCCAGCGATGGCCGACACACAGCCCAGGCTGTCACTCCTCACAAGCTGCATCTTAAAAATAGCTTGTTGCAATTTCTAGAGGTGCCCTCTCAGCCCTGTGGTGGCAACGGGATTGCTTCTGCGGTGGGTGTTACTCATCCGAAATGGCTCCAGGGACCGAGGCGGGATGGTGTAAGGTGTGGATGGGGATGCTTCACTGCCCAGCGAGCAGCTCGAGTGAGCTGCAGAAGCCTTTCTCTAGCACCCTTGCAGCCGATGGTGACAACGTCAACACCCTGCAGAGTTGTGCCGAGGTCCTGCTTGCTTGCACACTGACAGCCACACGCTCCACCACTAATCAGGCCAAGTTTGATAATTAAGACGTTAGCTAATTGTCAGGGACATTAACATTGATTTCTGCCCTTTCATGCTGCAAGAGTGGAACTAGAGATATATAACACATGGAGAGTGCACTGGGGAGAGGCTGCGGCGGTATTCGCTGGGTGCCCTGAGGAAGCACAGGGCTCTAGACAGGTTCTGGTACTACCTCCTGTAAATGCTGAGCTGAAACCCAGAGCAAAAGCAGCACCTGATGTCTGTGGCCGGCAGAGCAATACCTGTTGGTGGCAGAGCTGTGGGCCATGCCCAGCCACTGGGGGGCTGGTCCTTGGGGCACAGTGGGAGCTGGGAGCAATGAGGATGGGTCTGCAGCTCCCTGCAGGTGCCTTTTAGTGGGAGTGAACACCAAACTTAGCAACTGAGTCACCTTCTCATTAAGCATGGGAAAGCTTTATCAAATTAAGGCCACTTAAAAGAGTCTGGGCAGAGGCTAAGTGCAGTTTAGTTTCTGAAGTGGATTGACCCAGCTGAGCTATGCTTATGTGAATTCATACCAGGCACCCAGGGCACCTGGGGCTCCATGGCTTGCATCCCCCAGGATGGACCATTCCAAAGGGCTCAGACCCGCAGGATGCTCAGCCCCTTGCTCCAGGGCCACCAGCCTCACTCAAGGCTTCATGGGACACGGCTCCCTTGCACCCAGCCCTGCCTCTTTACCATCAGCAGCTCTCATGCCACCGGGCTCACATCCACACACTCCCAAGGAAGCACCGGTGCCTCATTGATCTCCTGGGGCAATTAAGAGAGTGAGCCAGGCACTTGCCAGAGCGACCGCAGCACAGTAATCACTGGCAAAGCGGGCATGGCGGGGTGCTGTCAGCCACCTGGCAGCCAGCCTGTGGAGACATGGCTCCGGGCAGCAAGCACAGGGACAGCCACCTCGGAGCCTGCCATCCCTGCACGAGCAGCGATGTTAAAGATCACAGTGGTGGCTGTGATTCTCACTAGGCTCCTACTAGCAGGAGCCCGTTCAGTCGCTACTGCTAAGTGACTTCAAGTCACTGCCTTCTTCCCCCCCCAGGCTCACAGGCTCATGAGACTGGTTTAAAAACCTGCAAGACTTGATGACTTGGGTTCCTTTTATTAGCTTTTCTTCACATCCTTAAGAGCCACACACTTGAAGATGAGAGTAAAGGAAAATAGCAGGAAATCCCAGGACTCAGGGAGCTAAGGATTTGCATAAGACATCAAATGAGATGAAGCCTGGGCTGCCATCAGGGGAGATAGCAGCTGTGTGCACTGTGTCACACCAGTGCCATGTGTTCTGCCCTCTGGCTTTGCTCACTTGAGACTTTCAAACCCACAGGCAGAAAGACTCTTAAAAGAGTAATGTGCAAAATACAACCCCCCCACAGCACGGCAACGGTGGCAGCAGCAGCGGCTTCCCCCACCTTCTGCTGAGCTCTCAGCCCCAAGCGTCCCTGCAGACAGGTCTCTGGAGCCGGGCAAGAGCATCCCTGCACAGGAGAGCTGGGGAAGAGCATCCTGCAGCCCCCACCCTGGAGAGGATGTCTCCTTCCCCACCGATGGGCCCTGCTGTCAGAGCAAGCCAAGTACCAGCCTCATGCAGGAGCTTGGAGGCAGCTCAAGGTGAGGACGCCTCCCTCCTGGCCCTCCCTTGCCTTCACACTGGTGGCAAGTGTCACCAGTGGGCAGTGATGCACGGCAGTAGCTCAGCGTTACTGGCATGGGGTACATAAGGTGGTGGGTGGCTGGTGCTAGGCAGAGAACCATCAGGAGATTTGGGGTACCAGCCCCCTTCCCAGCACCCTGCTGCTCCCCGGGTGTCAAAAGTGTCACCGAACCCCCACCAAAGTCAGCTCTAGCTTGGGAAAAAGTGCAAGGGGGCTCCTTACAATATCTCCGGGGCTGGTAAAGACCCTCCCGGCTGCTGAGAGAGAGGGGGATACTGACATCTGCCGGCAGGTCCCACCCGGCCCCGCAGCACCAAAGCTCGCCCTGCCCGGCCCCGGGACCACCGCAGGGGCAGCCCTGGTAGCCACCAGCCCTGCCTCGGAGAGGGCAACAGGCATGCGGGTCTCCCTAAGAAGGGGCAAGACAGGGTGGACACCACTGTGCTGAGAGCTGATGCTCTTCAGCTCGGCGCTTTAAAGATGTGGAGTTTTGTTGCCTACTGAAAGAACACCACCACCACCAAAAATAATAAAAATTAGCGTTTAGAGAAGGGAATTGAGCCTCGCAGCCGGGGATGCTCCTCTCCCAGAACTGCCGGTACCGGAGGTTACCCCGCTGGTAACAGCATCCGAGGCGAGAAACATCTCCCCACGGGTCACATGCCGCTCGCCTCGGCCCGGTGCTCCGGTGGGAGAGCCGGTGGCAGCGGGAGCCTGCACGGGGGCTAAGAGACCTCTCCTGTTGATTTGTATATGCCCGACGGTAAAGTGTGCGTTTGAGCGTTTCAGGGGGCATCTCCCCCGGTTCCTGCGGCCCAGGGGCATCTCACACCAACATCTCTCTCGGAGCAGGGCACCCTGCGCAAGCAGCAACCGGGCTTCCTGCCTCCCGGGCATCTTGTTTACCCCAGCAGCCTGCCAGCACCCGGTTCCACCGGGACGGTCGCAGCCCACCCGGACCTGCTGGGGCCCACACTTCGGTCACCGGGGTAGCTCCCGCCCGTCAAGGGCCAGTTGCTTTTCTCTGCCCGCGTCCTCACCAGGGAGGCTGTGAAGCGAGCAGGGAGGCAACTTAGCCAAGGTCACCGAACGAGCCGGTGGCGGCCGAGCCGCCTCTCCATCGTCGCGCACGGTGGTACCCGGGATCTCCGCCATACGGGGAACGCGGCTCCCCAGTCTCCCCGAGGCACTCCTTCCTCTCCCCGCCCGCCACGGCACCCAACAAGAGGCGGGGGCTTCACGCCGCCTCATCCCCGACCCCGCAAGACTTACCCCAATCTCCCGCTCAGCGCCGGCGGGGCACCGGCCGCCTCTCCGTCCCGTCCGGTGCCGCTCCGCTCCGCCTCAGCCGCCCCGGGCCCTTCCCCGCCGCCGTCTCCCGGCCCCCCCAGCGCCGCCCCATCGCCGGGCGGGCAGGCGGCCCCGCCAGCATCCCGCCACCGGGCTCCGGCTGCCGCTCCCGCCGCCGCTCCCGACCCCGCACCGGGTCGCGCCGCCGCCGCCGCCTGATAATATATGCAGGGGCGGCAGCCAATAAAAGGCGCCTCCGGCCTCCCCGCGCCTTCCCATTGGTGGAACCGCGCTGGGTGTGGGGCGGGGCGGCGCGGGGGACACGCGTGGAGCGGCGCGAGGGGTCGCGGCCCGCGGGGTCTTGGCCCGGTCATCCTTTCCCCACCCCCAGCCGCGGTTTGGGGGGGGTGCGGGCCCCACCGGGCTTTCCCATCCCTTCTTTGCGGGGGAAGGGGAAGGGGTGCCGTGTCGTCCCCACGGTGGGCAGCGCCGGGGAAGGGGTCGCCGCCTCGAGGCCCCGGTAGCGCGGGGGCACCGGCTTCGTCCGGGCTCTGGAGGAATCCTGCTGGTGCCAAATCACACCATTAATACCAGTAAGTGATTAACGAGGTTCAGAATGACAGGCGTTGGGGGTGTTACAGGCAGCAGGACACCACCACCAGTGGTGCTGGATTTGCCATTCTCTGCCTTTTTTTCTCTCTCTCTTTTTTTTTTTTTTTAATGTTTTATTTATCTGTGTGTATTGTTCACGCCTCCTACCGAGCCCCTTGTTTACCCCTATTCAGGTGGTGTTAGGCATTAGCGGGGTATCGCTCTCAGGGATGCACCCCATTTCCAAACCAGGGATGAAAGGACCTTCTTGGTGATCCCTTCTGAATAATGCAATTGCATTATTTATTTTTTTCCAGGGAAAGTCCTCCTTCTAATGAGTTTATGTCCCCTGGTGAAAGAAGAGGGGTGAAAGGGCCTGGCAGATGCCCCCACAAAGGGATTTCCCTGTGCCCCCCAAAGGGAGGGCTATGTCCCATCCTACAAGACACTGCTGCTCATTTTGCCTGATTTTTCGTGATTTTTTTTTTTCTGTTGGCAGCTGCAGCTAGCTGACTTCTGAAAACACCCTCACTGGTGTATCATGGAATCACAGAATTGTCAGAGTTGGAAGGGACCTCTAGAGACCATCCAGCCCAACTCCCCTGTTAAAGCAGGGTTGCCCAGAGCACATCACTCAGAAGCATCCAGGTGGGTCTTGAAGATCTCCAGAGAAGGGGACTCCACAACCCCCCTGGGCAGCCTCTTCCAGGGCTCTGGCACCCTCACCAGAAACAAGTTTTTCCTCATATTTGAATGGAACTTTCCATGTTCCAGCTTGTGCCAGTTGCCTCTCGTCCTATCGCTGGAAACCACTGAAAACCCGTATGTTTGGTGCCCAGCTCTGATCATTAACGAGGCTGGTGTTGAAAATGGGTCATTTCTGGTAAGCACAGCTTTTCCTCCACAAAATGCCACGGGTAACTGGGAGGGTTGTTGTAACTCAGAAACAGGTGTAGGGAAAGGCACCTGCAGTGGCTCCTCTGCTCAGTGTGTTTGGGGCTCAGCAGTGTGCCCCCATGATGCCCACACTGGGGGGCTTCCTGGCTGGCACTAATGGAGGAGAAATTTGAAGAAATTGACCCTGCAGCTGCTGCATGGTTAGGTAGAAATCTCCGGAGGGTGGAGGTGAAGCAAGATTTTTTTTAAAAGAGACACTTATCTGCTGTCTGTGGTTTCCTTTGGAGGCATGAGGCAGGGTGGAGCTGTGACCTCCCCCTCCAAGGAACCAGCACAGAGCTGGTGGGATGGGAGCTCCATGTCCAGGGCAGTGATGCCTTCACAACCCTCTGCTCCATGGGTGTCAGCTAGCAGGAGCCTCCAAGGGTGCAAATCAAACTGGTGTGCCCATGGTGCTGGTGGGGCAGGGCCTGGACCTTTCATTCTGCACTGGGAAATTCAGAGCATTTTGGCTGCAAGAACCACGGGTGTCTGTAGGAAGGTCCGGTGGCCTTGCTGGCAGTGCTGCTTTGAGTTCATGTAAGAGTAAAAATCAAAAAGCACCCACTGCAAAAAGAACCAGCAAGTTTGGGATTGGCCCTTACACTCCCTATATATATTTATTTATTCTTTTTTTTTTTTTCCAAAACACACAAGCCTGGGGGCTTTGGAGGTCTATGACTTCTTCTGGGGCTTTAGAGCTTAGGCATTTTGGAAGTCTGGGGCTTCTCCTGGGATTTTGGAGGTCCGGGGGTTTTGGAGGCCTGTGACTTCTCTTGAGATTTTTGAGGTCTGGGATTTTTTTGGATGCCTGTGATTTCTCCTGGGGTTCTGGAGGCCCGTGACCTGCTGGGATTTGGGAGGTCTGGAATATTTCAGAGGTCTGGAATTTTGACAGCCTGTGACTTCTGTTGGGATTTTGAAGATCTGGGACTCCAGAACTCCCTCATTTCTCCTTGGGGGGAGAAAGGAGGGGGGGGGTGTCTCTGTAAATTATTCTCCTTGCAGAAAGAGGCAAAGACAGACGGGCCGGGCCCAGTCGGGCAGCACTGCCCCCGCACCCCTCCGCAGCTCTCCCGGTTACCCAGGGATGCGGGAAAAAACGGGGGGAGCGGAGCGGGGGGGTTGGGGGGGCCTGGGAAACCGAGCCTCCCCGAGCCGAGCCGCACGGGGAGGTGCCGGGCCCCGCGTCCCCGCCCCTCGCCGCCGCCGCCGCCGCCGCCCGCCCGCCCGCCCGGCCGGCGCTGGGAGCGCGGTGCGGGGCTCCAAGATGGCTTTAGCCGGGCTGTGCGCCCTGCTCGCCGGCTGCTGCCTGGCGGCGGGCAGCGGCCCCGCCGAGGCGGCGGCGGAGGCGGCGGCCAAGGAGCTGGAGTGCAAGCTGAAGAGCATCACGGTGTCGGCGCTGCCCTTCCTGCGGGAGAACGACCTCAGCATCATGCACGGCCCTTCGGCCGCCGAGCCCAAGCTGCTCTTCTCCGTCCGCAACGATTTCCCCGGCGAGATGGTGGTGGTGGACGACCTGGAGAACACGGAGCTGCCTTACTTCGTGCTGGGTGAGCCTGCGGGCCGTGCCTGCCGGTACGCGGCGGGTCCCCTCCCCTCCCGGTAGCGGGCCCCGAGCATCCCCCCCCCGGCGGCGGGGGGGCTCCTCCCTGCGGCACCGGCGTGAGGGTTACCCTGCAGCAGCAGCAGCTCGGCCCCGGTGCAGCGCCCCGGGGATGCTGTGGAGGTGCTGCAGGCCTGGGGTGCTCGGTGCATCCTTGGGTTGTCATCTGCCACCCCCCCCCGTCCCCTGCCGGGGGCTTATCTCCAGCTCGGTACAGGGTCCCCAGCGGCTTGTGCTGGCAGGAGGCCCTCAACCTGCTTCCAGCATGGTTGGAGGTGAGGGCTTCTGCTTTGTCTGTCCCCTGAGCGGAGCCACCTTTCCTGCAGCCCGGTGGGGAAAAAAAATAAAACACTTCGGTGCCAGCGTTTCCCATCCTGCTCGTGTGTGCTGCCTCCAGCACTCCTGCCCCCAGGTTTAGGCTTTGGCCTGCTCTCATGGTCCGGGTAGACCAGACCACCAGCCAGGCATCGGCGCTTCGCCCACTGTGTGAGGCACATCTGCCCAAATTCCACGGGCTCCTGCCGTTTTCATCTGTCTAAAATTTGCCAATGTCCACCAACGATTTGCTCCTTTGTTCATGTTGGGATCAGAGCAAGGCCTCTGACATTTCTGCACAGGAACTTGCATCCCCCCACAACACCTGGAACAAGTCACTGAGATTTTTTATGTTTAGTGGTATTTATGCAGGATACCAGTTTCCTGCCACCTCTAACCCCCCTGCCCCTGGCAAACACCACTGTCACTTTCCTAGCAATCCCACGGGGGCTGTGCACAGTTCTTGCAAACGTTGTCCACCCGTTGCTGCTCCAGCAGCACTGTGGGGCCCTGTGAAGTTTTTAAAATGCCACCCGGGTCTGGGTGTCATCCCAAAAATGAGGCTCTGGCATGTTGCTCTGCATGGCAGTGCCCTTCTGTGCTGCCCTTGTGCATGGGCAGAGTGGAGCAGTGGCCACAGGCTGTGTTTTCTCCCCAGGCTTCAACACCTTCATGGCCCCTAAACCCCTCTCTGTGGGGAAAAAGCCCCCGCTCCTGGGGGGTGCACAGGCTCATGGCAGTGCTGGCCGCTGGGTGGGCATCCCCCTTCTCCCATGGGAAAGGCAGAGGCGGGTGGGGGGCTGTTGATACCTTGGGGGGGGGGGTGTGTGCATGCAGGACACTTAGTGATGATTTGCTCAAGACTGGGGGGCTATCAATGTGTCCCCCCCACCCAGGTCTGCTGGTCCAAGCCCTGTGCTGCGGGATGCTGCGGCGGAGGCCAGAGAGTGTTGCTGTGGCAACAGGGCGGCAGCGCGGTGGATGCAGGGGGGGGGACATGCAAGCATGGCCACCAGCCCCGCATCACCTTGATGTCCCAAAGGCCACCTGGGTGCCTGTCCCTTGCCCCCCTTACACCTTGTCCCAGGGGAGCTGGTCCCCAATGGGCTCCAGGGCCTGAGATGCTGCCAGTGGGGAGCATCTGGGCAGGGATGATTGGTTTTGATGGGGCATGGACCCTGGGTGGTACTGTGGGGATTCTTCCCAGGATTTTTCAAATCCATGAGGTGCCATACGCTGGGCAGCACAGGAAAGGACCCACCCACCCTGACAGACCCCGCTGCACCCAGGGTTTGCACTGGTGATGCCAGGCAGGGGTTTGCTTTCAACTCCTGCTTATGGCCACCAGACAAATATGATGATGACTGGCCCTGTGTCAGTGTATCCTGATGTTCTGGTGGTGGCCAGGCTCTCCTGGGCATTACTGCCTGGGACATTGGTTGCACAGGGCTGTGCACCCCAGCAAGTAGGGGTTTGGGCTGTGGAGACACTGAGGTGGTTCTAGTACAGGTCTCCCTCCTGGGGATGTTTGGGCTGGGGGATGAACTGACAGGAGGAGGTACCTTGTAGGCCTGCTGTTTGGCTTGGTGACTCCTGGGAAATGCCATGTTACATCTCCCTCCTTCCTGTGATGCGGGGGGGGGGGGACATGCATCAAGAAGGACT
The DNA here is from genome assembly GCA_004320125.1 of Scolopax mira. Taxonomy (NCBI): domain Eukaryota; kingdom Metazoa; phylum Chordata; class Aves; order Charadriiformes; family Scolopacidae; genus Scolopax; species Scolopax mira. The sequence continues at coordinate 63,116 of BJBW01000162.1, forward strand.
TGCTTTGGAACTGGCATGGCCATTTTGCTCTGTGTGGGTATTATCATTCTTGTTGTTGTTGTTGTGTTGCTTTGCCATGTGTGTGGAGTATTGTTGTTATTATTGTTGTTGGGGGTGTATTGTTGTCATTGTTGTTATTATTATTATTGTTATTATTAGCCTGAACACTGCTCTGGCATGGCAGAAACCCTGAAGTGCATAGAGTTTGCAAGACCTGAACTTAGTAACTCAGAGGCTGCATCCTCTGGAGCTGGAGAGCCCAGCCCAAGAAACCTGTGGGGCAGAGAGCATCACTGTTGACACTGTGCTCTCGATGGGGATGTGGCCATGTTGGGTTGATGTGCAGAACCAGTGTCAGTGGCTGTGTTTCCACAAGGATTGCATGTGACTGGAGGGTGTGTTTGAGCATCCTTCCAGGAGCCTGGCTTCACAGAGTGCCTATTACACTGTCCCTGGCAAACCCCAGACTCGTTGTGCCCAAGCACCTTTGTACCTCTGGGACAGGTCTGGTTTAGAGTGTCTCTACTCGGGAGGGAGCTGGGTGACTACTCCTTTTCCTCTTGGTGGTTTTTGGTTCCATGACCTGTGTACAGGAAACAGGTCCCAAGGAGAAGCTGCCCCACCAGCTGGCAGGGTCTCGGACTGAATCCCTGGGTGCTGTCCCTGGGCCAAGGAGGACCCAGATTTGGCTTTGAGCACCATGAAGAGCACTTGGTGTTGCATGGGTACTCCTGGCAATGGCTGTCAGTCACCTTGGCTCTGCCATGTGGGGTCTTGAGCAACTCCCTCAAGGTTGCTCCAAGTCTCACTTTCCCCATTGTTGTGGTTTGGGCTGGGCTGGCCACTAAAACGAATGACAGATGGATGCTCTCTCTAACTTCTCTCCCAAGGGAGAGAAGAATGAGATAGAGAGAGACTTATGGATTGAAAAGAAAACTAAAAAGAAAAATTGAAAAGACCGAAAAGAAGACTAGAACTACTTTAATCGGTGTTCAAAAGACGGGTTGACGTAGTCCTTAGGAATATGGTTTAGTGATTTTTGTCAGGGTTAGGTTGATGGTTGGACTAGATAATCTTTAAGGTCCCTTCCAACCTAGACAATTCTATGATTCTAATGAAATATTGTTATTAAAAAGAAAATATAATAATATCAAAATATAAAATAATGAAATATATAGAATATACACAAAACCAGTATTGAGCTCCCAGGACAGTGATCACTGGCAGGCACTGGGAAAGTCCCAGGCTGGACTGAGCGATGGATGAGAGCTGAACTCAGCATCTGGATTCAGGAATGCAAGGATTGGGATCAAAGTTAGATGAACAGCCAAGAGTACCCCTCAGACACCAGCCACTGAAGAAAGAGGCTGACCTCTTTGATCCCTCAGCTTTTATACTAAGCATGATGCAGATGGGATGGAATACTCTGTTGGTCAGTTTTGGGTCACTTCTACCCACTCCTTCCCACCGCTGCGACTCCTCTATGCTTTTCCACTTCCAACCCTCTGACTTGGTGCATAACAAAATTAGCTGACCTCGGTTCTTGTACTTAGCAGGAGCCTCTCTGCCTACTAACCCTTGATATTCTCTATAAACATCAGACCTTATCTGCTAGAAGCAGGCACTGTCTTAAAAATATGCCATTAATTTCAGAGAGTTGGAAGAGGCTTAATGGAAAAGTAAAATTGCTGAAAAGATAATTGGTTCTGTTTTACCTCAAACCAGAACACCCACGAAGCATGCAGGAAGGTGGCGGTGTGGCAGGGCAAGGGAAGGGTCAGGAGGGTCAGAAGGAGACAGGAAAGGATCAGGATCGGGGAGCCCAAGGGTATCTGGGTGTCATCCCCCTTCAGCCCTGGCTGTCCCTCTAAAAACTCCCCTTAAATAGTTCTACAGCTTTCAAGCTTGGCTGGTGTTTGTGGAGCCTGGCATGTGTGGTTTCTCTTGTCTTGGTGGCATTTCACTGAATTTTTTTTAGAGTTGGAAGGGACCACAGAGATCATCTAGTCCAACTCCCCTGTTGAAGCAGGAATGCCCAGAGCTAGAGCATGTCACTCAGGAGGGCATCCAGGCGGGGCTTGAAAATCTCCAAAGAAGTGGACTCCACGACCTCCCTGGGCAGCCTGTTCCAGGGCTCTGGCACTCCCACCGTGAAGAAGTTTTTCCTCATATTTAAGTGGAACCTCCTGTGTTCCAACTTGTGCCTGTTGCCCCTCGTCCTCTCACTGGCAACCGCTGAAAAGAGTCTGGTTCCCTCCTCCTTCAACCCACCCTTTAGATACTTGTAAATATTGATAAGGTCTCCCCTCAGCCTTCTCTTCTCCACACTAAAGAGTCCCAACTCTCTCAGGCTTTCTTTATAAGGGAGATGCTCCAATTCTTGAATCATCGTTCTTGCCCTTTGCTGGACTCTCTCCAGTAGTTCCCTGTCCCTCTTGAACTGGGGAGCCCAGAACTGGACACAATATTCCAGTTGTGGCCTCACCGGTTCAGAGTAGAGGGAGAGAATGACTTCCCTCGACCTACTATCCACGCTCTTCCCTATGCAGCCCAGGATTCTGTTAGCCTTCCTGGACACAAGAGCACACTGCTTGCTCCTTGTCATTTTGCTGTCTACTGGGACCCCCAGATCTTTCTCTTCGGAACTTGTCTCCACGCCTAATCTGTATTGGTGCCTAACATTCTTCTTCCCCAGGTGCAGGACCCTACACTTTTCCCTGTTGAACCCCATGAGGTTCTTCCTCACCCAGCTCTCCAGCCTGTTCATGTCTCTCTGGATGGCAGCATGGCCCTCCGGGGTGTCAGCCACCCCTCCCAGTTTGGTATCATCAGCAAATTTCCTGAGGATACACTCTGTCCCCTTGTCCAGGTTGCTGATGAATAAATTGAACAGGACTGGACCAAGTCTTGACCCCTGGGGGACACCACTGGTTACAGGCTTCCAGCTTGAACCTGCTCCATTAATCATTACCCTTTGGGTCCTGTCACACAGCCAGTTCTCAATCCACCTCACTGTTCCCTCATCCAGCCCACACTTCCTTAGTTTCCCAATGAGGATGTTATGGGAGACAATGTCAAAAGCCTTGCTGAAGTCAAGGTAGATGACATCCGCTGCCCTTCCATCATTCAACCAACCAGCAAGCTATCAGATTGGTCAAATATGATTTACCCTTGGTAAACCCATGTTGCCCACTTCCAATAGCCCCCTGCTCTTCAACTGATTTGGAGATGACATTGGGAATGAGTCTCTCCATTACCTTCCCAGGGACAGAGGTGAGACTAACTGGTCTGTAGTTCCAACCTGGTCATCCCATCCCTCCAAGGGGCACATGGGTCAAGGCTTTTTCCCCAGCTAGAGATGTGTTGGGTCTTTGGAGAGCCACATATGCTGCTTGTTAAAAATTGGGGGGGGGGGGGGTTGTNNAAAGGGGGGGGGGGGGGGGGGTTGTATTAAACCGGGCACCCCAAAAATGGCTGTCACTCCCCACCCCTAATGAGATGCTCCAGTAACATAATCAATTTAATGGTGAGTGTGGAGGTTGCAGGCATCCCCTCGCCGCTGGCAGGTGGTGTGGCAGGGACTTTGATTGATCCCCCCCCTGCCCCAAGCCAAGTTCTGCTAAGGCTCATCTGTGCCAGTGGGGATGATGAGGAGCCAGGGGCTCTCTGCCCAACCTCGGGGTCTGCGGGGGGTGGTGGGAAAGTCGTGTGTGGGTAGTGGCATCCATCCCCTTCACACGTTTGCTTCTCCCTGCTGCCAGTGGCCGTGAGCTGCGGGAGGGCTCAGACAGGGGCTTGGGGGGGGGCACGTTTGTTTTGGCTTGCCTTGATCTAAAGCCCTGTGGCTTTAGATTCATATTTATCTTTACTCAAGAGGGTGAGGTATGGCTCGTTGCTTGCTCTGCATGCACCATTTTTGTGTCTCATCCCCTCTCGTGGCCGTCCCAGTGCTGGCATTGGCTGTGTCGAGTGCGTTGGTGCTCAGCCCTCCCAACAATGGGGACCCTGTGGCTGCCTCCAGGTTCCTCCAAAAGCAGAGGGATAGTTTGGGAATTACTCCCCTGGTTTATGTTGAGGGGAGGCACTTGGGCAGGGCTTTCAGCTCCTTTGTATCTCCCTTTGCTAACAAAAGGAGGATGTTTGAATGTGCTGGGTGCCTTCTGGTGCCCGTGCTGCTCAGGAGCAGCTCGGCAGCACACCATTCCCACGTGCAGCACCTCCCGTGCTCATTCCCATCAAAAGGCACGTGGTTTTAGATGCATGACCTCAAAAGGACTCCCAACACTGTCACCTCTGTTTTGCTGCGGGGTTTGGTGGTGGTTTTTTTTCCCCACCTCCTAAATGGTGGGAAGTAGGGCTGGGGCTGCTCGCCGGTGATATCGGGGCTGAGGCTGCCTGCACCCGCTTTTCATCTTGCTTTAAATCAAGGAAACCTCCATTTGCAGCGGTCGCCTTTCATCTCCCTTCGTGTTTGTTGCATTGAGTTGGTTTTTTTTTTTTTGCTGAAAGGGGAGGCTGAGTCTCACTTGTTCGTGGCCATTAAGAGATGCTAATTAGCAGCTCAATATTCCCTGTCCGCTAACCTTCACACCCCCTTCTTCCTTGCTGCTTGGCTCGGCAGCATCCAGCCACATTTGATATGTCATTAACTGGATTCACACTCCTGCAGGCTGATAATTTTTTGGGCCCCATCCTTCACAGGTTACAAACTGGTGAGCAGGGTATTTATTAGCATCCTAGCTTCCTGTGGCCCCTTGGGCTTGGTGGAGATTTGCAACGCAATTAAAAACTCCACGAAGGATGGTGTCTTTGACTCCCTCACCCACGTAACGTGCTAGATAGTTGAAAAGTGAAGTCTTGAAATGCAGTTTTGTGCATAAAATGGACTTGGGGAGTGAGAAAGTGGAGTTGATGGGTCGAACCTGTGTGTTTTGACCGACAGATAATTCAACATCTTGAAATACTGGATAGTCACTCCTGTCCTGTTTTTTTTCCCCTGAGCACAGAGGAACTGCCTCCTGGCTTTGCAGCCCAGCTGTCATTCCCTGGAATGGGGGCAGCACAGCCCCCCACACCCTGACATCCCCTGCTCCTCATCGCCCTCACAGGAGCCTTGGCAACAGAGGATGGGAGACGGTTCTTAACTTCAGTGACTTTAATAGATTATCATAAACTCAGGCCTTAATACAAGCTGTCATGATTTCAAATTATCTTACTTTTAAATTAAATAGATTCCTTTTTAAATACAAAATCAATTCTAATTTTTTAGAGGGGTGAGATTTTTCAAAGGCACCGATGAGTTGGGCATATTTAACTGTTCTTGAACATCTCCCCGAAATATCTAATAATTTTTTTTTTTTTTGTTAAATCTCTGCTAAGCTCTTGCCTGTGCTGGTGGATGCTCTGGCCATGACTTCTTTGGCTTAATTATGGGTGGATAGCACAGGGGGTCGTGGGGCCATGAGACAGACTGCTTGGGGATGCAGGCTGCCAGTAATGGGGCTGACGGGTGGCTGGCACGCCTGCCTGCCCTGGCTCTCCTTTCAGGCTGCATGGGGAGGTGGCGAGATGTGACACCCGTCATCTCTCATCCACATCTCATCCATCTCCATGCTGCCGTGGACTGCAGGAGGTGGTGTCCCCCCGCCACCATCCACCCTCACCCCTGGCTCCTAAATGGCCCCAGAGGAGGGAAGCAGGAGGCAAGGGGCTGTAGGTTGCATTATCTCCCCTTTTTTTGTTGTTTGTTTTTCACTTCCATGACAAGTGGGAAGAGCATCCTGTTGGATTTTGGTTAGGGGTTGTTTGGCCCCACTCCTCTCACCTGGGTCTGGGTGCCAGAGGTGAGTCCCAAAGTTGGTGGCACGCAGAGCAGGTCTTCGGTCCTGGCTCTCTGTTGGGAAAGCATGTCTTGGCATGTTGTGATTCATTTCCAGGGGAGGTGAGGGCACCCCGATATCACCACTGGAGCTCCCCTTCCCCATCACATATCCCCATCCTGCAAGACCCCGGTATGGCAGAGGTCGGCAATGGGGCTGGTCCCACTGCCAGACCCACAGCATCGCTCTGGTATGAACCTTGCACCTGGAAATAGGGGTAATGGTAAAATAATGGACCAAATATTAAGAAATTCTTAAGTACCTAGAGAATAACCGAGTTAAATTATACCAGAAGAGCTCAATTGCCTTGCTTAGATTGATTGAATTACTAAATGAGCCTGACTAATGGAATGGAGTGGATATATCGGACTTTTACTCAAGATCCTGAAATAATTTCTCTAATAAGATTGTGAGCCATTAATTGAACTTGGCTTTGATCCTGGACACTGTCGCATGCACTGAAACCCAGCAGTATGATCTATGCTCCTGCGTGCTTGGCCAAGGGGGCAGCCGCCAGCACCTCCCCGCCAGGCGGCTTGGAGGGTGGCCAGGGGGCTCGCCAGGGAAACCCAACCCACCCACGCAAGGACCTGTGGGGAAGGGACCCCGAAATGCTCCTTCTCAGCAACCCTCCTGCCTGTTGGTGAAACAGCTGGGGACATCCTGATGCCCACCCCCCACCCTGGCAGTCAGATGTGCTTTATTCCCTTCCATTGCTGGCAGCTGATTGCCTGGCCGGGGTCCTAACCCCTGTCACCATCGCCATGGGGTAACTTTGAGATGGGTGCTTTGGGGTTTACATCTCCAAATCCAGGGGTGCCACCTTCTTCCTATACCCTCCTGGAGTGGTTGGTGCTAATGGTGGGATGCTGTCCGTGGCACCTGCCAGCTGTCCAGTTTGTGGTGTGGGATGCGTTCCTCTCCATTGTTTGCTTCCTACTTTTTCTTCCATCCAGATCAGCCAAACTGGCTGGTCACTGAGACCTCAGTGCTGATGCACCTCCTTCCCCCTCTGATGCTTTGGTGCTTACTTTTCTCACTGGAGTTGTCCTCTTGGATGATGGCTAGCAGAGGCCAGTGTGTCTCAAAGTGTGCCACCAAGGCTGGGGGGTTTGCAGAACTTCCAGCAAAACAGAGAGGCACCAGCCAAGGGGATGCATCTTGCCTTAGAGCACGTGGTAGGACAGGTTTGGGTACAAGCTGCTGGTAGGACCCCATTCCTGCCCTTTCTCTTGGCCCTACAATGTAAACCTGACCTCTCCACATCCCTTTTCTAGCTGGGATGGGGATGGGGCCAGAGTGGGCGAGGTGACCTGCTCAGAGCCGCTGAAGCACCAAGCGTACCCTCACACCTTGTCACACACCCTCTTGCAGGTGATGGAGCTCAATATTAACCTCACCTATGAGCAGGGGCAGCACTTAAATCCCAGTACCTGGGGTGGATGATGCTGCAGGGAAGTGGGCAGCATCCTTGGGAGGAACACAGGCCAAACTGAGGGTGGCCAAGGCTCGGGAGGGTGCACGTTCCCATCCCCCTTGCTGTGCCCATCACCAACCCGCTCTCTTACTGGGAGCGGAGATTTCGGTGGCACAGCGGATGTAGAGGGCTTCTTGTATATTTTTTTTTTCTTAACCAAGGGGAAAAAAAAAAAGAAATAGGGATTTTGTCTCTGGGAACCCGTTGCCACAGCAACCACTCATCCAGCCGGCTCCAGTGGCAGCGGGGCTGGGAGGGAATCTTGCTGACCCAGAAAGCAGTGGGGGGAGCAGGTTGTGGGGCCACTTGGCTTTTCACTGGTGGGTGTCAGGGTCTGGCAGTGCACAGCAGGACAGACAGAGAACTGAAGTGTCTATGGGGGGCCAGGCCCCCTGTTTTGCCTGAATGTGCAGAGCCATACTCCTGGCTCTCTTTAATCACTCTGAGCCTTAATTTCTCAGACTGTATCCTGGCAGGGATGCTCAGGCTCACTCCCCTTCCTACCTGGAGAACTGTCCCACTTTTGAGGGCTGGGCTGCCTTTGTGGGCACTCCTTAAAGACCCCTGAAGCTTTGTGGCATGTTTTATACCAGGAACTGGCTCTGGTCCACACAGTAGTGGGAATCCTCAGGTAGCTGCACTTCTCCCTGACGCTGTCTTGCCTCTGCCCTTCTCTCCCCGCACTGGTGGCACTTGCATCTGGACCACATCCCATTTCCTACTATTTTATATTTTATTTTATTTTATATTTTATTTATTTTTTCAATGCTTGCTTAACCAGCTAAATAGAGGGTCTGATATATCATCTCCCTTTGAGTCTTGCTGCAAAGTGGACCTTCAAATGAAGGAATTTTTTGCCTGGTGGGACTAAGGCGGCATCTGGATGGTGATGGCTCTGTAATTTAAGACTCGTTGTCCTTTTACTTGCAAATTGCCAGGCTCTGGCTTCTCTGCAGCCAGCCTGGCTGTGGCCCATGGCTCACCCTGAGCAGCAGTGGTCTGGAGGCTGTGGGATTTGTCTAGATAAGGGAAGATTTTTGATTGCTAAATCAGGCAGGGTCTGGCTGCCCTGCTATGGTTTAATGCTGAGAATGCACCCGGAGGAAAGCATCCTTCGCTCCTGTGCACTGCGTTGGTATTTCTGATCCTGTTTTGCTGCCCTGCCAGGGGATGCTCAGGATGGATGCTCACCCTGGCCTGCTGGCACTGGGCTCTTTGGGATCTAAATTCACTTCACACTTTGCTGCCGGGGCTTGTTTGTGTTTGCCAGTGATGGGCACAGGCAAGGGGCTGAGCCTGTCCCCCCTGCTATGTCCTTTCTGCAGAGCCTGGGCTCTGCTGAGGAAGGTGCAGCTGCCTTTTTCCCCATTTACAGCTAAAGGGAGGGTAAAAGATCCTGGAGGAACTCTCTAGCTGGTGTTGGCACATCGGTCATAGAAGTTCAGGGTCCACAGCCCTGATGCAAGAGGAGATACGGTGTCTTTCCTAGCTGGCTCGGAGACATTTCAGTAATTAGGATGACTAACGAGCATAGCAGAGCAAGCAGCTATGGGGGATGCAGAGAGATGGCTTTGTTCCCACAGGGAGCTGATCCAGCTGAAAACTAACCTGGTGGAGGAAAGAACTTGGAGAAGGGTTGGAGAAGGTGGCAGCAAATGTTAAGGAGACCCTTAGGGGTTTCTCTTAAGGAGACTCAACATGCTTGTGCCCTTGCATGGACAGATTGCTTCTGCTTGGTCCTGCAGAGGTTTTGTTGCCTCGGGATTGCTCCCCAAATCCAGTCCATGGTCCAAGTGAAATCATTACCTGGCTGCCAGAGCCCTTTGGGATGGTGGTCTGCCTGGTGGGCAGGGGAAATGGGGTACAGGCAGGACCTTGACCTTGGTTTCTTGGAGCAGCACCTCCTTTCCTCTCTCCTGCACCTTCCTCCTCTGCCAAAAAAACCCGTCCGCGATGTCACCGTCACAACACAGTGACTGCCTGGGAAAGCAAGATATTAGCAACCCCGAAATATCCCGGGGACAGGCTCTTATGTGATGGGAGACAGTTACCATGGAAACCTCCTTCAAATAAAAAAAAAAAAAAGAAAAAACCCTGAAATTTAAAGCAGCCCTTGTAGCTCAGAGGAACTGTAGACCTTATTATGGGTTTTGGCAACCCCCCTTTTTTCTTTTATTTGTTCCAGCTTAAAGCTCCAGGAGACAAGGCAATTAATTTGAGCATCCCAAAGGGAGTGAGAGAGGGAGGGCATGGTGATGGGAACCTGCTGCCTGGGCAGGTGGGCTCCTGGTACTTCCCAGTGCCACTGCACCGCAGCCAGCAAATGCTCTCCTGTAATGGGGTTTCTCCAACATGGATGAAGAAGCAGGATGTTTTTATAGAAAAGTTGGTCAAGGCTTAAAAAAAACCCTTCCTAGCTCTGTAAGTGGAGGATTTTGGGGTGGGATGGTGGTGCAAGCGATGGTGGTGCTGCAGGAGGAGTGAGGATATGGGAAACAACTACAGGATACATTTCTAGCATGTGGGTGGGTGGCTCAGAGCAGGTCGGGGTGATTTGTCTTCATGTGTGTGACATCAGGAGGTGGTGCTCTTTCTCCTGCTGAGAAGGGCAGTGTCGTGGCAGGGGTGCTTCTGTGGGGAATCGAGCTGGCTGATTTTGGTGGGGAAGGGGAGATGCTTGGGAGAGGAGACATTGTGCTCCCAAATTTTCTTGTCAGGTTCAACTTTACAGCTGTGGCCACAGGGTCCCAGGGCAGGTAGTAAGTCCAGCTCACTGCAGATTTTAAATTGCTGCGGTGCTTTCAGCATTTCTGCTCCCCTAATGATGTCTCCAGTGTCTGCAGCTGCTGGAAAATCTCCTGGAAACGTCAGGTTTGGACCAGAGAATCTGTTGAGTCTCCCACTGCCCCAGGCTGGCCCCGAGCTCCTCTAGGTGCTGCTTTTCTGGTGGCAGTCATGCTGGTGTGGAGCTGTTTTCCCATCCCAGAGATGCATCTCTCCAACCTTTCCTCTATTTCAGCCAGAAAAAGCTGTCTTCTAGCTTTCTCTGCTTTGGGAGACCTCTTTTGAGGAGCAGTGATGGGATTCAGAAGCCATCATGGCTTTCTCGCCAGCAAAAGGGACAAGCCAGGGAGTTTGTCTCAGCAGACATGCCACATCTGGCCTGGGAATTTGGAGGGTATTATGGAAGTCTCTGCTGGCCCATGAGTGGAGAGCTGTTGGGGTCCCATCCCTGCTCACACCAAGGTGCAGTTTTAGCTGGGCTGGGATGCATGTCTAAGCATCCACAAGCAAGACAGTGCCTGAAACATTCTTTTTGGGAAAAATAAACCAATGTTGTTGGTTTGATTCAGCAAGAGCTGCTCTCTTCCTAGGTGTGTCACACTCCTGGCACGCTCAGACCTGCTGGACAGGAGAAACAGTGCAGCCCCCTTGTTGGTTGATGGTGGAAACGCCTGCGAGCCAAGGAGGAGAGTATCACATGCATTGAGCCTGCTTAGTCAACCTTGGGACCGGGCTGACTTCCACAGCTTTTTATTATCACATTTAGCCCTTTTCTTGATTGTTGAGTATGGCACATTGCTGGTTAACAGCCAGAGGACTCCACCTCAAGGTGCTGGCCCCAAGCATCCCTTCCCAAGTCCCCCTGTGCCAGCCAGCACAAACTGGGTTGAAGAGGTGTCCTGTGGGCACTGGGGCTGGGGGATGAATGAGGGATGTGGAGGTTCCCTGGGTAGACGTGGTACACATCTCCCCATGGGATGGAGATGGTCTGGTCAGCCTGGGCTGGATCTAGCTGCCTTCTTGCAATTAAAGCTGAGCGCCAGGGAAGAAGGGCTTTTCACCTGCCACAGGGTGAAAGGCAGCATGCCTGTGAAATGTAGCTGTGCCAGCAACGGGAAAATGTCTGGGTGATGGAGTGAGGGCAGGAAAGGAAGGACCATGAGGTGAGAGGAGAGGCACGATGGCAGGAGATAGTAAATAACTGGAGGGACCCTGTGAAAACCAAGGGTTGTTAGTGACAGTGGTGGAGAAGAGGGGCAGAGCTGCTTGGTGTGGGTTTGAGCTATGGCATCCCTGATTGCTTCCTGAAGCCACCGTGCACGGACCCCAGTAAAGCGCCCTTTGGAGCTAATCACCACAGGAATTAATGGATGGTTTCACATTGGGTGGCAGACACATCTCTGTCCTGAGAATAGCACTGGCTATGGCTGTGTATTCGGTGAGTTTCTGGCCAACGAAGAGAGGAGGTGGCAGGTTCACCCTCCAAGTCCCAGTCTCAGCAACAGCCAGAGCCTGCAGGGATAAAGCAAAGATGTGGCTGTAAATGCAGGAGTTTGCTGCTACCTGATTCTCAGCGTCTGTAAGGGCTCTTCACTCTAGAGATACCAAAAATGCAGCTCACTCCTCACCTTGATTTAATTTTGTTTGCTTATAGAAATGCTGCTTATTTGCTAAAGTGGGATGCTGCTTCCCTTTCTTCCCTTTGAAGCAGGAGGAGCCAGCAGCAGCATCCCCTTACTCAGAAACCCTCTGGTCACAGGAGTGTTGCCCTGGCCAGGGTGACCCTTGGCACTTGGCTGGGGCTGGAGCATCCCGGCTCCATTCCCCCCCCCCCCCCCCCCCCCCNNGCCCCATTCCCCCCCCCCCCCCCTTTTTTTTTTTTCAATCCTGGAAATTTAAGAAAAGTAGATTTTCCTCCACTGTTTTGCCCCCCCCCCCCCCCCCCCCCCCGTGGAAATATGAGTGAACTTATGAGGGAACTTTCTACCCATGTTTAAGACATTGGTGTTTCCTTTCCCCTGCCAAGGGCATAAGCCCTGCCTTGAAAAGGCGGGTAAATACAGGCAGGATGCCATACGGATGTGCAATAGGATTAGAGCTGATGGGTGCTGAAACCGAAGAGTTACATAATTTGGACTGCAATGCAGAAGCGCTTGCTTAATTTTTAATTATCCAATTGCTGCACGTATGTAGCCCGCAACCCAGGAAGCGGGGTTGGCCCATGGGCACATGCAAGGGGGCCCATCTGGCGAAGGCGATGGGAAATCCTTCCCTCATGTTCCTGTCCCTCCTGGTATGGTGAGAAGAAATGCTTCCCTGTGGCACCAGCACTCATGGAAGGAGCGGGGCTGAGCCACGGAGGCTGGAAAGGATGCTTTGTAGCCACGCTGGGGACTACATTGAGCAGTAGGAGAAGGGATGCAGGACTGCAAAGGTCTTGGAGGTTTCTCTGTGTTGTCTTATTAGATAAACAGAAGACACAGCGGTTGCTTTGCATCCAGATCTCCTGTAGCTGCTGGTAAAAGTGCCCTGAGTGCCTCCTGGGGATGTTTTGTTGGGGTGCAGGAGAAATGGTGAAGGAGCTGCTGTAGACCTCAGCCGTGAAGCACCATTTTTTCCCTCCCTCTTTCTCCCTCTCTTTCAAATCCCCACTCTGCACTTTCTGTCCTTCCTACAAAGGCAGCCACCACAGAGCAGCTTAGGCTTCAAAGTTCCCAAAATAACAGAGGTTAAAATGAAATAAAAAAGAAAAAGTCACTACAAGATAAAGCCAGTGCCCCACTTGCACCTGGGCTCAGACCTTCAAAGTCACTACAAAGTGCCCCCCTGTGGCATCCATGGTTGGGCTTGTGGTCCCGTCTTTGTCCTCCTGAAGTCATGGGAAATTTGGCAGTAGCCAGGATGAGACCATGGGTAATTGCATCCATTGAAAGGAACAGGGCATCTTGCTGCTTATGTTGCCCGTGGGGGCAATCCATAGGAGATCTGTCCCGGAGGAGAGGGTTCTGGTGGCTGCAGTGGTGGGCAGGTCTTTGTGGGTGAGATGACTGTCCCCAGGGCTGTGTTCTGTGTCCACCAGCCCTCTTCCCTGGCTGGGCAGGTGGACAAATGGCTCCTGATGAGGAGGATCCATGCTCAACATGGCGCTTTGTGCCTGTGCTGGCTCTGCTGATTTATATAGATCATCAATATGACAATTATATACACCTGCAGATTTAATTACCTCCATTTTCGTCAGGCAGTGACAGATTTATGTCTCTATTCAGTTCCTGTAAATCTGAAACAAGCTTGACTAGACCCAAAAGTCCTCCCATTGATCACCGCGCACTGGCTGGTCTCTGGCCCTCTTGACAAGCTCTTCTTTCAGGAGTGATAAATTCAGGAGGCACAGTCAACTTTTTCCCCTTCTACATCTTTCTTCCTTCCTTTTTTTATTTTTTTTTTTTTAACTTCTTCCCACCATCTTTCAAAGCCTCTCCACAAACCTGAAAATGGAGCTTGAAATCAAGTAAGAGTTACTAAGCGCTGCAGAACTTATGACATTAGGCTGCACTTGGCAGTAGCCCATGCCTGCCTTCTCCCTCCTGGTATGGACTTGTGAGGATTTGTCCTGCCCCCAAGACCAGCATCAGTCCTTCCAGAGGAGGTGGGAGGATGAGGAGGACCACCTCTTGGAAAAACTCTTGGCACTGCTCTTGGCAGGAGAGCAGAGAGGGTTATTTTGATCTTATTTCACCCCCCTAGGAGGGCCACCTCATCTCTCCCTTGTCCCAGAAGACAGACAGGTCCTGGCTTTGCCCCCAGGAGACAAAGAACGAGTGGCTGTGCTCGTTTCCTGTGCTGAGCAATGCGGACGCCAAAATAATGTTTAATTTGCCTGACCTCTTGGCCTTGGTGCAGTGAGCACTTAAACAAATTAGTCTGCAGGAGCGAGCTTGGAAGTTTACCCTTGAAGCAAAGTCCATGTCATCACTGTAATGCCATCCCCCCGCTTCCCCCGCCTGTCCCACCACCGCCACTGCCTGACCTCCCCCGTACGATATGCTCCGATGTCTTGCTAAGTGCCTGGCAGATGGGCTGGAGTGGCCGGCCATTACCTTCCCTGCCAGCCCGCGATAGATATAAATAGCCCTTTGCCTCCCCATGAAAATCGCTGGCTGGCTTGGAAAGCTGAAGGCAATCTTGGCAGGCATCTTGGGTCAGTAGGGTCTGACGGGGCTGGGGCTTGGAGGCAGGGAGTTGCTGGTTGGGTGGCAAGAGGATGTCTCAATAGGAATGAGCTGCCTTGGGGGTCTCCTTCCCTGGAGGAGAAGAGGGTCTCAGCCACTCCTGAAAGGATGCATCCTTTAAGGGGAGCACCTAGCTGGCGTTGCAGACACCCTCCAACCCCAAGACACTGGGCAGTGTGGGGTTTGTGGTCCCTCAGCATCTCCAACCATGGCAAGTAGCTGGTACTTGGGCGGGGGGCAGTTAATGTTAAAAACGCATCGTATATAGCTTGGTCCTTTTCCTACTGCTGAGGTTGGTGCTACAGGAATTTCTTGAGCTGATATTTACCTCTAGGCTGTCTGGCTTGATAGCTGCCAGTAGCTTTGTCTTCCCTAAATTTGTTTCCTTTCTCAGTGCTTTCCTACTTTATGGTGGATGAAACACAGTCTTCTGTTAGTTTTTACACTCCTAATTTTTGCAAAGTGAGATACAGTGAATAAATATCGCTTTCCCGTTTCTCCACTGGCTTCATGATTTTACAGGCTTTTATCATGTCCCTGCTCAGTTCTTTGTTTTCCTTGCTGAGGGATCTTAAAGCAGTTGGTTTCTTCTCTCCACAAAGCTGTTTGACACATCTCATATTCCTTGTACCCCCCCTCCGAACCTTCTAGCTCTGTCTCCTCCAGTATGAGATGTCTGACCTGAATACCGCTTGCAGGATTCAAGATCAGCTTGCTTTCACCAAAGTTGCATTTCACCTGCCCACTTCCTTGCCCACTTTCCTCCAGCACTTCGCAGCTTTAATTTTGCGGAGACTAAATTTAGCATTGGTGACCAACTTTGTAATTCGTCTCCTCTACCAGAGGGTTTCTGAACAGCTGAGGTCCTGACAAAGATCTCCATGGGGTTTCTTGGTAACCTCCTTTCATTGTGAAAACTAACCTCCTAATTCTCCCCCACCCGGTGGGCTTCAAGAGGACTATCCCTCTTATCCCAAACCCACTCTGGTGCTTTGGGAAACTTTGAGGGTGGATTGTGACAATAACTCTTTGAAACAACTCCATCAAAATGAATCACCCTTATATACTGGCTTATGGTGCTGAGCGACCCATATTAACCCACGCACCTACTGGTTCCTCTAACAAACTGTCCGGGGCAGAAGTAGGATTTACTGGTCTATAATTTCCATGATGTACAAGTGCTTTTTTAAGAGATTGGTGTCTCCTTTTAAGAGATTGGTGTCTCAAGTTTTGCTCCTTCGGTTGCTCACCCTTTCTGAACGGTAGCTGGTGTGTTGGTGGAGTTCAGCAGCTGTCTTTCTCCTATGCTCATAGGTGAGGACCATCTGGGATGAGGGATCTGTGCTCTCCATCTCACCAATTTGCTGGGAGGTAATTTAGCTAGGGCAGTAATTTTCCATGTCTGATTAAGAGCTTCTCCATCATTTGGGCTCTTTCTGTGAAGACCTGAGCTTCCCTCTAGAAAAAGTGATGTGATGGCATTGAAAGGTGGGATATCAAATACAAAGGTGGTCTTCTTTCTGGGGTTTAAAGTCAATCTTGCATTTCATAAGTTGTCACGCATCCTCTTGATTTTGCTTTTGCAAACTGTTGTGATGTGGGGCTTTGGCTTTTTATTTTTACATGACCATGTCTCCCGAGTGTTGGTCCAGGAGGTGGATTTGTCTCTCTTCCCACACCTCCTCTGTAGTTCACGGTTTTGGTAGATGGGACCAAGCTGACAAAACAGAAGTGAAAATCAAACACCAGTGAATGTCCCAGCCTGCTCACTGTTTTTTTTCACAGCTTTTGGTCAAAATTGACAAAGGTGGTGGACAAATAACCTCAGAGGTGATGTTACACAGGTGCAGTTGGGCGTATCCTTGGGTCTGCAGGGAAGAGCTGGGCAATGGGGCACATCGCGTCGTAAGGTCAGCAGCTGCAGAGCAAACTGGTCGACTCAGACCCATTAATGATGAATCAGTGTCCTTCGCTCTGCAAATGGCTGTGCGGCACAATGTCACACCCAGAGGGATGGAGGGTTTTGTTGTTAAAGAAAGGGAAGAATTATGGCTGTGGGATATTCAGAACGAAAATCCCAGTTCGAGGCTGAAGAGTGGCTACAGCTTTGAAACAAACTCCTTGATGACCTTCCCAAAAGCAAGTGCACCCTATGTTTCGAAGAGAAACCCAGGTAGCTGTCAGCCTTGCTATGACAGCTAATGGCTTCATGTGTACCAGCCCCACATGCAGACATTGTGGTGGGGTGATCTATCTGACCTAGCCAGAGACTGGCTCCAAACACAGCAGGTACTTTTTTCTTGAATGTTGAGGTTCTCCCGTGTCTATGGGTCTTTGGGAAATTCAGCCCAGGATGCTCTCTCCTGTGAAGTAGGTTCCTGGTAGATAAAATGAGGTTTGTGTCTCCTGCTATGGAAAAGCCAGCTTGTCTTGAAAAGGCAGAATGACCTACAGAATGAGCTGGTTTTCCTACCTGAGATTTGAGACGGGAAAAAAAAATGCAAATAAAATATAGACAGTCAGTGATGGATGTGATTTTTTTTTTTAAATGGGCACATAAAAACATGACTATTATCCTGTGAAAGATGTGTCACTAAAATCTCGGAAGTAAGAACAAGTTAAATATCAGGACGTGTGTTTTAACATCTGGATTGAAAGGAATCAAGTCCTGAGGCCCCATCACAGAGTGTGAGTAGCTCACGGTGGGAAGGTCTCCTGAGTTACTTCAGATGATGGAAACCCTTGGAGGAGTGCAAGGCCAGGGCTTGCTTTTGCTGGGTTAGAGCCTTTTAAAGGTTTAAGCATGGAGCAAAAGCCTTAGCTAATGGGGAACTTAATAAAAACACAGTCAGGTTCTGGATGGAAAATAAGCCAGGTTTAAATGTTAACGAGGAAATATAAGTCCAAGTCAAAATCTGCACTCCGCTGTATGAAATGAGTCTGCAGAGACTGGCATTATGGCAGAGTTCATTTGACTAATCAGAGGCATCTATTAGCGCAAGATGCTTGCAAATGGAAAGGAAAATTGTTTTGCCTTTTTCTGTTTTTTTTTTTTGTTTTTTTTTTTTTATTTCATCAAAATGTTGGCGTGCGTTTTTAAGGAGAGTTGCTCTCTTTGTGTGCTTTCCCTCCTGCCACTATGCCAAGTCTCTGTGGGAGGAGGAGGAGACGTGAACGGGTCCATGCTGGTGTTGGGCTTGTGGGCTACAACTTTGATGTTGCACAAGCTCAGATGCCAAATTGGGCTGCAATGGAGGTGTTGCCTACCAAAATTGGGACGTGCAGAGTCCTGCTTCTGGAAGGATTAGGTTTGCTTTGGGTTGGATGGCTGTCCCCAGGGAAATGGGGTTAGTCAGGATGATTGATAATGAAGCGGGTATACACCAACCCACCTTCAGCAACTTCATCTGGACTTTCCTCTTCTCTTCTCTTCAGTTTGATCCTCTACAACCTTTCATTTTCCCTTCCCTCCCCTTGCAGATGGTCTGGGAGGGGAGCAGCCGCAGCCGTTATGTTGAAAGCATCAGCCAGGGTCTTTGGAGGCTGCTGCTCCTGTAGATATGAAGGACCTGGGCCACGTTTGATACCAGGCGAACGAGGCACAGCCTAATTAGTGGTCTCCTACTGTTATTAACCCCTGACTCAGGCAGGCTATTTTTTAACAGAGGTGCGAGAAGTTAATACTAGTGCTAATGGCTTCATATCCAAGGACTTAATGAAAGCCATGCAGGGACCAGGCCTATCATCAATATCTTTCAAACTTTGAACTTGAAATTATCCTCTCCCCCTTGCCCTTTTTTTTTCTCTTTTGCCTTACTACCTGCTTTCCCACCTCACCTGGGGTTTCTTGGCTCCGTGGTACGAGCTGGCTTGCAGGTTCGGACCCACCAGCCCCATAGCAGAGCTGAACCCCACGGCACTGAGACAAATGGACCCAGTTGGCTACATGGGCCACTGTGGCATCTCCCAACAGAGGATAAGATGTCTGCTTGGAGAGCAAAACAAAAGTGAAAGCAGAACGTGTTGGACTGGGAGATAAGAAAGCAAGAAGACGCTGTGTTAGGAAGGAAGCTTCATCTTTGTCTTGCTTGAACCAAACTCCAGGAGAACCTCACACATACAGAAAAGCATTTATATTTATAATTTATAATTTATTCAAGTAGAAATGGAGTGGGATAGAAGCAACGGGAGTGTTGCTAAGACCCTTGAAGAGAGGAGGAGGTGGTCCAAGGATAAAGCTCTCTCATCTGGGTGCTGCTTCAAGAGCCTTTGCCCAGAGCAGGACCAGGGGTGGCAGAGCAGCCTTGCTCTGTGGTATGATGGAGGGGTCATAGCCTACCAATTTGGGGTAATGTGGGTTGATTTCTGGGGTGGTTTCCTCTGTTTTTAGCACTTTGGACTTGTGTGTGATGCAGCCTCAGAGTCGTGTTGTGGTGCCTGGTGGGAGAGCATAACTAACTTGGGCTCCATGGCTGGATTGTGCTCTTTCAAAACAAGAATCCATTTTTTATCGAAATATATTTTTCATTTTAAAAATAAGCCTGTTTAAATAAAATTGAAATTATGACAACCTATTTTAGGGCTTAAATTTACTATAATCTATTAATCATTTAAATAACTTCCATCAAGGAGTCCTCCTCAAATATTAATGAGCTGAAGGGTGCTGCTTTTTCAGTGATATGTCAGATCAGGGGAAAACATCTTTAACTCTAGCTTTCTAAATGTCACAATGTCATATACTTAGTATCTATTATTTTCACTCTTTACAATGGAGCAAATGCTGGTATTTACATTTTTCCAAATGTCAGTACGTTGAGTTCCTGTTGTGCATAAAAGCTCTTGCCTTAATTACTCCTAATTTCACGTTAGCAGGCAGGTGCGGGGAGAATATTTTCTTCCATTTGAGCTAGTTCATTTGAAGTTGAGAAGCCGTGGGGAGTTGGGGAAGCAGGAAAGCTTGTTTTCCCCTTTCAGCCCATGAATAAAGAGCAGGTGGGAGAGGAGGAGATCTGCTATTTCAAACCCTCCCGGCTCCCAGGACCAGCTTTTCAAAGGGGATCTGTGTGCCTAAACAATGCAGCTCGGCGCTTAGAGGGAATTTCAAAAGTGTTTCTGGCTTCCTAGATGCTTTAATTCCTCTCGGTTTTGCTTCCCGGTGGCATTGAGGAGAGCTCAGCATCCCTCTGCTTGGGACACTCGAAGAGCACTGATTACTGCCAGAAATATGGCCTGTGCTGAGCAGAAACAACCTGCCCAATTCTCTCACCGTGGCTAATGTTTCTTTTGATTAATCAAATCAGTTTGGGAGGATGAACCTGGTTCCTGATGCAGATTGCCCCTACCCCTTCCCCAGTAGCTAGCTCACTTAAGACAGCCTAATAAAATTAATTAACAGAAAAATTCAAAATGTTGGTTTTCGGCACTGTAATTGAATTACAGTTTTCATTTGAAGGCAGCATGGAACAAGCAAAAAAAAAAAAAGATGACAATTTGCAAAGTGAGACGGGCTCTTCTCCATTGTCGTCCAAATGCATAACTACAAATGGGATGGAGTGAAAAGGTCTGGCTGGAGCGTTCCCATGGGGCAGAGACAAGAGGGAAAGCTGTGTCTCGCTGGGAAGCTCATCACATTTTTAATGGTAGTTCCAACTGATGCAATAGGAGCTTACGTTTTCAGGAAAAATAACTAGTGGGCAAATGGCAGGCTCAAGCTGATGGCTGAGATCAAGGTGATCTGAGATGGTGATCATGGAGATCTGGTCTGAGATGGGGGTGGTGGTTAAACCAGTGCCCATCTCTCCTAGGGATGTTCTGGTGTCACCTTTCCTCTTGCTAAGATCCAGCCATAAGATGTCCCTGAAATTTTGGAGTCATCCAGGTGAATTTGGTTTGATTTGGCATTTAGAGTTCTCCCGCAAGTGTTTTGTCTCTGTCCTCAGCTGCTCCTCCTGTTTGGGTGTTCTCTGATACCAGCATTACTCCAGCCCAGCTCTGTTCATCTGTCCCACTGTCCCCAAACCCTGAAGTTACAGGTACTTAGGGAAACTTGGGGTGTTTGCTGCAGTTTGGTGCTGAAGGTGCAGTTACATCTGCAAATTTCAGGGATGAGTCTTGTGTGGGGAGCTGTAAAAAATGTTTGAAGTCTGAAAACCTCTGAATGAACTTCAATCAGAGCCAGAGCTGAAGGTGCAATCACAGCCACATGCATATTTCTCCATTCACAAGGGATGGGAAATATTTTTGCCTGTAATAATTTGCTACGTGGTCCCAATGATCCCATTAGTGCTGCTGAGAAATTGTCCTAAATCCTCTGCTCTCCACGGCTGGAGCTGTGTTCAAGATGAATCACATGGGTGAAAACCATCCAAAATAGGGCTGGAAGGATGCTGCCAGGCTCCCCAACTCTGGCCCCAAGAATCTGTCAGTAAGTGATTGGGCCCTGTACCACATTTGGATTTTTGGAGGGGCCACATCTGGTTTTTATCCAGAAATGTGTTTTTACTGTGCTTCAACCCTTCAGGTTGTGTGTAATGTAGGGGCAGCCATGGTGCTGGAGGGATGTTGCTGGTGTGTGGTCCTTGGTCCCTCCATCCATTTTTCTGGAAGAAGTGAATATTCCCCCTCACCGTTCTCCTTCCCATTTCCTGCATGACCAGCTTTGCTTTTGCAGAGATCTCGGGCAACACGGATGACATCCCGCTGGTGCGCTGGCGGCAGCAGTGGCTGGAGAATGGCACATTGCTCTTCCACATCCACCACCAAGACGGGGCACCCAACCTGCCTGGCTTTGACCCCACGGAGGAGCCCCAGACTGAATCGGCAGAGGAAGAGCTGAGGATCCTCCACATCTCCGTCATGGTACGTGATGGGAAAGCAGCCCTTGTTTAGTTGTTCAGAAAGCTGTAGAAAACGTAGGGGCTTTTGAAAAGCCATATATTTCCCCATCTGGCTCTAGCTGTCCTGGAATGGGGAGTTGCGCTCACTTTTGTGAGCTGGTTAAGGTGCCCAGATGTTGTTGGATGCAAAGAGCTTTAACACTGGGCTGCTTTAATTCCCTCCCTTGGTTTGCATCGCTCTGCAAATATGTTTGCAGGGGTGCCTTTATTCCTGGGAAGCGCTGGGCTTTGAAGGTCTCAACCACCTTAACCCGAGGTTAATTCACATTAACTTTGTCCAGAGCCCTTTGCCTGGTGGATTGTGCCCAGCGCCGGCTGTTCCAGTGCGCAGCGGGTGTCACGGTGCCACCGGGCACTGTCACCACTGCTTTTATCAGCTTGGCAGCCCCATGGCTGTGGTTTCACAGCGTGCAGTAGGCAAGAGCATCCCATGCGTGGAGGCTGCACAGCTCTCGTCCTCCCTGCAGAAACACAGGGGTGAGGTTTTGATGGCAGAGAAAGGAAGGAGAGACACATCCGTGTGTGTTGGAGGTGGATCTGCCTGTTGTTTTTTTTTAGTTTTGTTTTGTTGGTTGTTTTTTTTTCTTTAGCTGGAAGAAATCTGAAGAATCTGACAATTTTTGAGCCACTGGAAGATAATTAGCCTGAGACAATGTGTTGCCGAGGCTGCAAACAGACTGTTTAATGGTGCCTACCCTAATGAGAGTGTCAATAGCTCTTCCAGATTGCAGCCCCAGGCCAGGTTTCTCCTCCATCATTTGTGCTTGATTAGTCTTGAGAAAAAAAAAAAAATATCCACTCCCCAAAAACATTTTGGATGGTTTCCTTTTTTTTTTTCATTGTCCTTTCTCAGCTGTTCCCAAGAGGGTGCACCACTTCGAGAGAGGGTGGCCCCACTCTGCCACTGTGGTCTTGGGTTTCATAGGCACCACTGAACACCAAGATGGAGACAAGAGTGCCTGAAGAAAGGTTTGTTACTGAGCTGATGAAAATGATGTCGGCAACTCATCGCTCTTCATACCAAAATGCCTAAATACAGATTGACTCCTCCCTCTCCCCACTTTTTCCCCCATCACTCTCAGCTCCACTCCGGCAGCATCCTCATACCCTGACAAATCGAGTTTGGCTTTTGTGCCGGGAGTCAGGATCGCGTAGAGTTTTCAAGGTTGATTTTCTTTCTTTCTTTCTTTCTTCCCCGTGTGGTTGCCAGGAGAAGTGTGAGCGAGGGACCTTACGCATTGTGAGAGTGGCCTGTCCACACATGGACCATGCGAGGGGTGCTCCTGCACCTGTCCAGCACAGGGCTCAAATCACAGCTGCTATATGAGTGCTGGGGGGGGCAGGGGCTGGGAGGGGAAGCAGGCAGAAGGGGATTTCTGTGCTCCCACGGAGTGGAACCAGGGGTCCGAGGTGACCTCCTCCAACGAGCAGTTGGAGGGAAGGGGCTCCAGCACTGGTTTTCATCCTCCTTTTCAGAGCCTCTTGAAATCCCAAGTGGCCACAGGCTGCTCCTCCTCAGGGGTAGTTTGGGCTCTCAGACTATCACGGCAGAAGAAATTCAGTTTTAATTCAATAACAGGTCTTTTTTTGAGAACCCACAACTGCAGTCCTAAGCAAATGGGTGTCCACCTGACTCAAGCTCCAGTGTGGTCTCCCCTTGTTTGGCAGCCCAGGTGTACAGCAGAGCTCTCTGCTGTTTGGGGGATATAATGTGCATACAGGAAATGAAAACCAGGAATTCCCTGGTATTACTCCCACCTCCTTGTCACCCCATCTCCTTCCTAGGGGTGATGGAGAGCCATAACATAGGAGGCCACCTCTGGGGGGGATGGGGATAGTCCCCAATTATTTATGGATCAGAGGAACTCGAAGGGATTTGAACGTGGTAGAGAATTGGGCACAGACTTTACCACTAAAAAACTCAGGTTGAGCATGGCCAGGCACGAATCCAGTGCCAGTTTGCAGCCCTGGCAAGAGATTTCCTGTCCTCACGGCTGCAGGCTCCTGGCCAGAGAGACGCCAAGTGCCAGCCAGCCCCCCCCTTCTGTTGTCTCCTTAATCACTGGAGTTTCTTTGGTTTTTTCTTCTTCTTTTTTCAAAGAAAGTTTGGAAGGAGGCTGGGAAGGTGCATCACAGCTCCATTATCTTGGGAATGAAAGAGGATTAAACCGTAATGGCCATTAGAGCTCCTTTTCCAGCTGCCTCTCCTACTTCTCATTCAATAATTCCCTTAATGTTTTGTCCTAATGGAGCAGATTATTACTATTATTTTATTTTATCAAGATCACCTATTGCATAGAAAAGAGGAGGGAGACCAGAGCCATGGATGGATGCAGAGCTCTTAGTTGGCTCCACATGCTGCTTTTTAAAAATTATTATTATTATTATTATTAATATTAATAATAATAATAATATACTGGGTGTAAAGGGCCAACTTGGGCTTTCATGTCACCGACTCTATCTGTGTGCAGTCACGATGTCTCTGCAGGAGGGTGACTTTGGGGACAGTGACAAGGTGTCAGGGCTGGGTACAGTTTCGGGGTCCATCCCCATGGGGCAGGAGCTTTTTGGGTCTCTTTGCTCAGGCGTTCCCCAAACAACGGTTCAGTCATCCGCTGTCTCAAGCTTTGATCTTCTTTCACGTGTGCTGCAACTTCTGCAGGATGCCATGGGAAAACCTCCCAAGATTGAGAGTGACAGCACTGAAACTGGTTGGAAATGGGTCAGAAAAAGTTGCCCGTAGGAGCGTTTGCCTGGCATGAATCTGTTCTCGGCTTTCAAAGATGTGTTGTGGGAGAGTGAAACAAAACATGCTCTGCTTTAAATGCTGCTTTTTTTTTTTTTTGCTTTTTTTTTTTTTTTTTGTGCCTTGGTGGTGACTTCAAAGCCAGTCCAGCTTGAGGCAGGCTTCAGCCGGGAGCACTTGGCCAGCACCAGGCACTCTCTTTGCCGGCACCCTCTTAAGATATAGTGCCTTTAACCCTTTTAAGATAAGAGGTCTTTGCTTTGGCCACCCTGGAGCATCCCTGGGGTGGCTGGTGCTGGTCACCAGCTGAGCCCCGCTTGCGTTTGTGCCTGCAGGGAGGGATGATTGCCCTGCTGCTGTCCATCCTCTGCCTGGTGATGATCCTCTACACCCGCCGGCGGTGGTGCAAGCGGCGCCGGGTCCCTCAGCCCCAGAAGAGCGCCAGCGCAGAGGCAGCCAACGAGATCCACTACATCCCCTCGGTGCTGATCGGGGGCCACGGGCGGGAGAGCCTGCGCAACGCCCGCGTCCAGGGCCACAACTCCAGCGGGACCCTCAGCATCCGCGAGACCCCCATCCTGGATGGCTACGAGTACGACATCACTGACCTGCGGCACCACCTCCAGCGCGAGTGCATGAACGGCGGGGAGGACTTCGCCAGCCAGGTCACCCGCACCCTGGACTCACTGCAGGGCTGCAATGAGAAGGCCAGCATGGACCTCACACCAGGTGGGGCTAAGACAGAGGTGCATGGGCTGATCTGGGTCCTCTCCAAACTTGTCTTTTCTCCATCATTCTATCCATGTTTCCCCTTGAGCGTTTTTCCTGTTTCTCTGGGGTTTTGTTGCCTGTGGGGTGTTGGTGGCACTCTGAAGACGCTTCTATTGTTGGGAGACCTTCCAGCCAGCAGAGAACAGTCCCTGCTGAGTGGGACATGGCTGGGGCAATGCAGGGTGGAACACTGAGGGGAAGGGCTGCAGTTCTTGTGCCCTGTTGGAGAACCAGAATGGTGTCTCCTCTGATCTGCCTCTGATGACCCTCAAAATTCCCTTTGTATATTCCAGAATTTCTGGTGTCTTTTTCAGATGAGGTTTTTAGTAGCAAAATTATACTTGCCATCAGTATGATTCAGAGTTAACATTGTCTTCTGATCACCAGCAGAGGTTCTTCGAGGCTTGTAACACACTTGCTTGTTGGCTATATTACCAACTGAGCCATGCAACTGGAGTCTTCTGAAAAGAGACATAGTTTCGGAGGGCCATGGTGTGGTTCCTAAAGCTCTCCATGGGTTTTCTTTATAGACCTGGATATGCAGAAGTGCCCTGAGAAGCTGAATGTTAAAACTCAGCTTTTGCCTAGCTTTGTGGAGGTGCTAGTCCCTTTCAGGCTTTGAGGAGCTCATGAGTGTGCATTCTGGGCAGCTCAGCCCATTGGCCATAGCACCCTGGTCACCTCATGGAGATGCTGGAAGTGGATCCAAGGAAATCTCTCTCCTTCTCACCCCCCCTTCTTTTATTAAGTCTTTGTCCCTGAAAGATTTTGCCTTCAATTCTTCCTGCTCAGGGAGCGATAATGCCAAGCTGTCCCTGATGAACAAGTACAAGGACAACATCATCGCCACCAGTCCCGTGGACTCGAACCACCAGCAGGCCACACTGCTGTCCCACACCTCCAGCAGCCAGCGCAAGCGCATCAACAACAAAGCGCGAGGTAAAGGGTTCCCCAGGGTGGACGGGGTTCTCTGGGCTTCCAAACATGCTCCGGCAACTTACTCTCTCCTGGGATGGAAAAATGGGGCCAGCATTGGGCAAGAGCATGGAAAGGAGGGTTTGGGTGGGAGGAAGGCGGAAGGTCATAGAGTCCCCTTCTCTGGAGATCTTCAAGACCCACCTGGATGCAGTCCTGAGTGATGTGCTCTAGGCATTCCTGCTTTGGCAGGGGAGTTGGACTAGATGATTTCTAGAGGTCCCTTCCAACTCTGACAATTCCATGATTCCATGAAGCAGAAAAAGTGGTATCTGCAAGGATGCAAATGATGTTGGGTTGGTTGGTTGCAAAGATGCAGAGGGTGTTGGCCATGGTAAATAATTTAGGATACTGTCACAGCCACAGGGAAAAGTTGCAAGATTATCTTACTCCTGGGTACTGGCTCCTGGGAGCTGTGGCAGGAGGCATGGCTGTGTGTGGTGGGAGGGGGAGAAAATGCTGTCCCTGCTGTGCCCTGTACACAAGGCTCCTCCCAATCTTCAAGGCAATGCTGGCATTCAAGGGGTGATGTAGGATGCAGCAGCTCAGGGTGGTACAGTGCCAGCCCCGCTCTGACCACACTTGGTGTCCCCTGCAGCTGGCTCAGCATTTCTTAATCCTGAGGGGGACTCGGGGACAGAGGCGGACACCGATCCCCAACTGACCTTCTACACGGACCCCTCACGGAGCCGGAGGCGCAGCCGAGGTGGGTGCAGGTGTGGAGGTGGGCAGTGAGCTGGGGTCCCTCTTGCCTTGTTTGCTGTTCACTGTCTATGTCCAGGGACTTTCCATTGGCAAAAGATAGAAACTCAGGCATCATCCGGGTTGCTGGAGGCAGCCGATGGTCCCTGGTCCCGCAGCGGGCTGCTGCTACTCTCCGGTGAAATTTCTCAGCAGAGGATGAAATATATTCTGATTTTTTTGCTGAAGGCTTCTGCCAGGCTCTAGTGTGTATTAATGAGTTATATTCTTCAAAGGCTGGCCCATGAGCTTCTGTGCTGCTGTTGTGGGTTCACTCTGGCACCATGCATGTATGAACTGTATGTGCATTGGAGCATGGAGACGGGCTTGGTCCCTGGGCCGGGGTCTCTCCCCACTGCCCTGCATCATCCCTCTGGGAGGTTTCCTCTCTGGGGAGGACAGTTTCTGTCTGTTTTCCCTCCTTCTTTGGTCAGTGCCTTGTTTTTCTGGGAGTGGTGGTCCTGAGAGCTGTCTCCTTCACCCAGTGCCTGTGCTGGGAAGCCAGTTCAGGCTTTGTCTCCACGGGATATAGCTCAGCCTCCAGCCAGCTTTTTCTGCTCAGCTTCTTCATCTAAGAGATAAAAAGTCAAAGATCTGTGTGCCTTGAACAGTTAGGGCTCTCCAGTGCTTTTTCAAAGGCATCCAGGAGGCTGTTGTCATGGCAAAATTAACCCAAGAGAAGTGCCGAGAAGGAAGGGAGTGGGGTGTGGGGGGGAAATGGATATTGCATTTAGCTTTCTTCTCCTCAATAACTCTGCTCTGCTTTAAAGTCCTGCTGCTGACAAGGTCTCAGTGGCTATGGTGCTCAGGGTGACCCCAGCCACAGCAGGCAAAGGCTGCTTCATGCCCTTGAACATCCAAAGCGACTCCACTCGATTGGGTTGATGCTGGATTTCCAGGGAGCTGAACAGGTCTCTGCACCTCGAGACCCTCTAGCTGCACCCCAAGATCTTCCTGGATCCTTTGGGTCTCAGGTTTGACTGTGATTTTGTGTTTTGCAGTGGGCTCCCCCCGAAGCCCCGTGAACAAGACCACGCTGACCCTCATCAGTGTGACGAGCTGTGTCATCAGCTTGGTGTGCTCCTCCCACATGAGCTGCCCCCTTGTTGTCAAGATCACCCTCCACGTCCCCGAGCATCTCATTGCTGATGGTGAGTGCCCTACCCTCACCATCCTTCCCCCTCTGCGAGCTATAATGAAGATGAAGAGGCAATGATGGAGAGGACAGAGGTGGGACAGGTACCAGTACCCATGGATGGTACCAGTGCAGGACACAGGATGAAGGGGATGGCCCCAGGACAAAGGGGACAGGCACAAGATGGAGATCATTACTGCAGGATGGAGGGGATGGGTATGGGATGGAGGGCATGGGCACAGGACAGAGAGGACAATTGTGGCGTGAAAGTGACTGTTGTGAGTTGGAGGACACCAGCACAGGACAGAGGGGAGAGGTGTGGGACTAAGAAGACAGATGAAGGCTAGAGGGGATGGAGGCAGGTTGGAGGGCATGGGCATAGGACAGAGAGGACCATTGTGGGGTGGAGGTGACTGTTGTGAATTGGAGGACACACCAGCACAGGACAGAGGGAAGAGGTGTGTGACTGAGGAGACAGATGCAGGTTGGAGGTGGCCACTGTGGGACAGGGGGGACAGGCACAGGATGGAGGGGGCTGTCATGGGATGGAGACATCCTACCAGGATGGAAGAACCATCACAAGGTAAAGGGGATGGGCATGGGACACAGGAGTTCATTGTGGAACAGAGGGGGCTGTTGCAGGACAGAGGGCACCACCTCAAGATGAAGGGGATAAAGGGGATAGAGGGATCCATCACAGGGATGGAGGGGGCAGCAGCAGGTCACTGCCACTGACTCCCCTCTCGGTGGCAGGGAGCCGATTCATCCTGCTGGAGGGGAGCCAGCTGGATGCCAGCGACTGGCTGAACCCAGCGCAGGTCGTCCTCTTCTCCCAGCAAAACTCCAGTGGGCCCTGGGCCCTGGACCTCTGTGCCCGGCGCCTCCTCGACCCCTGTGAGCACCAGTGTGACCCTGAGACCGGTAGGTGGTCAGGCAGTTGGGGTGGTTTGGGGAGCTTAGCTCTTGCTCTTGCTTGTTGAACTCTTGCTCAACCCAGCTTTGGTGGGAAGATGTTTTCTCACCTTGTTCCACATGTGAGAACGGAGCTGCCAGCTGCCCTCAGTGGCTGTAGGCTGGGTTCGCCATGGACACACGTGGAAAACCTTGTCCCTCATGTCACCCCCTCTCTCCGTAGGCGAGTGTCTCTGCTACGAAGGTTACATGAAGGACCCTGTGCATAAGCACCTCTGTATCCGTAATGAGTGGGGAACAAACCAGGGGTAAGTGTGCCCAGGCTTGGGCTGTCCTCCCACGAGTTGCTGGGCTTCAGCAGGAGCATAGCAGGGCTGCGACAAATGCTCTTGGTTGCCCAAGAGTTAGTGGCATCTCAGTCAATTATAAGGTCAGCGTGTGGCTGGAGACCTGCAGGAGGTAAGGAATTCAATTCTTTGAAATAATCAGAGGTGACGTAGACGAGACTATTGTTTAGTTTCAGAGTAAACACCCCCTGAGGAGGACCAAAGGTGCGCCTCTTCTCCTTGTGGGCACTCTCCTTGTCATCCTGCACTCCATGGGGTTTTCAGTTTGGGAGTGTGAGGTGTTGGGAGGATGGCTTGAGGTTGGGCTGCCATCGCCAGCGGAGGAGGGAGACTGCAAGATGGGGACACCCCATTGAAAATTGGGCAAATTAGATGCTTCGGTTACGTGGCCTGAGGGAACAGAGCAGTTGTTGGCTGCTTCACAAGCTTTACACCCCTGGACACGCAAAGGGAAATTTTTCTGATGTTCCTGCAGTCATTTGGTTCCCAAACATCCCCATCTCTCTGTGGCCTTCAGGGGATGCTCCGTCTGGTTCTTAATTCTCATGGGTCTCTGACGTGCAGATGGGGACTTCTAGGGATGGCCGGAGGTGGTGTGATGAAAGCCAAGACACTCCCAAAACTAAGGGCCCTATGTGCATCGGCACGGCCAACCCTCTTTTTCCTCCCCTCATCTCACTGCACTAGAGCTGGATCCATGCTGTCAGGGTGTCCCCACGTGTGGCAGGATGTCCTCTCTGAAGTCATTAGCCTTCACAGCAAGAAGAGAAAATCATCAAAGACTTGGTGCTTGGCAGCACCCCCGCTGTGCTGCTGTGCCAGAGGATGGCAGCCCTGGCTGCGTCCCTTTGAACTGGGGTCAGGGGACATCACTGCTACTCTGTCTCCAGCCTCCTCTCTGGTTTTTTTCTCTCTTTTTTTTTTTTTTTTTCATTTAAAAAGCAATTTAGCAATTAAACCCAGTGAGGTTGTGGGAGGTAAGGGTAGTTATCGTTGTGGGTGCTCTGAGCCAGGCTGGGGACAGGGGGATGCTCATGAGACGCATGGCCCCATAGTGGGGATGTGCTGGGTGTTGTGGCCAGGTTCACCAAACCAGTGTGAGATACCACTGCTGGGGTGGTAAAATACAGGCAGAAATACAACTCCCTGCTCTGTTCTTTCCCAACGGACAAGTGTCCAACAGGGATGTCCCCATCTCCTCCTGGCCCATATAATAAGAGGCACAGAATGATGGGGACCGGGGCATGGGAGTGGGTATTCGCCCTGCCAGGGACTTGCCCATTTTGGGATGTGTTTTGTTTAGGACTGTCTCGCAAGGGTGTGGTAACAGCCCACAGCCACTCACGACCTCACAGGCTTTGCTGCCAGCCTGTACCTCAGTCAGAGCTACCAGCAGTGTATTGGACCCACCACCTTGCAAAAAGCAAGAAGACAAATGACTTTTTCCATTGAGGCAGGTAGTAAAAATTGATAAGGACAGGTGGAGAAGCATTTGCTTCCTTCTCCCCTGCTTTTCCTTTGCTCCTGGGTGTGGGACTGTAGCTTCACACTTTTCCTCCCATGGACATTGCTCTTCTGTAGCTTCTTCCTGATCTAGCTGCTCCAGCATCTAAATGGAGAGCAGGTTTCAGGTGAATTGGTTAAGAAATATAGACAATAAAAAGCATGAGGGAAGCCAAGGCAGGAAGGACAAACACATTCCTGCAGCCCTTTGGTCCTGTTCACAGCTCCTGAACAAGATTTAGCACCAGCAATGCCAACCCAAAAGGTGCTCAGGACTCACTTCCTTCCTCTGGAGGATTTGGGGACACTTTTCTGACCCAGCTTCATCCCAATGGCCCCATGGGATCCTTCTGCTTCCTCATGTTTGAGCTTCTGCCTTTACTTCTGCAATGATGTTCATACCTGGCCAGGATACATTTTGTCTTGGGTCACTTCTCATATACCAAAGTTGGCTATGACAAATTATACACAGCATTTCCAATATCCTTTTCTGGTTGGGGCAGAGGAACCTAGTGGATCTCTTTTCCCCACAGTGCAACACAGCCTTAGACCGTAGTGGGTCTGTCAAAGTCCTTCTGCCCTTCTCTGGGCTCTCAAGAGGCTCTGACGCTTGCAATGTCGGGGCTTTTTCAACACTGCCCTTTGAGAGCTCCTCTCTTGAGCTTTTTCAAACCAGGGTCATTTTGTATTACTTCCTTGAACTTATACAATTTTTCTTTCAGAAACTGGTAGCAGCTGAAACCACACTTAACCATCCCTGCCTGCAGCTTCCACGCTTTGTAGGGAGTTTTGAAACCCTGTCCACTCTAAGCATCGTGATTCTGAGACCAGCTTGATTTTTAATGAGGATTTTTTTCCTGTGCTACAATCTGTTGCTGATACGCAGGTGCTGCTGATACCCAGTGTTGCTGATACCCAGGTGCTGGTGTAGCTCTGCCTGCAAGGCCTTGTGATGGTGGAGGTTTCTTCTACCTGTCCAAGGTGTTTCCTGTGAACCCTTGGCCTGCACAGGGTCATGTCTGTGGAGGCCAACTCTCTTTGGTCCAGCAGAAACATCTTACTATAGCCCATTTCACTCAATAACTTCTAACATATATCTGGTATCTATGGTTTTGGGGGTGAAGGTTGAGCTGCCAGGCCATGCTGCCTTTTGTCATGTTCATCAGCTCCCTCCCAGCTCTGGCCTGACTTGCCCACAGCCTCATCTGTAAGAGATGTCTGCAAATCCTCTACTCTCTCCCCCAATCCCAAGGCGAGATCAACTGTCCCTGACTCATTTCTGATCATTGTTTGTCTAATATGCTGATAACCCTCCCAATATCGGAGCGATGTACCGCAGCCATGCACAAGCCAGGTGGCGAGTCAGTCCCCAGAGAAGCCGTGTTGGCTCTTAGCAAAGGGGAAGTCAGCAAAGCAGGACACGGGGACCCTGCCAAATCCCTCGGCGTGCTTGGGAGCGATGTGGTCTGCCTACAGCCTCTTTGTTTCCCTGGGGTGGTGTTTCAACCCTTTGGATTAAATAGGTTTGCCGTTGGTTGGGTTTTATTCACAGTGATTGCGGGTTGACTTGGTGTCTGTTCACTCAGCAGCATCTAATTTTGCTCAGGAGGGCGAGCTCATCTTTGAACTTTATTGGTGATGGCAGAGAGGCTTTGTATGTTGTGTGTGCTTTGGGTACCGTGCTGAGATCCATGCCTCTGTGGTATATCTTTTACCCAACGCATCCGGTCCCTAAATCTTCATCAGTTTTTTTAAAAATAAGATCTTTTTGATCACGGGAAGCATATATATTTGATCAGCTGCTTTTTTTGTGTGTGTGTGTGCTGTCCTTCAGCTGTTTTAAACAAATCTGGCTGCTGCTGTTTGTGTGTTCACAGTCTGTCTTCCTACTTTGATATGCATTGTTAATTAGCTGCTTTTTGGCTCTTACTCTTAGCGTTTCCTGGGTAGGATGCAGTTTCCAGCAATCCAACCAACCCTACCTCATCTTTGCTTATCAAACCAAATTCCTGCGGTTACTTTGTGGTATGACTTGACCAAAAGTCAAATAAGCTCATTCTGCCTTTAGTTAATAAACTGCTACCTGCCCACTTTTGTACTTCTTCATCTCAGCTCTTAGATCACCATGTGATGGCCCATGGCTTTCCCATCCCCACATGCTGTTCTTGCCCCCATGCCCTTTTCAGACGCCCTGATGAGATCTAAGATGGTCTGCATTTAAGGTGTCTTTATCAACGTAACTCTTTCAACTTGTAATGGGCTTCATCCCAGCATGGGGAGGTTTTAGGCCAGTTTAAGGCAATTTGGCGACCATGTCTTGCCAGGCGCTCTCATCCTCTTCTAGCATTTGGCAAGCAGGGGCTGCCCCAACCCCTCTACCATGCAGGGCATGTTACATGTTTCTTCACCCCACAGCCTTGCAGACCTGTTTTCCAGCACAGGACATGAATTAGTGCAACAGCCTGTGCCCTGCTCACCCGCTTGCTTTTCCCTCCCAGTGATGCCTCTTCTTCATGCAGTTATCCTCCTGGCCATGCACTTAATCCTCCTGTCCCGTCCCCATGCACCATACACTCCCCACCCCACAGAGGAGCTAGGGAAAGGCTGAAGTGACAAGGACAGCATTTTTCCTGCTTAAAGTATTTTTTCCCCCTCTTTTTCTCTTTTTTTTCCCCCACACCTTTTTCTGTCTTTCCCCCCCCTCTCACCCTCTGCCTCTCTCTATCCCCTGCTGTGTGCCTCGGCTTTGCGAGCTTGAAGGACAGCCAGATAAAAAGCTCTTCTTTCTTTCAGATCCTTTCAGCAAACCACCCATCCACCTCCTCCTCCCGCCCCATTCTCCTCGCAGATTTATGGGCAGACCAGGGAGAAAGTGTCGGCATTAGCATTTTTAATAAAGAGCTGCTTGGAAGGGATGGCAGGGGGTGGGGAGGTAGGAAGGGGAGAGGCATCGGCAGCTGAAGCCCTGGCAAAGCTGTTGCAAAGCAAAACGAAGTTGGGGAGGAGACAGAATGGGTGTTGACAGCAGGAGAAGTTAGCAGCTCAGTGCTCGTGTTGCATCTGCTCTCTGCTTGCAATCAGGGCAGTGCTGGGTCTTCATGGGTCCCCCCAGTCATCGTGTGGAGTAGGTCTTGGGGCTGTGGAGGAGGTGTGGGGGCTGCAGGAATCCTTCTGAGCTGCTCACTCTGGGCTTGAACTCCTGAGCCATCATCAAAGGGATGTGGTGAGCACCTTGGTCTGTACCACTCACGTCC
Organism: Scolopax mira; assembly: GCA_004320125.1. NCBI lineage: Eukaryota > Metazoa > Chordata > Aves > Charadriiformes > Scolopacidae > Scolopax > Scolopax mira. The sequence goes on from BJBW01000162.1 coordinate 96,765, forward strand.
AACACACACTTGGGGCTGGTGCTTTGCTGTCATGATGGGCTTCAGAACAGCCACCCTGGTGCCATCCTCTGAGTGGAAGCTCCCAGGCCCATTTGGGGTTAGGGAACCAGACAGCAGGTCACATATTTCACTGTATAACATCCAACCACCTTCTTCTTCAGTGGTGTTTCAACCACGTTCATATGCAGTGACTTCTCAGTGTCTTCGGCGGAGACTCTCTCCTGCAACCCCTCTGACCTCTCTGTCAGCTCCCCTCAAACCATCTGCTCTGGTTTGGTCCCCATCATGACCATATCCTGTGAGCACGAGGCTTTGATTCCTTGTCCCACCCATCTTGCCCAGAAGAGCTTTGCAGGGAGTGAGAACCAGGAGGAGCACCACTCTTGATGCTGAAAATCAGTCTGGCTTCATCCCCTTGGGGCTACAATTCGAGTGTGGCCTGGATCTTTTTGGGGTGGGTCAGAGCATCGCCAGAAGCAGCAGGTCTGGAGGGCTTAGCTGATATTTTGAGAGCTTCTGCTCAAACCCAGATGGGGATCAAAGTGTAGCTGATGGCCCAGCTGGAAAAAGCAAAGGGACCTGAAGATCATCCTGGGGACACACTGGCAACACTTTGGCTGTGGGAATTTGCTGACTTGGTGTGAGGAGTTTGCTGGTTCTCAGTGGCCCTGGTGATCCCCTGTTCTGTTGTTTCAGGTGCCTAACCGAGTGCCGAGGCTTGCAGGAGAGCTGTCATTTCTGGCCCATTTAATCCAGCAGGCACAGAGCTGCTTTCCTTTGTGAGCTCTGAAGACCATGCAACCAAAATACCTGCCAAGAGCAACAAAAATCAGAGCAGTGAGGTGCCTCCAGTGACCACAGAAAGCAGGGAGGGAAACAGCCATTTGAGCATGTGCTTATGTGCACAGGAGAGGAGGAAGGAGGGTGTGAAACAGCAGCAGAAGCACAGGGGGCAAAAAGCAGTGATGTAGGAGGTGAGGTGTGCCTGGGGGAGGAGATCATACCCCATCCTCTGCAGCAGAAGACACGAGTCAGCAAGGGTCTGAGGGTGGAAATGTTGATGCTGGGCTCCTGGAGAGCTTCCTCAGAGATGAAGATGCGCAAGTGGCTCTGGAGGTCTTATATGGAGACCATCCCAGGGCTTCCCTGCAAAAGGTACCATATCCTTGCAGGCTCAATGGTGCCTGGCAGCAGTGGTTGTCCCCTGCCACGTAGCCACATAGGGAAAGGCTGAACCTTCCTTTTAACAGGCTGATGTTGTCCCTGAGTAGAGGCAAAGTAGGGCAGGCTAAGGAGATGTCATGCTGTCCCTTCCTGGAGCATGGAAACCTGTTCCTGGATCAGTCACCATCGCAGGAATTTTAGTCATGGTTGGAAATTGCACCCTGGATGGCTGCAATCTCATCTGGGCACTGACTTTCATCTCCCAAGGAGGTCCAACCCCATCTCCCAGGGAGGTCCAACCCCACTGGTTGCACGTCCTGGGTGTATCAGCATCCATGGGTCCGGCAGCCACTGTTCCTCTGCAGGGCTTGCCCTGCGGCTGAGCTCCACTGCAAGCCAGGAGAAGATCTTCACACCTGCTTTTCCACCTCCTGCTAATGGGGAACAATACCTTGCCTCTGCTTTGTCCCCTGCCTGGTGTGAAGGAAGAATAAAACCCATCTGTGGGGGAGCGATGGAAGGCGGAGGCGCGAAGCCGACATTCGAGGTGTCGGCAAGAGGCAGGGAGCACGTTGATTCCCAGCTGAAGCTGACCTCATTCAGGGCAATCCAATCTGCCCACTGGATGTAATCCCCTGCTCCCAGCCAGCCAGCCAGGAAAGTGGCATTGTATCCCGGCAAGGAAATGAGACAGCGCACCGTAATCCTTCCTGCAATCAGAAAATTTTTTTGTGTGCTTTTCTTTTTTTTTTTTTTTTGTCCTTGCTGAAATAACTTCAGATTAGAAATTAAAGTGCTTGTGCAGGAGAGCTGTAATTGCCTCTGGAGAAAATCCCCCGGTTTGTCAGCAGCACCCGATGCTCTCACGCTGAATTTTAACAGCAGCAATGCGACGGGATGGAAAAAATCTCTTCCTCTTTCCAGCTCTGAGCTCTTGCAAGGGGGATTTTGAGTTTTAGGGTTTGGGAGCAGGGTTCTTGTTGCCTGATTTAAAGGCCACTATGGTTGGGTCTCTGTGCCTCCCCTTTATCAGCCTCACCCTGCAAGTGATGCTCTGCCATCAGGGCCGTGCTGAGAGGATTGCACGGTCCAGGGTGTCATTGTCACAGGCATCCCACCAAAGAGCACCAGCCACTGAGTTGTGGTTGCGCATCACCCTGTGCTATCAAGGGCAGCAGGGATGGAGGAGATGGGGCTCACCAGCCTCCTTCTTGGCTTCAAACATCCAACTTGTCTTCCAGAACCCTTTGCAAAGTCCTGTGAGAGCTGAGACTTCCTGAGATCCCCTCCTGAAACAGTGATATCCAAGGGGAATAAGGCAGGTGGTGAAGCTGTGGCCCTGGACCTGATGTGTTCCCTTGCAAAAGGGAGAGGGTTCAGCTGTGGTTTGGGTTGGATTTTTGGTGGGTTTTTTTGTTTGGTTTTTTTTTGCAATTTGATGGCTGTGATGCAAATTCCTAAAACGGGAGCTGTGTGGGCAGTACCTGAGTGTGCAGAAGGGTGATACTTGCGGATGCCGGGTGGACAGGGAAGATTGAAACAGGTCATGCCCCAAAATTAAGGATGTGATACACCACTGACCCATTGGCAGGTTGGCTCTGGGGTGGGGATTTGATGTTGTAGGAACTCCAAAATGAAGATCTTGGATGTGGAGCTCTTTTACTGCCTTGTCCTGGCTTGGTTTGAGCTGTCTTATTCCAGGATCTCCCTGCACATGAGTTAGGGGCTAAGTGGGGGAAGCATTTTGCGCCGTGAGGGGTGGTGAGGATGTGATGCTCTTGGGCTTCTTTTCCAGGCCTTGGCCATACACCATCTTCCAGCGTGGCTTTGACTTGGTGCTGGGCGAGCAGCCATCCGACAAGATTTTTCGGTAAGGGGTAAAGGCAACCTGGTCAGCACATTTTGGGGCTCAAAAATATGACTCAGGGCATACTGGCAGTCTGGTCCTCCCAGCTGGCAAGGCTGAGGACAGCTGTCCTGTGCCACCTCCTGGGGACATGCGAGCATAGCTGGGAAGGTTCTACCACAACTGCCATGTGGGATGCTGGAAGTTCCTTTTTTTTTTCTTTTTAATTACCTAAATTATGTGTGCTTTTGGGGGGTCATTTGGGTGCATTTGGAAAAGCCACCCCACTTTTCCCTGCCCATCTCCCTGTGCTTAGGCTGGTATCCCTGTAGAGTAAGGGGGAGGTTCAAGGACTTGGTTTTGGGCAGGGGCAGCCCTCTGGACTTGGTGTTTTTCTCCATGCCAGCTCTCACTGCTCTGCCTGGCAGGTTCACCTACACCCTGGGAGAAGGCATGTGGCTGCCATTGAGCAAGAGCTTCGTCATCCCACCAGCCGAACTGGCCATCAACCCCTCAGCCAAGTGCAAGACCGACATGACAGTGATGGAGGATGCGGTGGAGGTCAGGTAGGTGTGATGGTGGGGTGAAGGTGCTTAGGAGGCGTTTCAGCAACTACATTGATGATGCATCCTAGAAGCGAGAGGACTGACCCAAAGTGTGGATGAGAGCTGGGACTCCCACCCCACATTTTTCAGGTGGAGATTAGTATGTCCATTAACCTGGCCCTCTTTAGTTTCTGCAAAATTGAGCCTTCAGAGGTAGTTCTCATCTCTGTAGCTCCTGCATCCCTCTAAAAGCTCGATTGCCATTCAGGTCTGTCAGCCTGAGGGAAACCTGAGCTCTGGAAAAACCCACATGGCAGCCATGGTCATGCACGCATTCACACCGTCTCATCAGAGCAGTGACACACCTCCTCCTCCTCGCAGGGAAGAGCTGATGACCTCCTCCTCCTTCGACAGCCTGGAGGTCCTCCTTGACTCCTTTGGGCCTGTCCGTGACTGTTCCCAGGACAACGGGGGCTGCAGCAAGAACTTCCGCTGCATCTCAGACCGCAAGCTGGACTCGACGGGCTGCGTGGTGCGTGGCCTCCCAGCGACCTGCAAATCTCCTTCGGTGTGAGCAGGATGGGGGAGAGTGAAGGGGGAAGGGCTGCAACCTTCCTCCTTTCCCATCTCCTTGGGATGGATGCTTTGGGGTTGGTTTTGCAGTGGGAAGAGATGCTTTCATGCTGGCTACTCCTCCGTCCCTCCCCTTGCTACACACACACATGCACGGGAGAGAACCCATCTACTTGCTGGCTCTCCAGAAAGTCCCATGTCACTCCCATGTGTCCCCTGTCACCGCCACAGCTGCATTGCTGTGGGGAAGGAAAGGATGTGCCCCCAGGCATTGCTCAGCTTGTGATTTCCAATAGAGAGCAGCACCAAAGTCCTCCCTTCCATCTCACACCCTGGAGCAGATTTCTTCCTCAGGGGCATCACCGCTTGCTTCTTCTTCCACCAGTGTCCAACAGGACTGAGTCCCATGAAGGATGGCACAGGCTGCTACGACCGTCACGTTGGTGTGGACTGCTCGGATGGCTTCAATGGGGGCTGTGAGCAGCTGTGCCTGCAGCAAATGGTGCCACTGCCCGAGGACCCCCTGCTCTACAACATTCTCATGTTCTGTGGGTGAGCACCCCATCAGTTCCCTGATTGTAGGGACACCCCCAGGGATGCTGCTGTGCCTTGCTGCTGCCACCCTGAGCTTGTAGGGTTGGGAGGGGACGTCTCCTCTGTTTCCAACATCCCTGCTCGGATGGCCCCAGTCCCCACTGGTGGTGGCTGCGGCTGATGGTGAATCCTGTGCTGGCTTCCTTAGGTGCATTGAGGATTACAAGCTGGGCACGGATGGGCGGTCATGCCAGCTCATCTCAGAGTCGTGCCCCGAGACAGGGGACTGTGGTGAACCCCGTGAGCTGCCTATGAACCAAACGCTCTTTGGCGAGATCTTCTATGGCTACAACAACCACTCCAAGGAGGTGGCCGCAGGGCAAGTGCTCAAAGGGACATTCAGGTGAGTTGCGCATATGGGGAGGTGAACCCAGCAAAGTCAGACCTTGCTGCTCTTGCCAAGAAGGTGGCATGGGAAGCAGCCTGGTGCTGGACCATAACAGACTGCCCAGTCTGTCCATATCTGGCCAAGCTTTGCAGGAGATGGAGGAGCTGGTGGGGAGGGTTCATCTAAAGATTTCCATTGTAATCTGTGCCCAAAGGAAAGGCTTGGTTCTGGGTAGCTTTCCAAAAGCAAAGGCTTGGTGCTGAATAGCATTTTGGGATAGGTCATCAGTTGATGGGGATTACCCCAAGCAGATCCCCTGTCCTCCAGCCCTGCCCTTCTGTCTGCAATTTACTTCCAGGCAGAACAATTTTGCCCGGGGCCTGGAGCAGCAGCTGCCAGATGGGCTGGTGGTGGCCACAGTACCCCTGGAGAACCAATGCCAGGAAGAGCTCTCCGAACCTACACCTGACCCTGACTTCCTCACCGGTGAGTGAGCCCAGCCAGACCCATGCTTTTCCTAACAGGGCAGCTGCTGTTGTGCCCAGGTCTGGCATCTACGCCTTCCAGGGGTATATACCAGGGTATACCTCCCAGGGTATATATCTTCTGCAGGATGTATCTGGTCTAGCTTTAGCATCCCATAATCACCTGCAGCAGCAAGAGGAAGGCGTTAAAAATGAAGGGGAAAGAGAGGCTGTAAATTGATTGTGTGGTGTAAAAGCTCAAGCATCCATTAGATATTTTGGATATTTACAAAAAGGATTATTCCTTTTTTCCAAGGCCAAAAAGGGTTTCCAAACACCCTTCATTTCATTTCCAAAACAAAAAGCCTTTGCTGATGTAATGAAGCATTCAAAATGCAACACAACCAAACCAAAATATTTTGCTTTTTCCTGCCAGAGGATCATGAGCCATGAGCAATAAGGTTATCATGTATTCCTAGACAACCTTCAGGGATTTACCTTTCTTCCACCAAGTTGCCAGCCCCCACTAAATAGCCTTTGTTTCCTTCCTGCTTGTTGCTGTTGGCTTAAATGGGTGAGGGCACTGAGCAGCTACTATGTGGGGGATGTGGGTAGTAAGGTGTTTTGGATGGTGTCTGCAGGGTGGTCTCATATGGGACCTTGTGCATTCACCCGATTGAGCAGAGCTCCCAGAGGGGTTTTAGGGAAGCACCCATGGGTTGCACCCAGGGTCCAATGGGTGCTGGTTTTGCCATTATGGGGTGCATGGCAATGCAGGTGTATGTGCAGACAGGGAGGAGAGTGCCACTGTGCCCCGGCAGCACTGAGCTGCTCTGAGAGAGCCGTGTCAGCAGGTCACCCCTGCAGCCATGGGGATGCTGGAAGACACCTGCCTCCTGAAGGACACCTGCTTCCTGATGGGGTTCTGCTGCCTTTAACATAGTTATATGGACATAAAGAAGGCACCCCAACCACAGCATCATGGCAGGGTCAGTGGGATTGGGAGGCTGCTGGCAATTATGCCAGAGAGGCAGAAGCAAGTAAATTATCCTATTTATTTCCCACTGCTCTGCTGGCTCTTTGTGGCTGATTAAGGAGAAAAAACGAAAAAAGGAAAAAAAAAAAAGAAAAGAAGGAAAATCTCTGCTTGTCAGTAAGCAGATCTGGATATTGCTGTGAATACACGAGAGGCAGAGCTGCTGACTAAGGAAAGGCTGGTTTTGCATAAACACTTTGCAGGGAAGAGCAAGGCTTTGAAGCTGTCGGTAGCAGCCAGCACTGAGGGGAGAGGCACTGGAAGGCAAAGAATCTTATCCTCCTTATCCTCCACCTTCATTTCTTGTTATGGAGAGGGGGGTGTCTGTTGTTATCCCCCTGAACTCCTGCTGGGTGGCTGTTTAGCAGCAGAGTTTGCCACTTCGCTGCCGAGTGGAGGTGTGCCACATTGGCTGTACATCAGTAGAGCTGCAAGGGAGGAGGTGGCTGTGCCTCAGCATCCTGCTGCTGCACACTGAGGGATGCTCCAGTCACCAAAAACCAGAGCCATGAGCATCCTTCAGTTGACTTTCTGCAGCTTTTTCCGGGCATGGCTTGGCTCATGCCTTGGGCAAGATGAAGTGGCCACCCAGTCCTTGCCTCCATGAATTCTTGTAACTCATAGTTAAATGACTGGAGAACAGGACGTCTTTGCCTGAAGAGGGAGAAATCCCAGGTCCTGCTTGATGCTGGTGTTGCCATAATGTCCTGAGGGAGTGGGAACATCAGCAGGCATGTGGTTTCTCCCATAGGCATGAGTCCTGCTTGGCTCAGTCCTGGCTGAAGGGGACCCCAGGGCCTCCCAGTTAGCTGCACCCAGGCATACGTGGCATGACGGTGACTGTTCCTAGGCCTGCAAACAGCTCATTAAAAAATGCAACTCTCATTAGTGAAATAATTAGCACACCTGGGCATGTCTTGGGAGCAGGCACCAGGAAGGAAGCAGGAGGGGATGCAGGAGGAGGCTCGTTATCTTCCACCACAGAGGAATGAAATGAGCCCACGTGTTTTCTTTCAAAGCTATGATTTTAATTGCTGGGGAGCAGCTGACCCTCAGCTCCAAATGCCTCGCTGCTTCCCTGGGGGGGGACATGGTGACACATCACCTTGTTTTGCCCAGTTTTGGGCCCCTTACCACAAAAAAGACATTAAGGTGCTAGAGCAAGTCCAGAGAAGGGCAACAAAGCTGGTGAGGGGTCTGGAGAGTAAGTCTTATGAGGAAAGGCTGAGGGAGCTGGGGTTGTTTAGTCTGGGGAAGAGGAGGCTGAGGGGAGACCTTATCATGCTTTATAACTACCTGAAGGGGGGGTGTAGAGAGGTGGGGGTTGGTCTTGTCTTGTCTCCCAAGTCACAGGAGATAGGACAAGGGGCAATGGCCTCAAGTTGCACCAGGGGAGGCTTAGATTGGATATTAGGAAACATTTCTTCACGGAGTTATCAGGCATTGGAATAGGCTGCCCAGGGAAGTAGTTGAGGCACCATCCCTGGAGATGTTCAAAAGATGGGTTGACTAGTCCTTAGGAACATGGTTTAGTGATTTTTGTCAGGGTTAGGTTGATGTTTGGACTAGATTATCTTTAAGGTCCTTTCCAACCTAGACAATTCTATGATTCTATGGTTCTATAGTCTGTGCACATTTCTTTCCCCCACCCCTCCCAACCCAGCCAGAGCATGAGGAGCTGTGGTCACCCTGGTGTCCCCATGGCAAGGTGTCCCTTGGGCAGTGGTACTGATACTCTGTGTCCTCTCTCCAACAGGGATGGTGAATTTCAGTGAAGTGTCTGGGTACCCCCTCTTGCAGCACTGGAAGGTGCAGTCTGTCATGTACCACGTCCGGCTCAACCAGTTGACCATCTCCCAGTGTAAGCAAGTGGGGCCGGGGGGAAGAAGGGAAAAAGAGGTGGCAAGAGGACATACAGCCACCTTCTGGCAGGTGTTGGGCTCAGAGTTTGGTTGCCCATCACAAGAGGTCCTCAGGGACCTGAGTATCTCCTCTCATCTCCTACCCAGCCTTTAGCAATGCACTTCACTCTCTGGATGGGGCCACCTCCCGTGGAGATTTCATGGCACTGCTGGACCAGTTTGGCAACCACTACATCCAGGAGGCGGTGTATGGCTTTGAGGAGTCCTGCTCCATCTGGTATCCCAACAGGCAGGTCCAGCGGCAGCTCTGGCTGGAGTATGAGGACATCAGCAAAGGTAGGAGCCCCACTCACCCCCAGGAAGGGTCCCCACAGCCACCCCATAGGAGCAGGAAGCTGGGTTGCTTTTGGAATAGCAGGGACAGTGCCCAGCCTGTGTCAGGGCTGTGTCCCATCTCATCTCCTATTTACACCCTGCTCTCGCACCCTTTGAAGCCAGCTGAAGGACTCCTGTGGACTGCAGCAGGCATTAGTCTGGGCCAGAAAGGAAGATAAATACCGTTATCCCCAGGGAGATAAAAGACAAATGCACTAATCCCACCAAGCCATCCTGCCTGATTCTGGACTTAACTGCTATTTGTCTTTAATCCTGTTCCTTCCTTCCTTTTGTCTCCGCCATATCTGCTCTCTTCCACTTGCATCCTGCGTCCAGATTTTTCTCCCTCTAATGTGCTTTCTTCTCCTAGGCTGTCAGCGCTGTGCTTTTAATGCCTGGAAACCAGTTATGAACTGGGAGGTTTCACCAGGGTGCAGAGGGCATCTGGCAATGCTGCATGCCCTCTGGAGCCCTCGCTGCAGCAAGATGTGACACCTCCCCTGTGGAAGGGGTTGTGCAGGCAAGCGGTGGCTGAATTGGACATGAGCTTTCCAAACACAGAGGGAGCCTAATGCCTGCCTGCTGCTGGCTGTCACCAGGACCACGGCATCTTCTCTTGTCCTGGCCTTTGCAAAGATGCCTGCAGGTGTTTGGCTGCCTGTGCTGGGGACGTTGGGTTGCACCCCCCAGGCTTGGGCAGCAAGCAAGAGCCAGCTCCCAAGCTCAGACACAGGGGATGCTGAGCAGAGCTGCTACTTTTTTAAGTGGCCTTGGTTTTCTGCCTCCTTCCCAGGAGCTCCTGGATGCAGCAACATGAGCTTGGATCTCACAGGCACAGTGACCACCGTGTCATTTCCATCACGAAACTTCATAATTCTCAGTATTGGCACCAACCTACGGTGCTGCTCTTACTGTGTCCTGGCTGTGAAGACATTTATTTTCTCTCCAAGGCTCTTATGTGGCTACTTTCTGAGCCTGGGTCTGGATCTTACAGGGTTCAGACCTTCTGGAGCCTGGACTTCTTCCCAAGCCCACCTGTGAGAGTACAGACCCATTGCTGTTTTGCTGTGGGCTGTCTCCAGATGTAGTATCTTTTGATTGCAAGTACTTTTTTTTTTCTCCTGCAATTTCCTCCTCTTTGATTTTCTTGCTTGGAGGCTTTTCAGGTCTGGCAGTCTCTTTCCACCCACAATATCACATTTCGGTTTCGCTCTGGCACCTGTCTCTTTCCCTCCTTTGCTTTTTGTTTGCAAACGTCAGGAGCTGGATATCGATTGAGAGAAATCATTCCCTGGCTTCTCTGCTTTCCCTCAGAGCCTGCTAAGCTGCAATTCACAGCCAGCCCAAAGCGATCCATTTCCAGCTCACTGGGGGAGCGGAGCAATGCTCTTGTATCCCGGGTTTTGTTTAACAGCCTTGTTTTCTTTGCAGGAGTCTGGAGGATCGGCTGTGTCGCCGGCCCATTTCTCAGCAAGTCCTTTGCAATAGGAAGATCTTCCTATTGAGCTGTGGACATGCTCTCCAGCAGCTCTCCACAGCAGCCAGCCCATACTAAGCCACCGCCGACAATGCCCTGCCCCAGAGGCAAGGCTTTACCTGGGCATCCTTTGGCTTCCTTCTTCCCCGCTGGCCTGCCTCTGCCATCATCAGTGGTCCCTCTTTGCCCCTCTTTCTTCAGAGCAGAGTGTCAGGGACATCTTGTAGCACATTCAGGTGAAAAGCATGGTTCTCCTGCAGGGCCAGGCTCGCAGCGGTGGGGCGATGCTAGCCAGGACACAGCAGCGATGGGCAGATCCTACCTTCTTGCCTGCTGTGCCAGGACTTTTCCCCTTGTGTCAAAATATTTCCTTCTGTGGGAGTGCTGGAGAAAAGTCCACCAAGCACAGGGTCTGGCCCATGCAGTGGGGACACGGTGGCACCCAGCATCAGGCACCTTTGCACAGAGAGGGGGAAAGTGTAGCCCACAGCAATGTTTCACAGCTGCAAATTATTTTTTTTTTCCCAAGCCTGCTGGGTTGCAGGGTTGTCTGAAGGTTGGCAGGGTAGGGCCTGCAGCTATCCCCTTATGTGCATGGAGAAGAGGATAAACAAGCCTTCAGCCTCGTCACAGTCTAGCACAATCTTCGGTCCTAATGGATATATCTGTCTCTGTCTCACCATTTTCTTTTCCTTTGTGATGGTGCTTTGTAAGCTAAGCTTGTAGGGAGAGAACCTGTTTTCTTGTCCATCTGCAAATGAACAGGAGGAGCCAGGCTTGAGCCAGCTCCCAAAGGCAAACTGCTCCCCACCTCCCTTCCCCTGTGTGAGCACTGAGCACAAGAGGGGTGGAGAGGCTGAAGAGGGTCTTGGTGGCTTTGTAGTCATCTCCGGGGCTTTCTAGACATCGTGAGGCACTGAAAAACTCATTCTGAGCTCTTTGATGCAGCTGGTTGCAGATCTTTGGGGAGTGTAGGGAGCACACCAAGTCGGCCTCATTGCTGTGCACCCTGGTCTGATACTCCTCCCTGGTCTCCAACATGCTCTGTCACATCAGCTTTGATGGGGACCCTTGGGAACCAAGGAAGTCGAGCAAAGAAAGGCTGGCCAGTCAAGCAGAGAGATGTCAGGCCAGGAGGGATTTTGCAGCACAATGGTTTGTCAGGGAGCTTTGGAGGGGATTCCAGCATGGGGTGAAGAAGCCCAGGCAGGTCCTTCATGAGCTTGCAGCCACAAGGAGGCTTGGTCTAATGGGGACCTGCTGCAAGGCTGGCCCATCCTAGTGCCAGGCAAAAGGCTGAAACTGGGGAAACTGAGGCATGGGGAGACAAAAGGACCTGTGATGGTAGAGGCTCGGGTGGAATTTCCAGTCCTGATTCCCACCCTCAAGACCAGTGACCATTTCATCCCTGCAGAGCAAGCAGGGAGGTCCTAAGGATATCAGAGGGGGGACTGGACACACAGCAGGGCTCTAAGTCCTTCAAATTCCCATGCTCAGAGCCCACCCTGGTGCCCCTTTATTCCCCTCTTTTCCCAGGAAACTCCCCCTCGGATGAGTCAGAGGAGCGTGAGCGGGACCCCAAGGTGCTCACATTCCCCGAGTACATCGCCAGCCTCTCCGAGTCAGGCACCAAGCGCATGGCAGCCGGTGTGCGGATGGAGTGCCAGAGCCGCGGGCGCTGCCCCTCCTCCTGCCCACTCTGCCATGTTACCTCTGGTCCTGATGTGCCAGCTGAACCCATCCTGCTGGAGGTCACCAAAGCGGCCCCCATCTACGAGCTGGTCACTAACAACCAGACCCAGCGGGTGAGGAGCTGCTGGCTGGGGGTGGTCGGGTGGGCATGGGAGGAAGCAGAACATCACTAGGGTGGTCTTTGCAGGCAGATTGCCCTGGTGGCATCATCTCAAGCCATGGCGGCCCTTGTCTGTTAGCTGGCCCTTCTTTCCGGGGTGGATGAACTATGCTGAATCTACTGGGAAATGGATGAGCACTCATTTGACTGGCGGCAGGATGGGAGCTCACCTGCCTGGTGCTGACTGCCTTCTCCTCTCTCCCAGCTCTTGCAGGAGGCAACCATGAGTTCGCTGTGGTGCTCAGGCAGCGGGGACGTCATTGAGGACTGGTGCCGCTGTGACTCGAGTGCCTTTGGGGCTGATGGGCTGCCTACCTGTGCACCTCTCCCACACCCCATGTAGGTCTCTGCAGGTGCCTAGCTTGGCCTCTTGGTGTGATGGGTCTGGGAGGAGGTGTCAGTGATGGACTGATGGTGGCAGGAGGTAGTGGGGCTGGGGTAGCTTTATGGGACGGGTTTGCAAGTGGGTGGGGAACTTGGAAATCAGGCAGAGGACACAAAGATGGAGTGTTTTTTCTAAATTCAGATGAAGATTGGGGAGCTGGTTTTGAATCCATCCTGGTAGAGCAAAACCCCAGGGAAGGAGCCCTTGGGATCAGCATGCCCAGAGCCAAGAGAGGGGGAGTCACTTCTGTCCTGAGCTTGCTCTCTTATGAGTTAATGAATTTGAAGCCCTTTTGCTGTGAGACAATCGTGCAAAAACTGTCCTTAGGTACTACCAGCTCATTTCAGGTGTGTGTGCACGTGGCCTGCACAGCAGAGTAAGTGAAAGTGGCAAACATAGGCAGGACATGCTCATGGTGCCTTCTGCACCAGCTATGGGAACCAGCTGGAGAGGTTGTTCCTCAGTGAATCTCCCCCACCTCAGCCTGGTGGTTTGGCTGCCTTTTTATGGCACAGAGAAGCAGCAAAGTGGTGACAGACACAGGTGAGGGTGAGCATGGGTGGGCAGTGTGAATGGGCAGTGGACCTTGACCTCTTGAGATACTGACCAGCCAGCATTGCTCTCCAGCCTGCGGCTCTCCACCGTGCATGAGCCCAGCAGCACGCTGGTGGTGCTGGAGTGGGGGCACTCGGAACCTCCTATTGGGGTGCAGATTGTCGACTACCTCCTCCGTCAAGAGAAAGTCACCGACAGGATGGACCACTCAAAGGTGGAGACTGGTTAGTGGTAACTCTACTGGTTATCTCGGTGGAGGGTGGGATGGAGATGTTGGAGGAGAGCCTCTGTCTCCCTCACTGCAAGGGAATTGTGCAACATCCCAGTATCCTGTAGAAGGGAAAGCAGCCCCTCTCCTCCCCACAACGCTGCAGGAGTGGCAGCTCCACACCACGGTGATGAGACTTGCTGGAAAAGCAATGAGTCCATCTCTGCACCAAACTCATGCATGAACCCTGGTTCCCCCTGGCACCAGGCAGCGTGGTAATGGGCACAGACCTCAGCACCTCTCCACAGCTCCAGGGACACCTGCATCATCATCTGCAGCATGTCTTCCCCTCTCTCCCTAGAGACAGTACTGAGCTTCGTGGATGACATCATCTCTGGCGCCAAGTCACCCTGTGCCATGCCAGCCCAAGTGCCTGACAGGGTCTCTTCCACCATCTCCCTCATCATTCGCTGCCTGGAGCCTGACACCACCTACATGTGAGTCCCTTGCCCCGTGCCATGCCCATAGCAGTGCCATTGCCCTAAGCGTGGTGCTCCTGCTTGATGCTGCCTGTTTTTGCCTGAGGGCTTGGGAGTCCAGAGCTTCACTTTTTTCCTTCTCGGCCAGGTTCACACTGTGGGGAGTTGATAACACTGGAAGACGCTCCAGGTCCAGTGATGTGACGGTCAAGACTCCCTGCCCCGTGGTAGATGATGTGAAAGCTCAAGGTGAGATGGAAGGAGCTGCTGGACTGTGATGCTTGGGACCAGCAACAGGGAGTTCCCCTTTCCAGCAAGTCCCCACACATGTCTCGTGTCCTGGCTGTAACATCTCCTTCACCCATAGTGGCCCAGATGCTGCCATGTGGGGTTGAGGGTTGGTGTGGAGCACAGTGGGTGGGACACATCCTCTCTGCAAACAAACACAGAGGCACTCTGACTTCGTGGGAGGATGGGCAGAGGGGCAATCATTCAGGACATACTGAAATAAACAGGACCTGCCTGTCTTGCCCAGAAAGCAACTGATAGCATAGGTGGTGTCTGTGCTCAAGAACCCCCAGTTGTGTGCCTTGTCATAAATTAATGATATTTCACTAAAATTACCTGATGACACCACCTATTTCATTTCCTAATACCAAAATATAGAAACATAACCTGGACTGAGTCTGGGGGATGACAACTGCTCCTTGCTCCTCCATTGGGACCTTGTCTTGATCTTGATATGACATAAATCATAACTTAGGAAGCAAATCTTGGCTCTGGTCTTGATTTCCCTAGAAGTGAGCTTTAGAGTGGTGGACTTTGTTCATGGTTTTTTTTGCATTTCACTGAGTACCCCCTGTCCTTCTGCTCAGAAATAGCAGACAAGATCTACAACCTCTTCAACGGCTATACCAGTGGAAAGGAGCAGCAAACAGCCTACAACACTCTGCTCGACCTGGGTTCCCCCAGCCTGCACCGAGTCCTTTACCACTACAACCAGCACTATGAGAGCTTTGGGGAGTTCACCTGGCGCTGTGAAGATGAGCTGGGACCCAGGTAGGCTCAGGAGCTGGGTTGGCTAGGAAGACGGGCCTGCCCACCAACATGCTTAGCCCTCATAGATATTGGTCACCAGGAACATTGCTCTCTGGCAAATTTCATTAATTTTTTTGGTGGTAGAGCTTAGAGTCTTGCAGTCAGCTTTCTGTTTTGCTGGATGCTGTGCATATGTTTAGGGTCCAGCCATCTCCCTTGAAGGACCATAAACACAGGACAAGGGGAAAGGTGGTAAGCCTTTGTAAACCCATTGTCCTTGTCCATCTCACCAGTCCTATACCGTCTCTGGAGGTTTGTCTAGTCCTTTCTTACCATGCAGAGTAAGAAGGAGACAGGGATGGGATTCTCTTTTGCCCTCAGTAGCTGCTGCCACAGGCAAAAGGTCTCAGAAAAATAGTGCACCTTTGAGGAATGGATGTTGTTGCTGGTGAGAAGCAAGGGAGTGTTGTTGAAACATTTTGCTACAGAAGGACTCTGGGCATTAGTAGAAGGGAGAAGGTGCAAGAAGGTGGTTGTACCTTCATGCCTACTGGAGAAGATGACACTGAAGAGCTTGGTTGTTGAAGCTGCTTGATGAAGTTATGCATGCAAATACACAGATATGTGCTGGGCCGTGCCAAGATCAGACTCAGCTTTCCTCCTGTTCTTGGGCTCTGTCTTGAGTTGAATGTGTGTTGAACTCGCTGTCACTTGTCTTCCAAAGCAGGCAGTGTATTGACCTTGGCACTGAATTACCTTTTGATCCATCTCTATGGTCATATGAGGTGATCTTAGTGCCATGAGTATTTTTGGTGCTCAGGCAGCGCTGAGCTTCTATGGCAGGTTATGGAGAAGGTTGCCCTGTGTCCTTCCCAGCTGATACAGTTCCTTCATGCCTCAGTGAGCACTGTGTCATCTCCCTGGGCTTCTCCAGGTCACTGCAGCCCCTCCAGCTGTCTGGGGATGAGGGTGCCGCATGCCACAGGCTTGTGGAGGCAGCCAGATGTTCCCTTCTCCCCATGTCCTTCAATGTCCGCTTTTGTCTGTGTGGTTTCCCAGTAACATGTATGTTTCCAGTCAGTTTATCAGGCTAGTCTGTGAAATTGTGTGGGCTGTAGTGGTGTTTCATAGCATCTGGCCTCCAAAGAACCAGAGTCTTGAGCCCATCCGGAAGTTACGATGACTTAAAATGTACATCAGCAACAGCTTCTATCTATGAAATGCATGGCCTCCACCTTACCCCTTGTCTCTTGCTGGTCTCACCACTAGCTGACTTCCAGCCCTGCAGGTGATCACTTGTGGATTTCTAGGAGAGGATTGGAGATGCTCCATGTACCTTCTCTGTCCTACACACCTCTGCTAGGGGATCAGAAAAACTCAGCAAATGGTGAGGACAGCTGGTGGCTGTCCTGAATTTAGTGTCTCTAAAGCATGTCTCCTTGTTCAGAAACTCACAGGAGATCCTCAACTTCTTGGAGCAAAGCTGGGGTGTCTCCTCTTTTCCCCTTTCCCATTTATGTTCTAAGAAATTTAAACTCTTTGAGTCAGAGCCTCAAAACTCAGTAGCGACGTCTCAGTGGGTAGTGTCTCGTTGTTAAAGCTGAGGCTCCCACCAGGCTCCTCTGCCCAGAGTTGCTTCATTCCCATGACATCGACTGGGACCAGCAGGCGTGGGCTTACATCTCACCTTCATCTTGAGCCCAGCTGCGGTGATGCCGCTCTGTCTCCATTTCCAGATGTGAAACTTCCGGACCCGATTTGCACAGACCAACTGACATCTGTGGTGATGGTTTGCGTGAGGACTGCATTAAATTCCCTGTGCGACAGACTGGAGTCATCACACAGCCAGTGCCAGCACCAAGGCTGAGTGTTGCCATCACTGCTTGTTGCCTCAGCAAGGAGGTCAAGGGCCATCCAGACCATGGAGTGGAAGCTGCCTCCTTGAGCCCCATGAGGCAGAGATGGCATGGAGAGGTTTTTGGCATGGAGCAGCCAAAAACACCAATGGATTGCCCAAATGCTACCGTTTGCTGCCTAAATCTACGAGCCAGAGGGTTAATTCTACCCTCTGGAAATGCTGGAGTGCTTAGGATGGGATGACGCAAGTTGCTGATGAAGTGTTTGTAGCTCGCACTACTTGGAAAGAGACATTTAGGCAGCTGCAGTGGGTTCTGGTGATGACAAATCTTGGAAAGCAGACCTCCTGTTTGATCGTCTGCGAGGGCGAAGTATCCAGACTGGTAGTGACAGGTCAAATCACTTGCAGATGACATTATTTAGCCAGCAGAGAGTGTTTGTTTGACTGTTGCCGATGCTCCTTTGAAGTCCTGGATGCAGACCCACGCGACTGACTCTACCATGTCCCTCCTCCTCCACGTGGCCAGGCCGCCTTCTGTCTCTGCTTGCTTGGGGCATGCTTGCCTCCCTTCTCAGTGACACTGGCTGCGGGACTGAAGGAAACAAGGCTGTGTGCAGATAATTTGTCTGGGGTTACAGACGCGTGTCATTCCCTCCCAGCAAGAGAAGGGCTGCAGATAGCCCTGGACTTTGCATCGGGAGAAGTGGAGGGAAAGGCAAGTCATTTTCTAGCAAGTAGTAAGTGAAAGTAGGGTTTGATGCAAAGACTGGTCAAGTCTGGTGGTGGCTGAGGGTTTTGGGCCCAAATCTGTAGTATCACGTTTAACATTCATGTTAGGGTACCTGTGGTGCTGGAGGAAGAGAAGCAATCGCAGCACCTCACCTAGGTGTCTAAGTGTGGATCGAGTGGATTGACAGGTCTGCTACCTTCCAACAGCTGGAAGACCCTGTGCAGCTTGGATGGCTATTTCCCAAGTGTCAGCATTGCTCTAAGCACCTGCACCTCTCTTCTGTGGTTAGGGTGTGAGCCCCAAGGCTGCAAGGCTGAGAAGGCTGCAGAGCTGCACAACCTCTTGGTGGCTCCAGACTGGCCCCTCAGAGCTGTAGCCATCTGCAGCTTTCTAGCAAGGGGTGAGCTGTACATGACTGTGGTGGAATCTCTTGAAGTTTTCCTTTCCAGGAAAGTAAAGGTTGGCTCTGGCTTGGCCTGGGGTAAATTCACTCCTCTCTGAGCAGCTCTGTCTGGGTGGACCTGGCCTACAGGAAGGTGTGGAGGAACTGTGGATGTTACTCTATGGTTGTTACACACACCCTTTAGCTATCAAACCAGCCACAACACAACTGCATCATGATTCGTGCCTCCAGTGCCTGCTCTGTGCTGAACAGATGCTAAATTACAGCTACCAAGGGGATGTATCTTCTCTTCTCTGTGCCTACCAACCCACAGACTGACCTTGAAACTGGCTAGGAAACAGCCCAGCTGCTGAGACACTTTTGCCTGGGTTTCCAGGCACATACAATACCTGCAAGGCCCTTCATTTGAACGCATTACCTTCACATTTGCCAGATTCCCTGGAGATTACCCAAAGTGCTAGAAAAGTTTAAAATGAACATAATGTATTTTATCTGAACAAACTGTTTTTCTTGATAAAAGCACCAGGAGCACAATTTTAAGAGGAAAAACGTGAAAACAAGAGAATGCAATTGAGGTCATATTTGGCCAGGATCCTCTGCACTCTTCCAATATCTCATCCAACATGAAGGACTGGGAATTGAGCACTTTCTCACTAACAGAACAAGCCCACACAAAGGCTGTGTTGCCCTGGGAGTGTTGCATGTCTGTCTTCTGCTGAAGATGGCTTCCTCCTGGACCTCCTCTTGCTCTGTCACCTGATCTTCTCTCCTGGCTTCCTTGTCTGGGTTGTGGCTCTTTACCAAACAGTACACACTACCGTGACTTGCCTTTCCTCGTTTTGCTCTCTGCAATTGGAAGATGCAAAGTGCATGTGCAAAGAACTGGGGAGCTCCACCACATCCCCTGTTCTCTCAGACCTTTTTCTGATCAAACCTATGTCGTGTGCCTCAGTATATTCCTTCTAGTTTGCAAGCTGCTTTTTGAGACATTTTTCCTAAACTGCTAGTCAACGTTGCAGTTGTGTACCAGGAGTGTTGTTCATTGTGTTTGTATCATATGATATTGCATCTTATGAGGATCATCTTTATCTCACCTTCAGCCTTCCATGCAGACCCCAACCAGCCAGGTTGACAAGCCCAACAATACGGATGACAGGCATGATATTTTTAATGGGTTGTGTTGGGTTTTTTTTATTCCCTTAACCTCCTTCTCATTCCTTGCCTTCTTTTGGGCAGCCCCACTACCACACCACACTGGTTTGGCAGCCGCTGCCTAACTCATCCCATGCTCCCTTTTGTGTTCTATGTGTCATTTGGAGCACAGCTTTAAGACAACATCTACTTGTGTTCAGAAGCATTTCTGAGTGCTGGTCCCCAAGCCCACCCATTTCCTCTCCATCACGTCCCACTCAGCCAGGTGCCAGCAAGGGAGCAATGCTCCCCACCTGCCTACCTTTTCTGCATCCTGTGATCTCAGTGTAAGTATCCGATGTGAAGCCATGAGTGACCAGCACAGTTCCCAGACATGCAACACATGCACTTCAGGGAGACAACACACATGGTGACACTGCCCTGGACTGGCCATACGTGAAGCCATACCTTCTAGCATTTCTCCCCACTGCCTGTAGTGCTGTTTGCTTCCACTTTCCCATCCTGTTATATTTGGGGTTCAGTACCTGCAGCAGTGACTGGGGATGCAATTTGAGTCATTAGTGATGTCCATCCCAAAGGGCGTAGGTGGGTTTCAAAGCTACACCTGTGACTGTCCCCTCACTAAACCCTCAGCAAACCTGGCCTTGGGGGTGGAAGAAGAAGGAGAAACAGGGCAGAAAAGCATGAAGTGAGTCTTAAGACTGGTGCAGCAGGTCCAGCACCGCTGTGGTGGTGTTGGCACCTGTTAAAATGCAGCTCCTGCATGCATTTAGACTTGCAGTGCTACTACCATGGGATCAGTGTGTCCCCCCAGCCCACTGACCCTCCTCATCCCAGGGGGGCTGGGCCCTGCTTTTCTGCTCTCCTCACTGCCCAACTCTCTTCTCTGTTGTCTCGTCTCTGACCAGGAGCTCCTTAACTATCTATCTCTGCTTTTTTCTCCTCATACTCTCCTGCCCTTCCCATCATCTCCCCACATTGTCTCCATTGCTCCGGCTGCCCCCTCGCTGTCCATCTCCCCCGGCATCTCCCCCTGCCTGCCCTCGCTGCAGGAAAGCTGGCCTCATCCTCTCGCAGCTGGGGGACCTCAGCAGCTGGTGTAACAGCCTCCTGCAAGAGCCCAAGATCAGCCTCCAGCGCTCATCCCTCAAGTACCTTGCCTGCCGCTACAGTGAGATCAAGCCCTATGGGCTCGACTGGTCAGAGCTCAGCCGGGACCTCAAGAAGACATGCGAGGAGCAGACACTGAGTGTCCTTTACAATGACTATGGTGACAAGGACTACTGAGGGTTGTGGGCGCCCACTCTCACGCCTGCCTTCCCATGGGCGTCTGTGAGGGTTTTATACACGGACCCATGGTGGGGGGGAGGGTATCACTGATGTTTCTGGAGGCAAAAATATGGACTGGGGAGTGAAACTGGCTGCTCTGTGCAGGACTGACTCAGTATTAGTTTCTTCTTCGACTTGGCCAAAAGCCTTTCTAGTTAGAAGTCTTGTGGGACCCAGTTTTCTTGGTTTTGTTTTATTCATTTTGCCAAGAGGTTCTTCAGCATCAGTGGAGAGGGCAGGTTGGAAGGGAACAGCCTGCCCCATCCCTGCCCTGGCTGCGGGGACCATTCCTGAGGGTGGGGGGGGACAAAAGTCATGGGAGAAACATGGTGACACAAGCATGAAAAGACAGCAAGTGATGCAGGGTTGGGAAAATGGAGGCAGGGGCATGCAGGTCAGGTTGAGATGCTAATGGTTATGGCTGAGGAAAACAGCTACCGAGCAGCCAAGAGGGCTGGGTTGGGGTTTTTTGCAATTGCAAAGCATGAGGACTGCGACAGTGCCATTGCAGGGGCAAGACTGCGGCACCATCAGCTGGGGCAAGGAGAGAGGGGCATTGGTGACCCCATCTCCTCAAGTTCTTCTGTGATGTTCAAAGCCCATATTTGCTCTGAGATGCAAAGTCCTCCAGAGCAAAGGCAGCTTGGCCTCAGGTCAGCTGGACATCGTGATTTTCCTTCTTGTGTCCAAATTCCTTGGATGTCAACTTGAAAATCCCTTCCTTTTTTTTACCCACTATAGTAAAGACTTTGAAACAATGTCAAAGTACTGCTCAGGAGATGACAGGAGCACCCAGACGGCACAGCCAAGGCTGCCTTCTGCACCAGCTGCCCTGTAGCCACGGTGTAGCCCATGCTCTGTGTGACAAGGGAAGTGGGTTGTAGCATACCCAGAGGTAGTAGTGGAGGATGGTCCTGGAGATCCTGGTCCCAGAGAGGGCTCAGTGACATGGCATGGTGGGCAGGGTTCTGGCGGTGCTGTGTTTAGCCTGTGTTTAGCCTCACATCTGCAGGTCTCACTGGTCACTTTGTTTTTTTTTAAAACGGAGAACTTAGGTTGTTCTAGGACACTCGTCTGAGTTCAGAGCAAACTGGTCCCAAGAACCCTGTTAGCACTGTGTTGGTGGCAGCAAATGGCTTCCTTCTAGCTTCAGTTTCCAGCCTCGTTTGCAGAGGAGGCATCTCTGGACTTGCCAGCTGTGCACCTTTGATCTGGACAAGCCAGGAGCCCTGCAGTGGGATTTTTTATGATGCCTCTTCAGAAAGAAATTTCCTTTTCATTTTTCCCAGTCTTGGCAGGAGCAATCTTCAGCCTGTCTCTTACAATTTTCTGCCTCATTCCTCCTGCCACCTGCCAAGGACACAGCTCGAATATTTGTGTGGTGCTGAGAGGGAGGCAGCTGTGATCCGCAGCCGGTCATGGTGGACAGTGCTGCATCACAGTATTTGCACAACAGCAGATCAGTATCTTCCTGCAGGACCACACAGCACTCTGCTCTTCACTTCTCCCAGGCAGATCTCTCCTCCAAGGGTGGCTGGCCTGGACCAGGGAGCTGCTGGGTGCAGCTGCCAGCAGTCAGTGTTACCTGGGTGTCCCAGCATCGTTTCTGTAAGGAATGTGTCTGGCAGGGGTCTTCAGGGAAACACCTGCTTTTTGCAAGAAGGAGGTCTACTGGATCCTTTTGGCTTTTTCTCACATGTTTCTCCTTATATTTTGATGTGCCTGATGCTGCCAAGGGCTTGGGGCTCAGAGCAAGACCAACACCACCTCTGTGCACAGGCGTGCGTTGACGGGTGATCCGTACTGAGCTGTTGCTCCTTTTCCTTTCAGCCACTGGCAATCTTGGCCAAGATGCTTTGGTTTATCCTCTTGCTTCTCCCAGCGGACCCTGAGACAACTTTTAACTTCCAGCCGGGCAGCCATCCAGGGATGGGCAAAGGGCACCTCCGCTCAACACCTCGGAGGGATGTTTGAACGAAGGCTGCTCTGGCCCGGAGGCAAGTTGGTTGCTCACCAAGTAATACCGCTTACGTGGCCTTTATATGAAATGCAGACTGTTTTCCTTTGGGTAGCAGACTCCTCTCTTTTATTGCTTACTAGGTACAGCAGCAGGGACAGGAGCGGTGCAGTCTGCCAGCCACTCGCTGCAGTGCTGCCAGGAAAACCCCGGATGCCCCACGTGTTCACACCTGCCTAGGTTACTTTTTCATCCAACCCCAAGATTGCACTGAGGCTCTGCAGATATTTCTGTTCTGCTTCTGCACTCGCATTTCAAGGTCCTTGCATAGTCAACCAGAAACTTATCAGCCAGCTGGGCTGGACTCTTCTCCCTCAGACCCAGCTTCCCCCTGGGCTGGGAGGGGGAGGGCAAGGGGAAAGCCACCAGTCCCAGGTCTTTCAGCAGCACCCTTGCATGGTCAGACATGATTCGGATCCCCATCCTGTGATGGACCATGCAGTCTGCTGGTGGGGCTGTGCTCTGCCTGGTTGACTGCCATGGTGTTGCTGCATCTGCTGTGCCAGCAGGTCCTGCCAGTGTGGCACATCTGTGGGACCATTGTCATGATAGTCATGGCTTTGTGAAGGCTTCCTTCTTAGTTTTCTCACTCTGGCTTTGGAACTCAGAATTTTGCTCAAACTTGGACTTTTCCTGCCAAACCCCTCAATTAAGCCCATCTCAGACAAGCTCCAACAGCCTGCCCTGGGGGCCCAGACCAGAGGAGGGGGGGAATTGCACCATGGCTGCAGACCTAGCTTGGGTGAGATGTGTTGTGTGAGGCTTGCCCACTCATAACAGCCATGGGTAAGCCCCAAGTCATGCCCTTCCCTGCAGAGCTGACACCATCCATATCTGCCATGGGGTCCTACACAGTATTTTCTTTCTTGGGCTCCTGGTTCTTCCCATGCTGCCAACCACATGAAAGCTGGAGAAGACACTGTTTCCTGCACATTTCTGCAACCTCTCACACCCCCCTGCACTCTTTTCTTGTTTTATTTTTGAATTAATTGAGCTATCATTCACCTGAGATGAACCTCTGGGCCATTATTTTTTCTTTGCTGCACCTGTACCCTTGTAGTAGCATTACTACCTTTTACTTGTTGTGGAGTTATTTAACATATAAAGATGTTTTGGTCCTTTTCTTTACAAAGATGGCTACAATTCATGTTCCTTGATGTTCTATTAAAACTCTAATGTGATGTTTTACTACTGTAGATTGAAAGTAGGGTGCTTTAGGGGGAGATAGCCACGTGGCAAGAAACACAAAACCCTTCTGGATTACTTAAAAAACAATTAAAAAAAGTCTTAAACAACAGCAACAACAAAAAAAAATTAATCATTGTAACACTATGTAAAACTCCAGATGATAATTCAACTGACTATTAAAAGGAGCTGTTAGTAATTCGTGGCTCTGGCAAATTGAAGTGTTTGTTTATAGTTTGGGTCCAGTTGATGTCATC
Organism: Scolopax mira; assembly: GCA_004320125.1. NCBI lineage: Eukaryota > Metazoa > Chordata > Aves > Charadriiformes > Scolopacidae > Scolopax > Scolopax mira. The sequence goes on from BJBW01000162.1 coordinate 120,477, forward strand.
TTTTGGTAGTGGATGAAACACTCCCAGCCTTTGAACTCGGGTGCGTCTTCACACAAGTTTAGCATTAGCCTGTCTGCCCACTGAGTTAGTGAGGGCCCAAACCACTCAGTATGCACAGCCAGAGCTGTGTCTTGCACCACCTCACCTCGCCTACCTGCTCTGCTGGGCATGGGAAAGCGTGTATGCCTGCAGGCACCTTCGGATTTTGGGGAGAAGACTGCATTAACATACCCTCTGAGAGGGGGGTCTTAGTTCTTGCTTTTGCAAACTTCCATGGATGTTGGGAATTTGGGAGCAGAATCAAAAAAAGCTCCTTTTAGACTTTTTTGGGGTATAAGGTGGATGGGATGGTGCTGTCTGGTGGTCAATCACCAACTGGGAACTTCCTGGTCCATCTGGCAGACTTTTGAGAGAAGACTAGCAGCTTTGAGAATATTAATATTCTACGAACAATGCAAAAAATCAGTGCCTGGCAGACATGAGACGCAAAGGATGTCTTAGAGAGAGCAGTGTTGTGTCCAGTGCACAGGCCATCAGCAGTTCTAGTGGCTGGCCTCTTGGCCAAGTCCAGGGTGTGTTGCCACCTGCCCTGCCAGATGGGTGGGAGACACAGGGAGAGCTGGGGATTACTGTGGGCAGGCAGACAGAATGCTTGGGAGGCCACGAGAGAGGGAGGATTTAGGGGCTATAGAGCATGAATCCATAGGAAACCAGACTTCATTATGTCTCATGGAACAACTTGATTTTTATTTTTTTTTCTCTTCCCACTGCTAAATTGCAGGAAAATAAGCTAAAAATACACTCGATACTTTCCTTCTGCTATTTTCCGTGATGTTAAGTGCTGTGGCTGCCACTAGCTCATTGCACAATAAACCATGGCTGTGGAATGAGATGTGAGGAGGAGGAGGAAAGAGAAGGAGGAAGAGGAGAGGGGCTGTGTGGCAGCAAGGCACACAGTCACAAGTCTGAGCTGCTGTGTAAGAAGGTCTCGGCGCAATCGGGTCATCAGACATTTGTCAGAGCAAAATCTCCTTGGGGTCATCTGGCTTGCAAGCAATTGGGGTTTGGAGACAGCCATACCCAAAAGGAAGAGGACTGTAAAAGACGCATCACCAGCTGAGACAAAATGACAGCTTTTTAGGAAGGGTTTTGTAATGTGTGTCTATATTGGAAGGGTTGCCGTTTGCCAGCAGTCCCTGTTCATCATCAGGTAAGTACCAGCAGGGATTTCTGCATTTCAGTGCAATGCATGAATGATGTGACACTGCTAGGACCCTCACACAAGACACTGTGTCCCCTCCTTGGTCCTGGTGGCTGCCCTGTTTGACTGACTACATGGTCTCCTCCATTGTAACAGCTCACAAAGTTTTTCAGATCCAGTTTGTTGCTGAAAGAGCCACCACCCTGCTCAACTGCATGTCCTCCTCATCTTGGGGGCATGGGGTTTGGCATCTCTTGCCTTGAGGCTGGGTGTTTGGCAGAAAGGAGGGGTGGGATGGGAAAACAGTATTCACAGACAACTGCCTTTCTTGATTTAAAAATGGTTGCTTGGGGCTGTGGAGCCCCTTAATGTGCTGTCCTCTGTGAGAGCCCCAGTGGAAGGGCATGATTTCAGGAGCTCTGCCCCAGAGAGGACATCTTATGTGACCTATAAATGCTGATCCTCCTCCAGGAAGCAACGAGGGAGTCCTTGCCAAGACCAGAAGTGAAGGAGGCAAGTGGTGCATAGCAAAGGGAGGTACATGGCCATCAGAGATGGCTGGAAGGAAGGGAGCAGGGTTTAAAGACATGAAGGAGTGGTCCAGTAGCCCCCTGGTCCCCAAAAAACTGCAAGCACTTGTGTTTTTCAGTCCTTTCTAATCTTTCTGCTTGCTCAGCCATGACTCACCTTCTCCTTCACTTGCAAGCGAGGTACGTGGTGAAAGAAAGAGAAATATCTCCTAGCATAGCTTTAGCCTTTTCAAACCCTGTGCTGAGCTGTGAAACAGCAAAGAGGCTCCTTGAGGGACCATCTTGCCCCTGTCTAATGAGAGGAGAGGCTTGAAATGTCCCCAGGACTGGTCCATCGGAAATGCAGCCTGGATTTTATTATCTGCCATTTGTACTTGCTTGTTCTGCTCTTGGAAATGAAGACTTTTTTCAGGGCCATTTTATTTGCTCAGTTGAAACTGTCTTGAGAAAGGAGGAAAAAAATGTCTATAAAGTATACACCAAAAAACCCCTGAACAATGGAAAAGGTAGCAGCGGGAAGAAGAAAAATCCTGCAATCCTGTTTCCCCAAAGTCTTTAAAAAGCAGTATCTCCTCCCAATAAACCACCCTGCAGGCCCTGAGAAAGCAACCACAGGGCAGGCTGGTCCTGTTGCAGATGTCGCCACCAGCTGTGGCTACTACAGACCATTGTGGCTTGGTGGCTCTATACCCAGCACCGTGGGAGACCTGGCTGGTTGGGGGCTACTGGGAATTGGGAACAGCAACAGGAAAAGACTCCTAGGGGCAGAAGCCCCACACTGTTCCTCCTTATGTCACTGGTATGATTGCCTTCCAGCATAAGGGGTGGTGGGACTTTCAAACACGCCCCAGATGCTCCAGGTGCCTCTGGTCTGGAGTGGATGCACAGTTATGGCCAGGGACGCACAGGGCTGTGGTTTCAGCAGGTTCCACAGGACAGACCACTTCATTGAATGCTGACAATACCATTTTCCAGAGCACCAGAAACACTGATTTGGCCACCTGGGGAGAGTAGGGCAGCTGTGGGAACCTTTGAAGTAAAGTCCAACCTACAGGGCCCCCCTGGATGTCCCCTGCCTTGGTGACACAAGGTGTGTGTGGGATATAGGGCTGTCCATGGGAGGGGATTTGTCTGGCACTATGGCATCAGCTTGCCCTGGTCCCTGTCATACTTTGTGCTGGTGGTGCATTGAAGCAGAGATGGGTGCCTTGGGTTCACCAGTATCCAATGGGGAAGCTGGAGATGGCTGCCTGGACACCATGGGTTGCCACCTACTTTTGCAGGGCTTTTCGGAGTTTTCCAGTCTGTTTGTACAAAGCTTATCTGGTTGCTTAAAAAAAAAAATAAAATTCCCAAAATCTTTAAGCAACTTTTTTGATTGTGTTTGATTTTAACTCTTTTGCCAGGATGCCACTTGGCATGTCTCTCTGGCTCTGGCATGAGCCACCCTCTGCTCCCTCTGCCCAGGGAGCTGGGATGTGAACACACACATATCCTACTTTTAAGGTATGTTAATTACAAAAGGTGATCAGCAATGGAGTAGTTTGTGGCATAAGCAGCAGAAGACCATCTCCAAAAGTGTCCTCACAGTTGGTGGCACAGCAAAAGCTGCCTGGGTGGCAGCAATGAACCAGGGAGAACATTAGGGGTGAGTGGGAAGTAGGGTGTCCCCAGCCCAAAATCCAAAGCAGGTCCTCCACTGGGCTGGGAGAGTGCTGAGACATCCTATAGTTTGGGTCAGAGGAGGGTGTGTGAGACCAAGGGTTCTGGGTGCAGCCCAACCACCTCCCTCCCCCAGCCTAGCCCCTCCTTGGGCGAAGCAAGGAGGCAAAAGAGATGGAGGATGAGAAGACTATTTATTTTTCATAGATTTTTATAAAAAATAATTATCAAATACAAAAAAATAAAAATAGCAGCAGCCTCCGTTGTGAATAAAACCCTAAAGGGGACAAAAACCGCTCAGTGTCGCTATAGAAGAACAATATTTCGGTACATAGAAGCTATCTGTTCATGAGAAGCACAAATCTCTGACAGCCAAGCCAGTGCCTCCAGCCCCACCCTGGTTCCCTCATCCATGGGGCATGGCCCCTTCCCTGTACCCCCTGCTGAGCAGGGATGAGCCATTGCTGAGACTGGGATTTTCACACCAAAAGGGTGAAAATTTGGCATCTAAACCCATAGGCATCTAGGTAACACCAACACTGGGCAGGGAAGGGTTTGTCATTGCAAAATGCCAGGTCTTGAAATTCTCCTATCTCCCTCCGCGCGTCACCCTCTTCCCATGTCCCCATCATCCCTCTGACATGCCCCCTGGTCCTTCTGTGCCAAGAGCCCTGAATTTCTTCTCTGCACTGGCGGAGCAGGACAGGCTGCCCAAGTTGCACCTTCTGGGGGGCATAGTGACCTGAAGAGTCTCAAAGGGCTTTTTTTTTTAATTTCCTTGGGTGTTTGGTGGTGGTGTTGGAGTGTTTTTTGATTGAAAAATAGATCACTGTCATCTCTGCCAAAATGACATTGCATTTGTGTGAAAACCCCGGGTGTCATCACCTGTGCGTGGTGGGAACAGAAATGTCAGTGCATCCCTGCTGCAAGAGATGGGGACCATCATGCTCCCCCCTCTCCCCCTGGCCCTGGATCCCTGCCTAGGCTAGGCAGGTAGGAGGTGACCTGGATGATGGACACACTTGGGATAAGGAAAGGGTTTGGAGAAGGACAAGGCATCTCCTGCTTGGACACTAGTGGGATGTCCAGGCACCTCTGCTCCCAGGCAACTCCTGTCCTCTAGCCAAATGTAACTTTAAGAGATGCCTGACAAAAAGTGTGTCTATCGGGGGAAACTAGGGAAAGTCAAAGGATGCCTTGAAAATCCCCAGTCTCTCCACACTGTGTCACTCTCTCTCCATCGCTCTTGTGCTGGAGAAACCCTGGCTTGAAGCCTGGCATGGGCCATGCAGGGAGAACGCAGCCAGGCAGCCTTGGGCTTCTTGGTCCCAGCCTGGAGGCACACCAGCGTGTCCATGCTCCTACTCTGTAGTCCTTTCTCTGCTTTCTTCTTTCTATCCCTTTTCTCTGCTTCTTTGCCGCAAAAAAACATCTGCAATGACCCCAGACGGAACCAGGCACCTTCCCTACTCACTGCCTCTATGGGGCTGTGCCCAAGCTGCCAAACTGAGCTTCTGGGAATCAGCTATGGGGGACAAAGTTTCTAGCTGGGCTTCTTTGGGGCTAGGAGTGAATCTGAAGATTTTCACTAAGTCCCTACAGGAGCAAGGAAATTGTGAAAGTCAGCAACTGACTGTATGTCCACCGTGCTGGGCTCAGCCAGAGAGATCATAATAAGGAAAATCTCAATGGGAAAAAGTGATGCTCCGAGTCTCCTGACAGGTCATTCAGGTCCTGTCTCTCCTTTCATTACAGGGTCTGGTCTCCTCTGAGAACTGCTGGTAACACTGTTGAAGCTCACATTTGGAAAGGAGACACGGTTAAAGAAAGGAACCACCTCATCATCCCTCATTCAAAGCATCACAAGCTACTTTGGGTGGCCCACTATATCCTTCATCTAGTTGGGCGTTCAGTGGCCAGGGTGAGAGGAACCATTGCATATCTTTGGTCCTACTAATCACGCAGCGATCTCCATGGAAACAAAATCCTTTTCAGAGGGCTCTGAAACAATGGGTGACGGGCAGCTGTGACACCCTTTGGGGAAGCAGCTCTCACCAAATCTGCCACGCTCATTGGGGTGATGCAAGGGCACAGCAGCATTTCTTCTCAACCTCAAAATCCTGACCCTAAGCAGAGCAAGGCAAAGCACTGGAAAACCCCAAGGGCAAAACTTGGTGCCTGCAAGGTGCCAAGAGCACCTTGAGGTCACAGCCTTCACACTGCCTGCCTGGGGAGCTCTCTCCTGACATGGCCTGTGTGTTTGGCTTCTCTCTCTGTCCTCCTTCCAGCTCCCTCTCAACAAGGAAGAAGAAATTTCCTGTTCCTCCTGCCCCAACCTGTGCTTTTCCCAATGGTTTGTACTTCACAGCAGCATGGGTGTGTGACAAAGGATATTCTTTCTCAGCTTCATCAAGAGCAAAGAAAATATAATATATATTTATATATATTATATATAAGTATATATATATATATATAATTAAGTTTAAATATTTGCAGAGAGATCACAACTACCTCGACCTTGCTAAAAGAAGCCTGTACAGCAGAGGGGGGTAAATAGTGACAAAAATCCAGAGCAAAGACAGACACCCAGATGCTAGACCAGGACAAACGTCCACGGCAGTGCCTGAGCTCTCGGCATGGAGCCCAGCCCAGCATGTGGCCAAGGCGGCGCTGGACCCCTGGCTGAGCCCCTTGAGTGTGCACCGGGACCCCGTATCCCCTCTGGGTTCAGGATGGAGCAGCAATGGGGAGGGGACCAACACGCACCGGCCCTTCTTCCACGCCGCAGTCCACTGGCTACTTGGTGGCCTTGACCCATCCCCTCTGTGCGCAGTCACCATCCCCTGCCCGGCTCTTCTTGACACCTCCTGCCCCCTCACACCCCACCGTTCCCCAGCGGCCCCCATTGCTGCCCCTTTGCTTTCCCCGGCGCTCGCCTGACCGAGAGAGGCTCTTCATGGTGCCACTACTGGTTCTCCTCGGCCGCTGGGTCGCGGCACGTGCATTCGTCCTGATCACAGTCAGCAGCAAACGGGATGACCTAAGGGGACCAAAGGGAGATGTAAGCCTCTGCTTGGAGCTCACTGGCTAGCCAGCACCCCAATGTCTCTGCAAGCCCTCTCCACCCTGCTAGAGACAGACAGACGCTGTGGGCTGCACCCTGATGCCTTTGGTGTTGTGCAGACTGACAAGCTCCACGCTTGCTGAGAAATGGGCTCTGGTATGGGCTGCCCCGGCTGAGTTTTATTCTTAGTGGTTTCCTTTTTGTTAACTTTTCTTTCAAATTTTGCAGCCAAGAGTCAGTTAGAGTCTTGTGCTCTGGATGTCAAGCCCTAGGGAGAAGTCTCCCCTGGTGGTGTGAGCTGTTTGGCCTAGGGTTGGCAGTGGTGAGGCACGTCTAGATTTCCATTTTACTTTGATTCCTGTTAGCAAGCCCACCGTGTCCATTTCTCAGCCCACGGACCTGTCCTTCAAGATACTTCTGGCCCTTCCAGGCTCAGCAAATCATGAGACGCCCCGTGCAGGTGGACAGGCTCATTGCACATTGCTTTCTCTGCAACAACTGAATGCAGCTGAGCAAGTTTATGTCACTTTAACCAGTGGCAGCAGAACAAGGTGGGAGGGCACCATCAGAGCATCTGGCTCCTGGCTATGGGAGCTGAGAAAACCGTTTCCATCAGAGATTTTATACAAACTAGGGTCAGAGCCAGGAGTTTTCCATACTGTAGAGTCACATTTGATTTTTCATGGCTTGGGCTAGTGAGAGGTTGGAGTCTATTTGGTGTTTGAACCCCATATTCCTGCATCTGCCTTAACAGCAAAGCACTGGAGGCTTATGCCACAGGAGATCTGGGACCTGTGGGGGATGCAAGCTGGGGCTGGACCTCCTGAGAGCAATTCCCCCATCTTCCACTACAAACCTGTCCTTTATTTTGGCCAGAAATACAGATGTCTCAGACCTCCTGTTTCAGATCTTAGACCTCAGAGCCATGCCTTGCTCTGAGATGTCATATCGCTGTGGAGGTTTCACTCATCACTTAGGTGTAAAGCCTTTTCTCTCCTATCTCAACTGGATCTTCCCAGGATTTTATTTTTCCTTTTCTCTATGTGTGCATGCGTGATGAAAGGAAAAATGATTCAACAAAGATGAGAAGATCCAAATTCACATATTTTTGCAGTGAGAAATTATCTCATGCCCTATGATTTGTTTTGCTGTTGGACACGCTTAGGAAGGATGGGCTGCGAGTGCTGGATAGCAAGTTGGGTGGGAGGGGAGGTTGTGCTGGGAGACAAAGAAGGGTCTGTGCGACCCCAGCACCAAGTTGCTCCCTCTATCCTATTCCTCCTTCCTTTCCTCCCTGGGAGAACTGGGAGGGAAAGAGAGCCCATAGCAGACGCTAACGAACCATACCAAAAATGCCCTGAGATTACTCAATTATACAACAAGGTGACTTCTGACTCACCGTGGCTGGAACTACATCCTATGGAAGTCATTTCTTTGGGACTTGTTTCCCAAAACAAGAGGGAATCCCGTGAAACTCAGTGGGAGCTGGGCTGAGGTTTCCATCCTGCTGGCCCAGTTCCAAACCCTGCTGTAATCAGTGGGATGAGGTTTATCAGCTTCAGATGGCTTTGGTTTAAAATAATGGGTTTGTTCTCTCTTTGTGGGAGAATTGCATTGCAGGCTTGGTTCCACAGCCAGCAGAATAGCTAGCAGTCACCACTTAATCCTAAATCCTGGCCAGTGCCATAGAAGATGCTCACTTACCTTCCTGGAGGACAATGTGGAGGAGCAGCAGTCACCCCCATCATACTGGCAATATGCGCGGTTGTTGATGGTGTCACACCAGCCATCTGCTTGGAAGGGCTAGGCAGAGAAACAAGACGTTGCTGAAAAGGTTTATTCAAAAGTGGAAGTTTCCCCCAAACAAGAGATCCCAGGCCATCAGCCAGGCCTTTGTGCACCTCAGATGAGGTTCAAGGCCCAGCTCCACCCTACACAACCTCCTCTTCAAGGCCAAAAGGCACCAGAAAACTGGTATCCCAGCTGAGGTGTATTGGAGGGCCGCAGCTGTAGCTCAAGGATCAGAGAACTATGCTAGGAAGTGAGAAAGCAAATCCACATTTCTAGAGAGACCCCCAACCTGAATGTCACAAGTCCCAATGCCCATCCCACTGTGCTTCTTCAGAGTCCAGTGCCACCCAACTAGCAGTGGTTCACCACTTCATCTGCTTGACCACCTTCTTCTCATACCACTCTCACATGTCTCCACTGCAATCCAGCTCTCTGCATGTTCAAAGCTGGGGCAGGGCTCTATAAGAAGTTGATCCAACTCTTCATCCCCTCCTCTCAAAGAGCTTAGCTCTGAAATCAAGCTTGGTGACCTGGCTTGGGCAGCTAAGTACAGAGAGGCTGTTACAAGGATTGATAGAGCATCCTGCTAGAGGATCAATCTCAGGAAGGCAGGTGCTTTATCTCCCTTGGACTACAAGAAAGGTTCAGCAAGGTCAGGAGTCTCCCAGAAGTACTTGCACTCAAGCCAAGCCAAGCATTGGCAAGCACTGGTTGCAAGGATTATTGCCTGTTACAGAATACTCTTGGTCTGGCTCTGACCCCGAGGAATATGTCTCCAAATTCCTCCAGACTCTCCACTGGAGACTCTAGCCCTGTCCACAGCACATGGCTCCATCAAACCTTGCCAGGTTGGACTACAAGGCTACTTATCTCATGGCCAACTGGGACAAACAGAACGGATCTTCATTAAGCACTAGCTCCCTGCAGGCAAAATCTAACTCTGGACTGAGTAGAGAGGGCACCAGCCTACTGGTAACCAGAAATACTGGCAATGTGGCCTCATTCCAGCTTCAGTCTTGCCCCATCTTCCTCATTTATCTTCTTCATGGCTCAAATCTCACCCCCTGTAAGGAAATCATATAATTGAGCGGTGGTGGATTTTGCATTGCCAAAAATACTGTGCCTCCTCTTTGCAAGGCACAGGCCACTGCCCTTTGCTGAGCAGTTGTGTCTGCCTGGACAACTGGAAGTTTGCAGAGCTCAGATAGCATTGCTGCAGCTCAGATAAATGCTCCATCATTAACAAGCTTTCTTTACTTTCAGCTCAGACGTGGAAACAGAAAGTTATCACAGCAGAATAGCTATCTGTCCAGAAATGTTAAATGGCCCAAACAGCCATTCAGAAATCCATTTTATTGTTGTTTAGTTACATGAGTCATCTGAACAGAGAAGAGAAACAAGCAACTAGGGCTGAGAAGCAATGCTGTGTGACTGGCGCAACCCAACAACGTGCATGTGAAGCACTTGCAGTGAACTGTCAGGGACAATCTGCAGCTGAGGTTTATTTACCACAGATACACATCATCACTGCCAAGCAACAACTGAATGTGCTAACAGAACGGAGAGGCCATTCATTAGTAATGAAATGCTTCTCCCACTCTAGGCTCTGTGATGGTAGCTACTCGCCCAACAACCACGGCCAACCTCCAGGATGACTGCTGTCATCAGAAAGGGCTCTTTGGTGGAAACCTGGCCACCACTTTGCTCATGGAAGCAGACAACTCATTTCACTGAATCTTGTGGTCCCAAAAGACAACGGGGCTTCAGAAAATGCAGCCTGTGATGGACACTAGCCTGTAGCACCCCTAAACCCAATGACAACCAACTGAAAAATGTCATTGCACTGTGATAGCCCTGCATCCACTGTGCCGAAGCCAACATGTGGGACTGATGATAACACCAGCAATTCACTTGAAAAACCCATGCCAAAACCAGGGAACTGATGTGGCTCTTTGTCTTTGTGACTCACAAAGAACAGAAATGGGCTCAACGCAGGCAAATGTCACTTTAGGAAGTAGCAGTAGGGATTATGACCAACCACCGAGACTGTCTGTGCTCACGGTACCACTGTCCCTGGGGAAATCCAGGCAGTCACAGAGAGACTGCATTTGCCTGGAAGATCTCACCAATGGAAGACAGAGCACACATTCTTATAGCTGGGAAATTGAGGCACAGCCAGGTCAGGTAGCTCACTCAAAACCAAAAAGGGATTTGCCTCCCATTATTGCTGTTGCAAACCACATTCAGAGGAGACCAGGGTACAGTTTTACCAAGGCAACAGGGTTAACACTCCTTTTCCACTGAAAAGCATCAGTGGGTCTTAAATTATGGGGATCAAAAAAAGTCTCTGAACTACAAAGCAACTTTGAGCACCGAGAGGGCCAGGGCAGGGATGCAGGCAGGGGACCGGCCGGGGCTGCTGGCAAAGAAGAACCCTTCTGGGTGTGATTTGCTTTCACAGACTTCCATGCGGTGGAGTTTTTCCTTGAGCTTTGCTCCATATGTCATGACTCACTGGCAAAACAACACCCGCCACTTCGGTAGTTTCCATACAATTATGGGGGGGGAGGGGAGTTTGCTCATCCCGGCTGCACAGGTCTGAAATGATTTCCAGATATTGTGTGCAAGGTGGGGGGAGGACAGAGACGGGGACAGTATGGGGAAGGAGAGGCTCTCAGTTTCTCTTTACACCTATTAGGGCTAATTGCCCCCTCCTCTCAACCTGCCGGAGCCTATACCCCACCCTAAACAAATACAGGCTCCTATAGCAACACTTGCTGGGGAAACTTAACAACTCATGCTCCAAATTACATTGGAAAAACATATGAGGGGAAAATAAAAAATGACTAATTGGACTCAAGGCTCAAGAGAGTCAGGAGCAGGGTTCAGGGACTGCTGTCCCTCACCCAGTGCCTGGAGAACACGGTGACTTCCATTGCTTCACCTTGTCAAGGTCTCCAGATGGTGTCATCTTTGCAAGCAGAGAGAGCAAAGTAAGGTGCTGGTGGGTCACCCTTGATGGCACAGGCACCCTTGTACTTCAATCAGTCTCGTTTCTGGTCTTGCAAGAGTTGTGGTAAGGGAGGACATAGGCAACGCAACATACTAAGAGCAGGTGATGGGAGAGACAAAAACTCATATAGACTCTGCTTAGCCATGTGACTCTACAAAAAGCAATGCCAGCAAACTAAGGAAGTGTGGGCTGGATGAGGGGACAGTGAGGTGGATTGAGAACTGGCTGTGTGACAGGACCCAAAGGGTAATGATTAATGGAGCAGGTTCAAGCTGGAGGCCTGTAACCAGTGGTGTCCCCCAGGGGTCAATACTTGGTCCAGTCCTGTTCAATATATTCATCAGTGACCTGGACGAGGGGACAGAGTGTATCCTCAGCAAGTTTGCTGATGATACCAAACTGGGAGGGGTGGCT